>SSNS01000245.1:441654-570764 GCA_006937985.1 Aphyosemion australe | reverse complement strand
AAAATATTAATAAAAAAGATCAAATTGTATGAAATGTGTTAGAAATTGCTGTGTCTCATATAGATTAGTATCACCATTGAGAAATGGTTTTAGGTATTTAGACTCATTTACCTAGGAGCTATTGAAAAAAAATCACTTATTTTTTGATAAAAATATTAATAAAAAAGATCAGATTGTATGAAATGTGTTAAAAACTGCTGTGTCTCATAGTTATAGATTAGTATCACCATTGATAAATTGTTTTGGGTATTTACACTCATTTACCTAGGAAATATTGAAAAAAATCACTTATTTTTTGATAAAAATATTAATGAAAAAGATCAAATTGTATGAAATGTGTTAAAAACTGCTGTGTCTCATAGATATAGATTAGTTTCACCATTGAGAAATGGTTTTGGGTATTTAGACTCATTTACCTAGGAGCTATTGAAAAAAATCACTTATTTTTTGATAAAAATATTATTAAAAAAAGATCAAATTGTATGAAATGTGTTAAAAACTGCTGTGACTCATAGTTATAGATTAGTATCACCATTGAGAAATGGTTTTAGGTATTTAGATTCATTTACCTAGGAGCTATTGAAAAAAATCACTTAATTTTTGATAGAAATCTTAATAAAAAAGATCAAATTGTGTGAAATATTTTTAAAACAGTTGTGTCTTGTAGATGTAGTTTAGTAACACAACTCAGAAGTAATTTTTAGTGATTTAGTCAATAAATCCGGAAGCTTTTGATTTTTTTTTTTGTAGTCGTTTACAAATGACTAGAAATTTGTTGATGGTCCCTAAGCGAACCACCGCTCCCAAGCGTGTCCTCGGAACCCCAGCTAACCGCCGTCTGTGGCTCAGCGCACGGCATGAAGACTCATCGCTGACTGCAGTGAACCAATGTCTGTTGAATATCCAACTTCCAACGTCAAACTAACTTCACCGCGGTCGAAAAACTTTAAATCGTCGGACATTATATAACCGACGCCGTGCGTGTTCTCTGAACGTGCCAAAATAAAATAAACGTCCTGAAAACCACAAATTGCAGACTGTTTGTTGGCTTCCCCTGGAAACCCTCAACTTACACACCCAGGGGGAGCCCGAAAAAAGACCCAGTTTCTACATATATTACATTATTTATTTATTTGGACTCAGCGTAGCGGGTCATTTTTGGGGCGGAGAGGATGGAGAGCGGCAGGGCGCTGATTACTGATGCGCTCTGACGGGCAGCTGCGTCCTGCACACGGCTACAGAAACATTCTCAAAGTGGCGCCACCAAAAAAAACATAATTAACACGCGATCGTTCATGTTTGCTCATATTTTCTGTCTTTCATTTGTTCCTGACGCGCTCCGCTGCTGCTGCAGAGCTCTTCTCCCGTGCTTCGGTGACTTCACCTCCCTCCCATACCCAGGGTCGTTTCAAAGCATTTCGGGGACCACGGCACAGTGCCCCCCCCAAAGAAAAAGATCATTTCTTTATATTGTGATATTTGTGATGAACTAAATCGTCAGACAGAATGACATTTTGTCCTTAACAGCAGTTTATTAGAGTAGTTTAACAAACAGCTGAGATAAACCCCCATCTCCAACTTCCAGTTTCACCTCAACCAGCCACAGCCTCTCTTAAAGGAACAGTAACATCAGGCTACAGCTTCAGTCACAAAAAGCCCTAATGGATCATTACAATATTTAGAAATATTTTCATATATAATATGTTGTTTCTGGTGTTTCATAATAATTTAAAATAATTATATGATCTCTAATAATTTCCTGATAAACTCTGTTGGTTTATTTTCTAAGCAGAGGGACTGTCTAATACTCATTTTCTGAATTTGGCAGAACATCACATTGATGGTTCTTTTTTCGAATTATGTCAACAGATTATTGTCACAATGAAAATATGTATAATATGTAAAGGTCAGAGGTCACTACAATACCCACTGTTACATAGATACAAATCTGAAGCCTGCGAGGACATTGTCCTACGTGGTTCTAAAATGTCCTGCGTGAGACGCTCTCACGTCTGCCAGTTTGGCAGGCGTGGCTCAAAAGTTTTCGCAAACACTGAACTGCTCATTTAATCGTTTATCAAAGATGGTTGACAACATGTCTTTCTCACAGCTGAAAATCGTTTTTCCACATTTAAACTGAAAATAAACTTTAAAGGACAGCAGTCTTGAATATTTAGTGTGCCCTTAAAGTGGTGAAAGAGTTTCACTATAGGGTCGTGTTTGTTTTTTTACCATGATATATCTCAAAACCCCTAGTTCTGTTGCAAAACGTGCAAGTGCGTAAAGAGTGAAGGACCCAGGTAAATGCAGAAGTACAGTGGTTCCGTGAGACCGATGGTCCAATCGTTGATTTTGGACCAAGCTGTTTTATCGGCTGAGGTTTTTAGACAAATGCAAAAGAACCACTTCATTAATATTTTTCCCCACCAGCCTCTGGCTGGAGGGTGGGGGCATTGACCACTGTTGTGTTCATCTGTTAGTTGTCAATAAACAGAGCTAAATAGTGGCAAAATAAAATCTATCAGAATGGTTAACACACGTAGAGCTGTAGGCTGCAAAAGTAGACGAAAAAAAGACAGTAAACGTAAAATATTACAGGTTTCCAGCAAATAAAATATGCTAAAGGCAACAGCCATGTAGCGAATTCTAGTGGATAAACCACCCACATTGTGGCAGACAAAGTCTCATGACAGAATAAAACATTTAAATATCTGCCCCACATGTCCAGACACGAACAAGTTATAGCTATCTAATGATTCCTTTAACTTTTTGTTCTTTTTCAAACACAGATAGGAGATCTTATATACCTTTTTTATGCTGACGTTTCGGCCATCACTGTGGCCTTCTTCAGAGCTAAGCTGCTGAAAGCAGCTTCACTTCCGCTTCCGTTTATGTGCGGGCAGCAGGGGACGACGATATCGCCCCCTGCTGCCCGCGCTGTCCTCCTCGATGACACAGTCCCATGCGTGGTCTAACGTGTATACTCCGTCGTCCCTGTTCATGGTCTCATGTCCACGTCTCCTTATCTCGATAGCTTCCCTTATCCATCTCTTATATTTATGTTGTTCAGTGTTGACGATCCTTGTTCTGTCCCAGTCCATGATGTGGTTTTCCCTGGTACAATGGTCTGTGACTGCTGATTTTCTTATTGTGTTCTCTGCTTCTTGTACAAAGAGCAGATGGAGTACATGTTAGAGGACAAACACACATACAAGATATTAAAAAAAGATCCAACAGAGGAGATCAAGAAAAACATGAAAAAAATACTCAAACCATTGCAAGAACAGGGCAGAATAACAGAAAAAACATACAAACACTGGATACCAACGGCAAACATTATCCCAAGAATATACGGAACACCAAAAATACATAAAAAAGACACTCCACTCAGGCCAATAGTAGACAGTATAGGAACTCCGACATATAACATGGCAAAGGACATTAGCAAAATCATCAGTCCACTATTAGGAAACACAGAACAACACTGTAAGAACACTATAGAGTTATCAAAGGAGTTAAAAAAGATCACACTGCAAAAAGGAGACATACTAGTATCACATGACGTCACATCTCTATTCACAAAGACACCAACAATAAAAACCATAGATATAGTAATAGACAGACTCAGACAAGATAAAACCCTACGAAAAAGAACAAATCTAACAATTGAGGACATAGCACAGCTAATAAAACTGGTGGCAAATTCTACATATTTCATTTACAACGAGACAATATACAGACAACTGGAAGGATTCGCGATGGGAAATCCGTTATCAGCAACCCTCTGCGAGTTTTTCATGGAAGATTTGGAACAAAAAGCATTAACCACTACACCCGAAAACTGTCAAATAAAGTTATGGAAGCGATATGTAGATGATATATTGGAAATCATACCCGAAGGACAAACACAAGCAATAACAGAGCATTTAAACAACATAGACGACACAGGAAACATAAAGTTCACATATGAGGAAGAAACGGAGGGCAGTATTTCATTCATGGACATGAAAACTAGCAAAAAACAAGATGGAACGCTTAAAATAAATATATACAGAAAACCAACGCACACAGATCAATATTTACTATGGACATCAGAACATCCCACTATACACAAATTGTCAGTGATAAGAACATTATACAACAGAGCGAAAATTATAACAGAAAAACAAGACAGCAGTCAAGAAAACAGACACATACACAACTTATTAAGAACCTGTGGATATCCAGCATGGGCGATTAGTAGAGGGAAACAACAAACAAGAGCAGAAAGAATAGAACAACCAAAAAGAAAGAAAAACCCAGAGAAACAGGAACCAAAGCCAGTAATAACCCTCCCATACATCAAAGGAACGACAGAAAAAATAGTAGCAACAATGAAAAAACACAAGATAAACACACCAATCAAACCATACACAACAGTTAGAAAAAGACTGGTACACCCCAAAGACAAGATCCCAGCAGGAAAAAAATGCGGAGTCATTTACGAAATCCCTTGCAAATTATGCAATAAAACATATATAGGAGAAACAGGACGCCAACTTGACACACGAACAGCAGAACACAGAAAAGAATGTGAAAAAGAGACAAGCAGAACACACACAAGAGCAGCAAAACAAGAAAATCAGCAGTCACAGACCATTGCACCAGGGAAAACCACATCATGGACTGGGACAGAACAAGGATCGTCAACACTGAACAACATAAATATAAGAGATGGATAAGGGAAGCTATCGAGATAAGGAGACGTGGACATGAGACCATGAACAGGGACGACGGAGTATACACGTTAGACCACGCATGGGACTGTGTCATCGAGGAGGACAGCGCGGGCAGCAGGGGGCGATATCGTCGTCCCCTGCTGCCCGCACATAATTGTAATTGATACCTTTTATTGTTAACCAAAACGTCTCAATCCAGTCTTTTTTTTTTCTTCCAAGCAGCCGGAGTTTCTTGCAGTTCTTTAAAGTAGTCTTGATAAGCAATTCTTAGGTCATTCAAAGGTTTTATTTAGATTCTGGAAGCTTTTTAACCCTGTTTCAGTCCTTGTACCTCACCATTTAAAAATGTGTTCTGTTTTGTTGTAGACATGTAATGGCAACTTAGCAAAATATTACATAATTTGTCCTTATTTCTTTAGTTGACTGAATGAAAAATACCAAATATATGACAGAAAACTGCTTTAGCAGCAACAAAATGCTTCTCAGGTAAAATGTTTGTTTCAAAAAATGTAATGAAACTGGGCAGGTGATGAAAAAGTGATGACAAAAGATTAAATCTGTTTTCAGGAATGTCCAATAAACCCTGACTCAAAATCTGGGAGCTGTATAATCTTTCAGCAGATCCATACCAGCAGCTGTGCTTTCGTTGTGTTTTTCCTCCACTTTAGATGCCAGAAAGCACTTTAGCAAAGGATACTAAGGTTTGTTTTTAGCTCATTTCATTTTTCATCCAGGTGCATTTTAGATATTTGAGATGTCCTTCAAAAGGTTTTCTCCTGGCGTAGTTACAGGCAGAAATAAGCAGGATGGAGAGATGACTCGGTTTGTTCCTTTCACTGCATGTTTCTGCAGCTTGAGTCTGTTTGTGTCTTATTCTCCTAATTGTCAATCAATCAATCAAATTTTATTTGTTATATGTTTCTTTGTCCTACTTATTAGAATTTTGAACAGGAGTCTAAACCAAGGAACATAATGTGAATTGGGATTTGCCTTGATTCTGAAAGTTGTTTTAATTTAAGTGTTTTTCAAGGCTAAAATCAGAGTCTAAAACCAGTATTTACAATATCTGACTGGTTTCCACTGGAATAATATATATATTATTTGAATAAGGATTCTTGTTCATTTTGTCTCCATGGAAACAAGATGTGGATTTTTGTGTGTGTGTGTGTGTGTCTGTACATACACATGCTCGGTGTTTTAACTGTTGCTTTTCAGAGCATCATTTCCATTTTTTTTCTTTAGTTGTTTTTAAACTTCTCGACTCTTTGTGAAGCCGCTCGGTTGTCTTTGTCGCTCACAGTTTCGCTCCAAGTGCAGAAGTCCTAAAAAGTTTCTAGCACTTTGATCGACATCTCTGAGACCTTGAAATTCACAAGAAGCAGCAAGAAATTTAGTAAAAAGCTCCATGTATAACGTCACTACTCTGCAGCTGAAAACACATTGCCTCTATCTCTGCGTTGGCTCTAATGTACGGTTGTATTTATACAGGAATGAGCATGAAAATATGTTGCAAATTATAGTCTTCTGTTGCAAATCAATATCTGTAACCTGCAGTGTTCTTGTTTGCCTCAATTTGCTAAATCTATGAATTTGATTATCACAGCTCATAGACTGAGGTGTTGGCATGGAGACCAATTAGCTCTAATTCTTCACACTTTGCTGTCTTGTTTTTCAAATTTCAGCAAAATTGCTTCTTCATTTACAAAAGAGCCACATGGTTCAGAGCCTTCACAATCAATGATCATGTGTGAACAGAAATATCTTTATCTTAAAGAAAAAATTAGAACAAAGAGTTTTCCATGATGTCATCTGCTGTGGACAGAGTTCAGAGATGAAAGAAGAAACTACATTGTTTGATTTGTGTCTTTCAGAATGATGAACTTTGGACATGGACTACTGATGGGTCACAGTCTGCTATGTGATAAATCTTAATGATTTTATTTTTAAGGAAATTTTGAGAAATTAATGTTTAATTCAGTCTAGAATAATTCTGCATTAAGTGGAGGAGAGAATACTCTGCATGAAACATCTCAACACGATGGTACCCAACTCCAGAACCATTACCACACAACACACGTCCCTCATGTGCTGTGTAGACACTTGCACTTCATTCATTTCCACCTAATAATTTTTGTGTATTTCTGGTTCTAAACATTGCATAGTGTTTACTATCACAACATGTGACTGATCTCTTATTTTGTTGTTTTGGTCCAAAACAGTGCTTAAATAAAGTTTACTTTCAATACAAATCCTCTTGTAGCTATTCCAACATACATTAAACATACTTTGCTGCATCTGCCACAGGGTGTCTTGAATCTGTGCAAGGTACAATGAAATATCAAGACTATCAAGGGATTCTAGAGAGAAATGTGCTGGCCAGTGTCAGAAAGCTTGGTCTCAGATGCAGGTCATGGGTCTTGCAACAGGACAATGACCCAAAACACAGCTAAAAACACCCAAGCATGGCTAAGAGGAAAACACTGGACTATTCCAAAGTGGCCTTCTATGAGCCCTGACCTCAATCCTATTGAGCATCTTTGGAAGGAGCTGAAACATAATGTCTGGAAAAGGCACCCTTCAAACTTGAGACAATTAGAGCAGTTTGCTCATGAGGAGTGGGCCAAAATACCTGCTGAAAGGTGCAGGAGTCTCATTGGCAGTTACAGGAATCGTCTGATTGCAGTGACTGCCTCAAAAGGTTGTGCAACAAAACATTAAGTTAGGGTACCATCATTTTTGTCCAGGCCTGTTCCATTAGTTTAATTTTATAAATCATTCCGTTGAAGCATGGTTGAAAAGCAATGTCTGACTTTCATTGGTTAAATTTCATAGAATTGTTTTATTTATTATGACTTTGATCAGATTCCAGTTATTTCAGTGACCATTGTGGGTTTTTCTTTCATTGACCAAGGGTACCAACATTTTGTCCACGTCTGTATGTCTTTTGGCTCTCAAGCATTGAAAAAGGCAGATCATCTTACATTTCTAATATTTGCATCCATGGCAGATGTTACACAGGTGAATGCTAACTTTCCAAGCTGTTGCACCCCAACTTTGGAATGAACTTCCTTTAACCTCATAGAGTATTGACAGTCTGGTCACCTTTAAAAAGCAGCTGAAGACCTTACCCAGTGGCCTAGTGGTATGAGTGTCTGCCTTGAGACTGGGAGGTCGGGTCATACCAAATACCTTAAAAATGGGACCCGATTCCTCCCTGCTTGACACTCAGCATTAAGGGGTTGGATTGGGTGGTTAAACTACCAAATGGTTCCTGAGCGCAGCCATAGCTGCGCATTTGACCCATGCATCCCCACTACTTGGGGCATGGGTCAAATGCAGAGATGTAACTTCACACGTGTGTGATGATGACTAATGAAACTTTAGCTTATATTTAAAGCTGCTTCTTTGTTTTTCTTCTTTTGTAACTCGAATTAATAATCATCTTTCATTTTTTTAGCATTTAATAATTTTATGACTTTGTGTTTTCTGATTTTAATTTATTTTATGATATTTTGTTGTTTTGTTTTAAGGTCATTTTATGATTTTATGACTTTATGATTTGTTTTGTTGATCTTTGTGAAGCACTTTGTGATTCTCTTTCTGTGATAAGTGCTATATAAATAAAATTTACTTACTTATCACAAATATATATACATTTTAAGCTCTATTGCTTGTGAGTCTCCTGCTTCAAGTAGCCTACATTTCTCAAACCTGTTTTGTTTGCATGTACAGTGTTGTAGGTATAAGCCTCTCTGACACAAGCAAGCTGAATTAGCAAAGGAACAATAGCCACCGTCTCTCTCCTCACAATGCACAGTCGCAGGAGAATGCACACAAAGCTGTCAGCATTACCGTAACTCCGTGTAATCTGCCTGGTAGCAGGTGCTGAAGCATCTCATGCAAAATGATAAAGACAAAAGAAGAACAGATGAATCAATGAGGGGAGACATTGATTGAGTTTTAAGTACAAACATGAGAGGAGGCGATCATGTTGTTAAATTGGATTGTATCCTTTCTCATATTGATCTATTTACAGAAAACACAAACTGACTGTGTTAGTCCTCATGGCTAAAATAACAGAACACCAACAGGAGTAGTCCAAAGATGCTAAAAATGGATACATGCTTTAGATTATTGATGTTTCCTTGTCAAACCTGCTGAGTCAAAAATGTTCCTCTTTTACAGAGGAGAAATTAATAAATAAAGATATAAAATAAAATGTTCTCATCTCTTTTTCATTTCTGGCCCTCGGTAAACACCTGGCTCTGAAGCTTTTAATCAGCCCAGCCTTTTGTGCTATTGTACTGATAAAATTATGCATCAACTTACAATTTCTGTGAGCTTGAAAGGTGTTTCTTGGCCACTTTCATTGGCATGCATTTGGCATTGCATTTGTAAGCTACTGTATTAATGAAAACGCCTCATAAATTATTGGCAACAGAGCCACACACGAGGAAGATTGAAAGGATAATTTGGGTTGATATCGATGTAATTGTATATGAATACATAGGGAACTCAGAAATGATTGAATTTCATTATATTCTAAAAATATCTGGTTGATTTGAGCAAACAGCTGATTGAATCAATTCTTATCAGCAACACTTTTCCATCACGAGAAAGTACAATACAATTGGCAACAGTGGGAAGAAAAACCCACTAACCCAAAAGAAACCTCCAGCAGAACCAGGATCAGAATGAGCAACCTTCTGCTTCAGTCTGATTGGACAGGAAAGAGATGGACAAAGTTGTCCCGCAGTCACAATGCACAACCAAAGACTAATGAAATAGAGTTGTGTAAAAGTTAATATATCAGAATCAGAAGATTTTTTATTGCCATTGTCATTGAACGCAGCTCACTGACTAGGAACTTGTTTAGGTGATAAGGTGCAACATAAACACACATAAAAACGCATAATAGGTAATAAATGGTAGATAATATGTACAATTAGCAGCAGGATAAACATTACAAACATGCTATCACTGGGACTGGTATATAATGTGTAGGTTCATTTAGACATCACAGAGTATTCATGAGGCGGACTGCAGAGGGGAAGAAACTGTTCTTATGGCGAAAGGTTTTGGTCCTGATGGATCGTAGCCTCCTGCCAGATGGAAGCGGCTCAGTCTGTGACCAAGGTGAGAGGTGTCGCCTGCAATTCGGCCTGCTCGCCCCCGGGTCCTTGAGGCATACAGGTCATGGAGGGATGGAAGACTGCAGCCAATCACCTTCTCGTCTGAGCGCACAATGCGTTGCAGTCTCTGTCTGTCCCTGGCAGTAGCCCCAGCAAACCACACTGTGATGGAGGAGGTGAGGATGGACTCAATTGTGGCAGTGTAGAACTGCACCATCATCTGGACTGGCAGCTTTGCTTTCCTCAGCTGTCGCAGGAAGTACATCCTCTGCTGGGCTTTCTTGATGACGGAGCTGATGGTCGGCTCCCACGTGAGGTCCTATGTGATGCAGGTGCCCAGGAAACGAAAGGAGTCCACGGTGACGATAGGAGTGTCATTGAAGGCAAGGGGAGGCAGGGGGGCTGTGACTTTCATGAAGTCCACCATCATCTCTACTGTCTTCTGTGTGTTAAGCACCAGGTTATTGCTGCTGCACCAGGACACCAGCTGGTCCACCTCCTTCCTTATTACCATCCGAGATGAGCCCGATGGGGGTGGTGTCTTCCGCAAACTTATATTACTTAAATATATATTTAATATAAATATATATTTAAGCTTATATATATATATAAACAGCAGTCACAGCTATCCTGTAATGATGCATAAGATCATGTCCCATTTGTGTATATGGAGAGGGTGGGACTGCAGCCAGCCACTAGAGGGCACTTGTTTTGTTTTTAATTCAACATTCCTGTATCTAACTATGAGTATGGACTAAACACAGCATAGTTTAATGTGATTGAATACAGCACAACAAATGACTGCTTAGACATTTTTATGAGACATCATTTATTGTTATTAAAAATTACCTTTCACAAATAGGCCCTGTTTAAAACTTGCATTACACTTTCAAAACAACTAACTCACAGTTGTTTAAAAAGTGGGGGGGGGGCATAATACAATATTAAAACTGCCTAGCAGCACTCTGAGCAACTCAGCAGCGAGCTGCAAAAGCCCTCTGCTTTATTATGAATAAAAACTACAGTGAACTTTCCCTGAAAGGTTACTGTTACCTATGATTTGTTTGATTAATAGTAAAGTAAATTATTTCAATAGCTGCATTTAAACTTTCAACATGTAAGACCAGGAACCACGATCTCTGCTCTGAACTTTTTCTCTGAACACTTTGTTGACTTGTTCCAGTTTGTTCTAAAGCTCCACTGGTTAGGACTGCAGATGTCCAGCTGTGTTACTTCCTGAGGAGACTCATAGTGAAGATGACTAATACCCACTTTAGATTCTGACCCACACCTTAGTCGAACACTTGGACCCTCGCTGTCAGACAATACTCTGAACATTTTGGATTCAATAGTTTCTGATGCATTCGGTCAACGTGATTTCTTTCTCTCACTTTCTTGTTTTTGGCTATTTCTCTCATTCCTTCCAGCTTGTTCCACTGCTTTATGCCCCGTGTTGTACATCTCAGTGACTTTGAAAAAAAACAACAAGAAAGCTGACAGCAAGCACAAAGCCCTTGTCTTTCAAATAAACATCACTCCTAAAGGAAAGATGCTATCAGAAATTAGTTTTCTATGTGTACACTGCGGTGATGCCCTGCTTTCATCAAATACTCCAAACCCACAATGGTGCACCCTTTAAAAATCAGTCTTTGCCAGGTAGCCTCTCCTACTCAGAACTCATTGGTCTCCAAAATGTTCATATATGTGCTTATTATATTTAATGAAACAAATTAGAGGATGCATGCAGAGTTTAACTGCTTTTAATCAAAAAACCTGCATGTTAACATCCAACAAAATCATGTTTAGAAAACAAGAAGTGACTCATTCCTTATTTAGATTTCTATGAAAGAGTGATCATTGAGATTTACTGATTTTAAATTGTAATGACATCTCAACAAAGAGAGAAAGCATCATTAAGATAAGGAGGCTAAAATATTATCTTCTAAATGGCTAAAAATAACAAAAGCGCAGTACCAACTTATAGACACTGGGGGGCTACAACTCCCCATCTGCGCTTCTTTTCTAAATGCTGTTGGAAACCAGAGTGTTGTTCTATATTTTGCCAGCAGAGGGTGCAAATTCCCCGTATTTTTAAGGCAACAAATCAGTGTTTGGAAGAATTTAGAGGAAGTGTTTCTACTAAGGAACACTTTCAACCTTTTAAATCCAGTTCATTCTTCTCTTCCTCCTCCTTAATATTATTTCCAAGAAGACAAAAAGAAAGATTATTTTTTTAAAGCTTCATAAAAAGAACAAAAGTGTAGTACCAGCTTTCAGACACTGGAGGGTGGCAACTCCCCATCTTCCCTTCTTTTCTAAATGCTGTTGGAAACCATAGTGTTGTTCTGTTGTTTGCCAGCAGAGGGCACAAAGTCCCCATTCTTTCAAGACAACAATACATAGTGTTTGAAAAAAAATTAGAGGAAGTGTTTCTATTACTTACTTAACTTACTTCCATAGGTTTATGATGTCTATGACATCTATGATTTCTATGCTGTCTATGGGGTCTATGATGTCTATGATCTCTTTGATGTTTTAGAATGTCTATTACGTCTCTGATGTTTATAATGTCTATCATCTCTATGATGTCTATGATCTCACTGATGTTTTATATCTAAGATGTCCTTGACGTCTATGATTTCAATGATGTCTATGTTGATTATGACATCAATGATGTCTATGAGGTCTATGATCTCTTTGATGTTTTATGATGTCTAAGACCCAATAATCATAATTGAATTGAATCGTGAGACTAGTGAAGATTCACACCTCAGTATATCATAGACATCATAAAACATCAAAGAGATCATAGACATCATAGACATCATAAAACATCAAAGAGATCATAGACATCATAGACATCATAAAACATCAAAGAGATCATAGACATCATAGAGATCATAAACATCATATACATCATAAACACCATAGACCTCATAGACATCATATACAAAATAAAACATCAAACAGATCATAGACATCATAGACATCATAGATGTCATATACATCATAGACATCACAGTTGACGGGGACCAGAACTGGGCCAATGAGCTTAATCTGTTCTTTAACAGATTCAACTCCAATCCCCCTTATCTGCAACAGGTACCACCAACACCACCACCCCCAACCACCTCCACTCAGTCAGCCAATTCCCCCCTGCCCCCAAAATTCTCACCATTCAACACCTTCTCCCTCCACTATCAACCCCCCACAGCACCACACTTTCCCTCGGTCCCCCCTCTCACTTACATCTGACCAGGTGAGGAGAGAACTGAGGCAGCTCAAGAGCAGGAAAGCTGCAGGATCTGACGGGATCAGCCCCAGACTGTTCAAAGACTGTGCTGACCAGCTTTGTGAAGTGGTCACGTACATGTTCAACCTGAGCCTTCGCCTGGAGCAGGTCCCCATCTTTTGGAAGACCCCCTGTGTGGTTCCAGATCCCAAAACATCACATCCCAGAGAACCATAGTGCAGAGGTTGCCACTCGCCACTAGGGGTCAGTGTCGTAAAACCCTTGTGAGGAAGATTCACGTCCTGTTTTGAGGAGAAGTTTGGTTCGGAGAATGTTCATGACGCTATTCATGTAACTCACTGGTTTACTTCTATTTGTAAGTTTGTACACTTTGTTACACATTCGCTAAGCTGTTGTCGCAATGTTATATGTGGTTTATATGCACGTTATTCCGCGCTGCATTAGAGTATGTTTATTAGCTTAGCACATATGTTGTTCCACATTGCCGTTAGCATTAGCTCATGTAGCTTTCATGTGTCGCTGCAGGGCTCCGTCATCCTTGTCATTAAAGTTATCTGACATCGAGGAGTGTATTTCTTCACATAGCACTACAGACCAGTCGCCCTGACCTCCCACCTGATGAAGACCATAGAGAGACTCATCCTCACCCACCTACGCTCCGTGGTGAGCCCAGAGATAGTTTGCATATAAACCAAACATAGGGGTGGAGGACACCATCATCTACCTGCAGCATCGGACGCTGACTCATCTTCAGACGCAAAAAAGCACTGTGAGAGTCATGTTCTTCGACTTGTCAAGTGCTTTCAACACCATCCAGCCATTTTTGCTGCAGCAGAAAATGAGGAAAGCAGGAGTATTTATTTATTTGAGTAGATGGACATCTGACTGCATGCACCATCGACTACCTCACCAACAAGCCACAGTACGTGAGGCTGCATAACTGTATGTCTGAGGAGGTTCTGTGCAGTACTGGAACTCCGCAGGGTACGGTGCTCTCTCCCTTTCTATTCACCTTCTACACCTCAGACTTCACCTACAATACCAGCAGCTGTCACCTTCAGAAGTTCTCCGATGACTTGGCCATCGTCGGCTGTGTGTCTAAGGGAAAAGACCTGGAATACAGGTCAGTCAGTTAAAATTCTTTTATCACTTTGTTGTTGACTCTGTTATTCATTCTGCTGTGGTCTGTTGGGGTGTAGGCAGCTCTGACCGAGACAGGAAGAGACGGAACAAGCTAGTTAAGAAAGCTAGCTCGGTTCTGGGCTGCCCACTGGATTCTGTTGAGGATGTGTGTCAAAGGAGGATGCTGGGGAAGCTGTCCTCTATCATGGGAAACCCCTCCTACCCACTGTATTCCACTGTGGAGGCCATGGACAGCTCCTTTAGTGGCAGACTGAGCCATCCAAGATGTAAAACAGAACGCTACCGTAGGTCATTCATTCCCACTGCAGTAAGAGTGTAGAACTCCTCAGTTTAAGCTGTACTGGCATTATCCTGTTACATGCTAACATCAGTGATATATTCAGTACGTGTTCAATTCCCGGATGTACATTAGTATGTCTGTGTCCCTTATGCTGCGTATTCTTGGAAACCCAATTTTCTATTTTTATTTGTTGTTTTTAGTTATTTGAAGGTTACAATAATAGCTTACTGCTCATGCATGTTTAACTGTACTTTATTACCTTTTTTCTTTTCTCTAAGTGTTTGGGCAGCTGTAACGAGTGAATTTCCTCACTGTGGGATTAATAAAGTCTATTCTATTCTATTCATACTAATAATGCTATTTGCTGGAACAACTTCTTTTGTGACTTGGGCTGGGAAATGATTTGGACTCTACAATCTAAGTTACTATTGACAAACAAAGAGAAAGAAGTTTCAAGAGGCTGTTAAGATTAATCATCGGTTCTATCCCATGAAATTTTTCCTTAGAAGATATAAAAAGGATATTAATGTAAATTGTTCATTTTGTAACCTCCAAGATGAAGATGCTCTACATCTGGCCTTGCCCATTGTCTAATCAGTTCTGGCATGAATTTATTGTTTTTGTAATGTCCTATTTTATTCAAGACTTTTCACTCTCTTCTGAAAAGTTATTTAGTTTCTACAACTGCTCGGTGAATAGTGCAGACCAATTTTGTATAACTAATTTATTAATATTGTTAGCTAAATTTCATATTCATAAGACAAAATTATCTAATGCAAAACCTTGTTTTCGGCCTTTTATTTGTGAAACAAAACAATATCTGTTATCCATTAAACATTCCCACAATGCAAAAGCAATCAAAACGGTGAATATATGCTCCTCTTTTTGACTTTAATGATTCATCTTCAGCTGGTTGTTTGTGTTATGAACCCCTGATAATGTGTGTGGCAAAATTCTTGTTTTGTTCTTATGGTTTCTTATTTGAAATTTTGTAATGTTCTGATTGCAAATAAAGATTTGTTAAAAAATTAAAGCTAGGGAGTGTGTAGCATGACACAAGGTGTAGCTCAGATAGATTAGCTCTTTTTTCAGCATGAGAAATCAGGGGTGTGGCGTGAGAGCGTGTGAAGACAGTCAAATGTGTGTGTCTCCGTGTCTCACGCTCATTGAGTGAGAGTTGGCAGCCCTGCCCTGACTATTATTATTATTATTATTTTTTTTTTTTTTTTTTATTACATTTTAACATATAATTTCTATTGTGTATTTTTCATATTTCTATAATTGGCATTTTTGTTTCTTTCTTCTTCCGTTAATTGTATCAGGTATTACCGTCACCACATTTAGGGATCCTGTGATGATTTACTGACTAAATCCAGCATAACCTGCATTAACTGCAGCAACAGCCCCATCTAGTGAGTGTTTTCATGAACGTAGCATGGATTTTAACATGTGCATTTGATATCAATGATCAAACTAATAATTAACTGGCTTTGGAAGTGAATCAGCATTTTGAATCCTCAATAAAGATGCCATTTTTTCTCTACAACTGGAGAATGATTCAACTGAATCAACAAATGTCCAGTTGGGCTTCAAACAGTATGTGTTAAATAATAAATATCCTTAAGATGATTCATTTCAAGGCCAACCTGGTGGTGATGAAGAGTGGAGTGCAAGAGGTCCTTACAAGAACCTCATTCAGACACAACACTGACGCTGTGCAAAGCCCAGCCTGTTAGATAAATACAAATTGAACTTAGTGTTATTATTTCTGAGTCACTGCGCTGCCTGTTTACTCCAGCTGCTGTCACAGAAACACTGAACTCTCTGACACTCAAAGCAACAGGTGAAAGGTTTCTTTGTTGTCTTTACCAGGAACATCAGGGTGGAGATCATCCTGGAATTAAGAGCACCCATTTCTGCACTAAAGCTGGGACTCCAATGCATGGAAAACAAGCATGAATCTGCTAATGGAAGTTGTTTTATTTAACACTTATTTGAACAAATAGACATGGGCTTTGCTGTTTCACTCATAACGGTTTATAAAGAGATTTAAATAGAAATAGGTCTTATCATTTATTAGTTTTCTTCCAGAATTTTTGTCTGAAAAACATGGTTCTACATGAAGGCCCAGAAGGGTTCCTAACGATAACACAACCAACCAGTCAATGAATCAGGAGCACTGATAATAAATATTGAGTCTTTGGTTTATTCTGCTGCAGATGGCAGCACTTTAAGAGGCACAGCCCCACATACAGCAACACAAGCACACAAATGAAAGCCAAGTTATTTTATCTTTAAGGTTACAAACATGAAAAAGGCTCATCACACTGGTTCTGAACAGAAACTGTGCACTGCACAGCATGTGAAGGGTAATCTGTGAAAACATGCTAAACAAACCCAGCAAAGGTCTTCAGCATGTAGACCCGGGGAGGGCTGAGTTGCTGATGCTGCTGTGGTCTCATTTAAAAAGGACATAAAACTGACTCTCTGATATTGACAGTCAACCAAAAGGATTTTTTCACAATAAATAACAAATATCATTATTTAGAGATTGATTAATAAATCTACTTTATATCTTTGTGACCCAAGTCATCCAAATATGAAACTTTTAAAGCAAAATAAGCTTTAAAACAGAATGTCAGAGTTGAGTTTCAACTGGCTCAATTATCAATTATTGACTATATTTTTGTTATATTTGATGCTTCTCAATTTTATTGTGGAACACCTAAGTAGAATATTTAAAGTCTTTTTTCTTACTATAGAGTAATAATTTAAAAATAAATTAAATAACACTACTGATGGCTCTAAAACATTCCTGACCACCCTTCAAAATGGTATCAACTTAGATTAATAAAAGCTAAATAATTTCAGTCTTTTTCACTAAGTTCATTGAAAATAATATCATTTACTGGCAAAAGCCTCAAAAACACACAGAAAGCCAAAATACCTCGAGTTCTCATCAGTTCACAAACCAAATGGTGATATTCACTTTAAAGCTCTATGCTATAAGAAATCTGAAATAAACATTTTAGATCTTTGCTCTGACTCTACACTTTGTTATTTTGGCAGAAACGTGGGCAGTTCTTCACTATAGCTCCACTCCCCACCTATTGCACTTTAATATGCTTACAAACAACATAAAGCAAGACTGAAACCATAAAATTAATTCAGATAATAGGTGTCAACTTTAAACCATTTTTTTCTTTCCTGCTGCACATATTCTGTTACATCTGAGACAAAAACTTGCACCACATGGGTTTCCAACCTCTTTAGTACCAAATCTTAAGATGCTAACATCCACCACCACTGTTTTATAGAAGACTACATGGAGATGTAAAACTCAGAACACCTGTGAGGATTTATATTACATCTTATATTAGAAATCACACAATGTCAATAAACTCAGAGCAATTAAACATATATATAGTATATATATTAGTATGAGCAGGAGAAAAGACAAAGAAAATCACATTACCATGGTATAGCCCCCACAAGTGAGTGTTCAGTCAGTTTCATTTATAAAATAACCTAATGGCTTTTCCTGAACAATTGTGTTCTTAAAACACTAATTTAATTTTTATGGTTTATTTCTCAGTGCTGCTGACTGCTGGATCCCAACTGCTCCTGAGCTGTATTCTTTTCCTGGCTTTCACTGCAACAACAAAAAAATAAAATAAACATAAAGCGCATCTGTTATCCAAAAAAAAAAAAAAAAAAACAGTTGTCAGTAAGATGTCTGCAGGGTTTCTGTGAAGAGAACTCACCATCAGTACACTCCACTCTGGGTTTTCCCCAATGTCCGTCTTCTTGGCAGCGGACTACAGGTAGATGGCGCTGTCTGAAGCCTGGGTTGCACTGATAACGAATGATGGAGTTGACAGGATATTTCAGCCTCCTGGTACCAAATGTGTGAGCATTTTCCACCTCAGGCGGCGCCCCACATGACACTACAGGCAAATCAAGAAGCCATATTGTTATTCTTTTAGTATTATTAAACATTCAAATAGATGCATTAATGGCAGTTGTAGACCAGTTTGTATACAACCTGTGGCCAAGTCATGATTTATGTCCCTGGTCTGTTTTCATGTTTCTCTGTTGTCACCCAATTGCTTACCCGGGCTTGATTATTTCTACCTGTGTTCTCCATGATTTGTGCTTCCTGCAGCCACAGCTCTGGTGCCAGATCATCAGAAGCTTTATGGAGATCTGATGCTGCATTTGACAAGCCAAGCCTGCTGTGTCACATTGAGCTAAGCTACGTCTAGCCAAGTAATTCAAGCTAAATTAGGTCAAGCCAAGTTAGGCTAAGCTAAGACATGCTAAGGTTGTTCAAGCCATTTTATGTATAGCCAAGCAAGTCCAGTCAAGCCATGTCATGCTAAGCTAAAGCTAAGTCAAGTAAAGTTGAGCCATGCCAAACCATCTTTCAATATTTCTGCAATCCTGCTTATAAAATAAACTTTTATTCTTTATTTCCATTCTGTCTGTTGGATGAATCATTGGGTCCAACCCCCACCCCCAGACCATTACAGGTGACGTAAAAGCCACAGGAACAAAACACTTGAAGTTTTTGGGAAAGGAAAAAATGATACAATAATATGGCGATGATGTAATTAAGTGCCTCATATTCCTGGAAATAATGCATGTTGTATGCTAGAATTTCAAAAGGTCACGCAATCTTGAGAACAATGGTGGTCAATTCATGCATTTTCTAACACAATAGTGCAAGATGCCTCAAAAACAGTTAAACATTTAATGTTGTTTCCCACAGACTGAAGCAAACAGGAGGTCTAAACCAACATACCTGGTCCTTTCTTGCACGTGAACGGCAGGTGGTAGTTACAGGGCACGTCATTCCACTGGCCCTTCTCATGCCAGACCATCACCACACAGTCCTCTCCTGAGTTGAAGTAGTTGTCTGGCTGGTTCGGCCTCCAGTTCTCATATTGCTGAAGAGACATTTGGAAACTGGTAACACTTTACAATAAGGGTCCCTTTAATTAACGTTACTTAGTCCTTTAGTGTTACCGTTATTGTAATTGTCCTTAGGACAAAGGTCCTGCAGAGTGTCTGTTTAGTAATGCATTATATGGTTAAGCACTGCAGTTGTTAATACTTTATGTCAGGGGTTCCCAAATTGTGGGCCGGGACCCCCAAGGGGGTCCCCACAAGATTGCAGGACGCCCCCATAATTTTATCTTTGCTGAGGTTGTGAGGTTAGCAAGATTTTATTTGTAAAAGTTATGTTTATAAAATCCCAATAACACCCTACAGTATAATCAGAACTCTATAGAGAAGTTATAACTCTGTATGTCTGTATAAAGTTGGTAAATGAACACATTTAATGTGTTTATGCATGTTGGAGTCCTGGCTTCTTGGACATGGGCATGGGGGGCCTCAAAGAAAATCTTTTGGGAACCCCTGCTTTATGTAATAGTTTATTAGTGCTTTATAATGCACTGAGTAACGTTAATAAAAGAACCCTTATATGGGCGATGGTGGCAGAGGAGTGTCTGCCCTGCAATCAGAAGGTTACAGGTTCACGCCCTGCTCAGTCTGTCGTTGTGTCCTTGGGTAAGACACTTAACCCACATTGCCTGCTGGTGGTGGTCGGAGGGACCGGTGGCGCCAGTGTACGGCAGCCTTGACTCCATCAATGTGCCCCAGGGCTAGCCTGGCAAGCCATCCTATACATGTGAATATATAGTCTGGCCACGAACCATTGACGGCTCTCAGTCGTGGGGCGGGATCTACGGTTGTCTTTCAAAATGTCTGCATGCAATTGGATAGCGCTAGGACCAATCAGAGTAACGAACAACGTGACGTAATCACAGCGACGGAAAAGAAGAGGATTGCAGCAATGGCATCTAGTATGAAAAACATGTGAATATCAGGTGTACTGGGACATTGCACTACTTTGATAAAAATAAGAAGCCGCTAAGTATATCAGACAGACTTACGCACATTGGAGTCTAAATAATCCAATGTTGATGACAAAGCCATTTCAAATGAACGTGGTTCCTGCGCTGCCGCCATGTTGCTTATGTTCACGGTCGCAGCTCTGACGTCATCGGCTACTCCCAGTCTGTGATTGGCCCACAATATAGAGCGCTGTGATTGGCCCAACAAAAACTATAGCGAGCTGTGATTGGACAGCCACAGCAGTGGATCGGGCAGCGAGGGTTCCAATGTAGCGTGCCTAGACCAAACTTTGCAATGCAAGAATTTGGTCTAGTTCACTAGGCTACCCCAGGCCAGCTGTAGCTACAATGTAGCTCATCACCAACAGGGTGTGAATGTGTGCGTGAATGGGTGAATGACTGATTGTGTTGTAAAGCGCCTTGGGGGGTTCTAGGACTCTGGAAGGTGCTATATCAAATACAGGCCATTTACCGTAAAGTGTTACTTGGAAACATACTATCCTGCTCATCTTCTTAGTTTATCTCTTCATAGTTTTGTTTCTAGTTAATGTTTGTTGTATACACATGTATTGTTCATGAAAGGTACTTTTGGACAACTTTGAGATTGATTCATGGTCATTTTGAACGTCTCTTTAGATCTGGGGCCATTAACTCCAGTCCTCTATGGATGCTATCCTGCATCTCAATTTGAACATTTTCTTTTCTTCAACTCACCTGATTTCAAATGAGTAACGGTCTTCTGTAAAACATAGTATGGTGAAGAGGTAATTAAATCATTTTATTTGGGTGCCCAGGACCAAGAAGCATGTGAAAGTTGCAGGATGGAAGCCATCAAGGACTAAAGTTAGTGACCTTCTTTTTTTTAACTTTACTAACACAAAACTTGTATTTCCTGAACTTTATCCTCTTATGGTATTCATCCATTTAATAATGAGACACTGGTGTGATGTCCATATTTACCATTGGCATCCCATCAGTCCACTGGAAGTCCCTTTCAACTGCTCTGTCGCTCAGTCCGATCCACTGGTAGTCATTTGCAAATGCTGTTGGAGATAAAGATGTTGAGATCATCTTATTATGCCTGTCTTTCTTTATTTCCATCATACACCACTAAGGACTCACCATTGACAAAATGCTGCTCCTCAGGTGTGATGATGCTGACCAGGTGTGCCTCCAGGCCTTGGCAGTGATTCTCTGCACTAAGCCAATCCTCTCTGTCAGAGATGTGCAGGTAACAGTTTCCCTGAAACTTAGTCCAGCCGTCTTCACACTGCTGCTCCTCTGCAGCCGTCAAACAGAAAACGTTGTGAAAAAACGAACAAAAATCAAAGCATGACTTTCTGAAATCCCCTTGGGGTTTAAAGGGTGGAAAAAATGTTTCAATTGAATTGTTTTCAGAGGCTGGAGACGAGAAGCTGTTGGTGTGACTCTTCCACATATCTGATTCTCCAGACGATCATCACTTTGCCTGCAGGTAAGAATCTGACAGATCATAGTAACACCACACAATCCAACCTCTGAACTATGAATAAAAAAATGAACAAAGAAATACATTCATTCACATTTTTAAAAGGTTTTGTTCACCACTTTGACATGTTTTTATGTGTAAAGGTTATTGTTGTACCCCATATAGATAGCTTCCTGAACTGCCATGAAATTTCCCGAGACTGGAGCTGTTTTATTCCTTGAAATCTTCAAGGATAAAATCATCAGAAAACCCAGATTTTTAAAACTTGAACTTTTGATTTGCCAATATTGATGTGAGAACAACATTATATATTTTGTTATTATTTAACAATACAACAATAATTAAACAATAAACTAGGCTCTTGCCACATTTAATGTATAGATTCTCCATTAGGGGGCAGAAAATACATAAAGTTGTACACAGCAAATTTAAAAGTGTTAATTTCTGGGTGTTGGTCCAATTTAACACTAAGAATAGTTAATTTAACACTACAAATAGTTAATTTAACACTAAAAGAGTTACATAGTTGATATGTAACACTGACATGATAGTTACAAACAAGTGTTAAAAAGGAATGTTTCCTAATCAACTCTGTCGGAGTCATTTTGGACAAAATAACTCCTGAAAAGCTAACTCTGAACTCCCACAGTGGCTATAACACCTGCAGAGTTAATTCGCAGACTCCACACCTTTATTCTAAAAGTTGGACTGGTATTAGTGACTGATTGGCTGCAGAGAGCTGCAGTGGGCAAGGTGCATTGTGGGAGTCATGTTTTTAGGTAATTTGTTCTATTTTGGGGTGTTTATGCATGTTTTTTGGGGGGGAGTTGTGTTGTTCTTAGTTACTACTTTGTTCACTGTTGCAAATGTGGTGTTACTTGTGTCATGTTGGCACCATAAGTGAGGAGGCTGGTCACAGGAATGGGACTGCTGTGCCGTTCCACTGTCACAATAAAGAAGTGGTGCATGGTTCACACTAAATGCTCAGGACTCTGCTCCTTGTGTCCCTCTCTCACTGGCTGTCCACAGTCATGAGGTGTACAGAGCATGAGTTAGCTGGTGTTTTTCAGTGTGGCTGTTACACAACAACATGCTCAAATTAACACTGTCAGAGTTGATTTCAACACTTTTAAAGTGTCTATATGGGTCCACACCAGTAAGAGTTAATTTAACTTTTTTTGGAGAGTTGGTACTTCAACTCTGATTTAGTGTCAAAAACCAACTCTTCTGGGGCCTCATTTATCAACCGTACTTACGTGCAGATCTGTGCGTATTTCGTGCGTGGGAACGATTTTACGCATTGTGTGGTATTTACCAATTTGTACTTGTGCGTGAAAACGTTCCTAAATATAAGTACAGCTCTGACCATGCGTAGGAACAGCATCTAGTGGCAGAACAAGGGAACCGCAATTCTGACGGTCTCAGTGGTCCACGCGTGTTCCTCATCCACTAATTATTTTACCCAATAAATAATTATTTTAGTGGATTATTATTATTGGAGCTAAAACACCCGTGACCCACGGGAATCTGACTGTAGAACGGCTGATTTCGTGTTATTTTGTAATCACAATGTTTACTCTTCCCATTTTATGATGTTTTAAATCATTTTGAATGTATTTATCTATTGTGTTTTAATTTAATTTAATTATTTTGACCTTGGGAAGCGCCCCGTGGTTTTTCTTGAGATTCGCTACATAAAAGATCGCTTCTTTTTATTCTTATTTATTATTGGAGGATTTATCAGAGCAGGGTGCACTCCAGAGGGAACGGCTCTTCCGTGAGCGCAGCGCACTGATCCGATTCCAGTCCAGATTCTATTTTACAAATAAAACAACCTCCAGAACCTCCTCTGCTCCCCGATCATACACGTGTTGTCAAGTGTCCAGCGCTTCGATCTCGCTGTCAATAAAGTTTTTCTTTTTTGTCCGGGAAGAACCCAGGGAATCCCCTCCCGATCTGAGGACGTAGTGTGACCAAATATGGTTAATTGAGGGCGTTTCTGTATGTAAATGACGTTAAACGGGCACAAGCTCCTGAAAGCGCACAGGTGGGATTTATCATCAGACGATTGCGGAGGAACGTGCGTACGAGAGGCATGTTTCATAAATCAGGACGTTGACTGTTCGTACACACATTCTAAATTTCATCCGTAGGAGGGAATATAGGAACGTTTCTACGAACGTTTGATAAATGAGGCCCCTGGAGTTAAAAATGTAACTCCAGAGTTAAGAGTTACTATATTAACTCCAATACCGGTGTTAAATTGTCAACTCCAGAGTTAAGAGTTACTATATTAACACTAACACCGGTGTTAAATTGTCAACTCCAGAGTTAAGAGTTACTATATTAACTCCAACACCGGTGTTAAATTGTCAACTCCAGAGTTAAGAGTTACTATATTAACTCCAACACCGGTGTTAAATTGTCAACTCCAGAGTTAAGAGTTACTATATTAACTCTAACACCAGTGTTAAATTGTCAACTCCACAAGAGTTGGTTTTTGACACTAAATCAGAGTTAAAGTACCAACTCTCCAAAAAGAGTTAAATTAACTCTTTCTGGTGTGGACCCATATAGACACTTTAAAAGTGTTGAAATCAACTCTGACGGTGTTAATTTGAGCATGCTGAATTTGCTGTGTAGTGGAAAGTAATAATCCAGCAGAGGTCTCAGAAACACAAATCAATGAATGAAATCAACCACGATTTATAGGTTTTAGTAGGACAGCAGCGGATTTTGATAAGAGTCAGACTAGCTATTAGCTTATCAGTCCTATTTCACTGAACAGAGACATTCAGGAAGCTGTCTACAGAGAGTAAAATAGTGTTGTTTTTTTTAAATTTATACAGGATTCAAATTGACCAAAGTACTTCTTTAAGGTAAAACCTTTCTTAACTGAGTCATTTCATAGAAAAAAGTAGTGCATCTTCCAGCTCTGAGCCACCAGGACCCTGGTGACCATCACCCCAGTGATGCCCTCTGTTGGTGTTCAGCTTTTCTTGCTTAAGTCGTGTTTGACTGATAGCTGTTAGTATTTATTAGCTGAAGCTGATCTCGTACCGATCTCACAGCGTTTCCCTCCGTAGCTGGGCAGGCATAAGCATTTGAAAGAGTCTGCACTCTCCACACAGGTGGCTCCATTGGCACAAGGGTTGGGATGGCACACCTCTACCTCTGGAAAAGATGGGGGTGAGTAATACTACTGTCTCAGCGCTTGGGGGGTGGGGGGTTAGCAAACTTTTTACATCTTTATATGAAGAGCTGCTGCAACTTCTGATTCAAAGAATTACTGCAAACTGTAGCATCAATCAGGTTAGTTTAGTTTTAATCTGAGGTCTCATTGGACACAAAAGTTATTAAATATTTTTGCAGGAAAAATGTTAATTTGATTAATTGTAAAAAGGTTTTGTTTGAATCCATGATATTTGCAGCAGAATGTTAGTATTCTACTCCAGCAGATGAAAGAATCAGGAGTACCAGAAAAAAGAAATCTGACCAGAGATTTCCAGTTTCACACACAGCGGAGCGGAGCGGAGGCAGCATGCATGCTCAGCAGACTGAGGACACTTTATAAAAACACAGAGGTGGTGCATCCTTAAAGCAGAAATGATGCATGTTTCACAAACAACTTGTCACACAGAAACAGAACCTTACACAAAGACAACACATAAGGACCAACAATACAGACAGAAAAAAGATATTTGGTAGTTAGGTTCAGTCATATAGTCACAAAAGGTCAAGGCTGTTTATTGAAAAGAGTACATCACAATAATAAAAAAACATGCAAATAACAAACACAAAACAAACGACAAACAAACAGGGATAAATCCAGAACTTACCGAAACAGAGAGCAACTCCTCCCTCTTCTCTCGAGCAGGAAGCATTACCACAGGCATTGGGCTCACACGGGTCAAAGCCTTTGAAAAGAAAGCAAAACATGATCAGACCCCTTGCATGTGGTGGTTTTAGACATAGAAACAAAAGGAGTCAAAGTCCAAACTGGTTTTGACTTGACAAAGAATGATAAACACGCCTCTTCAAGGATTGTTTTTTGTGTTTTGCAACAGTCACTGGGAAGCCTGACTAGTCACCTGTACAAGATAAGGGTTGTGCATCAGTGGGATGAGAAGCACAGCTGCTCCAAAAATCCTGTTGATATTCTCTTTTTTCTGAGATGCTTGGTGGATTGGATGGTTTCACTTTCCCACAGTGATCAGGAAAAACCAACACATATTGGCCATTTTAACACTTTCTTCATGTTACACTGTGAGGGGCCTCAGTAGCATGTGGAGGATCCATCCTCAGCCACAAGAGCTTGGCTTCTCCTCCTCCTGATGTTTCAGTTTGGTCACAAATAGGTTCAGTTCACACTGAAAGGTAAGTATGCAAATTTTTGACCAAATTTTTCCCCTCCAACAATCTCAAGGACCCCCTATCTCCAATATTGATCTGATCAGATATTCCTGCTGTGTGTGGTGTGTTAGGAGCAGTCTGGTCTGCTTGGAAGCACATCAGGACTGCTCCAATCATAAATTGGGAATATTCATCATGCTGGATTGTCTTGGGTCAATATCAAAGACAATCAAGTGTGCTACCAGTTTAATGTGACGTGTAGTCAGTCAAAAAGAACTAGCATGATGCATGGAGTGAGGGGAAATCCATGTTTGTTTTTACTCAAGAAAATCATGTTTGATCTAAAGAGATTTTGCAAGATTTACGGTCTGACCTGGGAGTGTCGTGAGTAAAGTCGGTTTGTGTGTAAAGCGTTGTCTTTGCCATGTTTCCACACACAAAATGGTCATTTCCTTGATTTTATTTTTTAATTGCCAGATGTGGTGTCTCTCATGTTTTGAAACCCATGCGCCATGTTAAAATCTAGTCGTATGAACTGAGCCTTAGCTGTGGAACATCATCCTGTTAACCATCATGGTGGTGTTAGTCACTTTAAGACATACAGCATGACCACGAGTTCATTCAGGTTTCTGTCATACACCTGTGACAGGAAAACACCTGGCAACACCTGGCAGCACCAAATTGTTTGTTTATAAAGCCCCTTCCTGCCCCCAGTCAAGGAGGCCCAAGGTGATGTACATAATGCAAATACACATAAAACAATGTAAAAGCAACTTTATGGTAAAATGAAAGCGTGAAAAACACAAGTGAAATCCAGCAGCAGGATATTGGTGGGGTTTCTGTGATCCTATAACCCACATACGTATTACCAAGAAGCATAAAGTTACACACATTTTTTTACTGGTTCAATTGATTTAGTTCAGTTTGAGCTCCTTTTACTGTTCTTCAGCTTTCAATTAGTTTTGAAATATTAGCTAGCTACGATCTCCTCCAGTCAGAAACAAAAAGCCAGAAGAGTGGAGATTTACCCACCTCCTACAGTGGCTGGTGTCTCCACAAACGCTGGTTTAGCTGCAGTAGGAGGAGCCACCAGTCCTGCAGGAACTAGTTCATAACTTGACATCATGTCTGTTTGTTCAGCCCCATTAAGATGTTCCTCTGGTAGTCTTGTAGGTTCTGTTGGTGCTGGTTCAACAGGTGGAGAGGGCAGCACCACCTCTGACAGATCTTCAGTAGCTATAGAAGAAGTTGGAGCTCCTTGAAACAAGACACTAGCCGTGGAGAAGTCAACGACTCTTCCACCAGAGAAGAAACTACTGCTGCTTCCACTTCCTTCTCCACTGTACTCCACTGAACCCTGTCCCAGCTCTTGGAGTGCTTTATTCTGTCCGGGTGCTTTTATTAGATCCTCTGTCAGGAGTTTAACGCTGCCTTCTTCTCCACTAGCAGAGAACCCTGATCCAGAAACTCCTGATCCAAACAACTCAGAACCAGAACCAGAGAGAAAACTTGAGCTTCCAAATCCAGACAATTGTCCACCACTTCCTTGTCCAGAGCTATAGAATAAAATCCCTGATGCCTCCTCGTGTTCTCCAGAAGATGAAGCAGTGAGTTCCATTAAACCTGATCCCACTAGGATCACACCAGATTCACTTCCAGAAGCTGAACCACTGTGATCTCCACTAAAGATCCCTGATCCTGAAAGATCTCCAGAACCACTGAACACATGTGGACCTGCACCAAGTTCATATCCCTTCTGGGTAGTAGATGCATGAATGAGTTTTTCATCAATCAGTAAGATCTGGAGACCTCCACTTCCAGAAAGCTCTCCTGATAATCCGCTTTCAGAAGAAGATCCTGAAATGTCTCCAGAACCACTGAACTCAAGAGGACCTGCACCAAGTTCATTCTCTTTCTGGGTAGTAGAAGCATGAATGAGTTTCTCATCAACCAGTAAGATCTGGAGACCTCCACTTCCGGAAAGTTCTCCTGATAATCCGCTTTCAGAAGAAGATCCTGAAAGGTCTCCAGAACCACTGAACTCAAGAGGACCTGCACCAAGTTCATTCTCTTTCTGGGTAGTAGAAGCATGAATGAGTTTCTCATCAACCAGTAAGATCTGGAGACCTCCACTTCCAGAAAGTTCTCCTGACTGTCCACTTCCTGAAGATGATCCTGAAAGAAAACCACTTGAACCAGAAATGTCCTGGCCTGAGATGAAACCAGATGTGCTGCCTGAGAAATGTCCACTTCCCCCTGAGATGTCTATGTCCCCAGTCTTTGTAGAGCCAGAACCAGATCCAGACTGGGACAGGTCACCACTACCAGATCCAGACTGGGACAGGTCACCACTAGCACTTAATTCTCCAGACCCTGATCCTGATGAAGAGAAGATAAACATTTCTGTGTTTCCCTCTCCAGCTTCTTGTGGTTCTCCTGAAGACGAGCCCACAATGTTGTCAGCTCCAGAGAAAAAAACCGTGATGCTGGATCCTCCTCCACTTAGACCTGATCCGGAACCACCTGTGCTAGTACTTTCAGCCAGGTGTCCAGATCCAGATGAGTCTCCAGAGGTAAGTTGGTCTCCAGAACCAGAAAGGTCTCCAGATCCAGATGAGTCTCCAGAGGTAAGTTGGTCTCCTGAGCTGGACAAAGTTCCAGAGCCAGACATGTCCCTAGAACCAGATAGATCTCCAGAGCCAGATGAGTCTCCAGAGGAAGAATGGTGTCCAGAGCCAGACAGATCCCCAGATGCAGATGAGTCTCCAGAGCCAGACAGGTCTCCAGAGTGACCCCCTGAGATGCTACCAATGACAGAACCTGAGCCAAAATCTGCTGAGCCAGAACCAGATCCTGACATCTCCACAGGGATGGGAAGAACAATGGAGGAAACATCTAAAATGAAATGTAAAAGCAAAAGTGTGAGAAAATCTGCCCTTTCAGAGAAGTTCCAAATTGTAATTAACAAGAGCTTACTGAGCGTCAGCAGGTCAGTCACTGATGTCTGGTTTAATAGAGCCTCCTGGATAACTGTGATGTTCAGCTGAGTTTCGTTTGTTTCACGCTGAACGTTCACTACAAGAATAAAGGCCATAGGGGGGAAAGTGAATTACATATCAATAAATATTAAACAAAACATTCAAAGTAAGTCAGAACAATATTCACTTCTGAAACAGTATGCATCAAATTTGGCATCAGGTTCAGGGTATCTTGTCTGGTTAGGGTGTGCGTACACAGTGTGCACCCCTGATTTTCCTCCCCCACACTCAGAACGTGGGTTGTTGATGGGATAACGGACGCTGCGATCCAGGAGCCAGCCTGCACGACACTTGTCAAAACCTGTTTTCCAGGCAGCATAGAGCTCTCCAGTGGACGCCAACACTGCGCTGTGGTTTTGACAGCTAGAAACAGCCTCATCATAGGTGAAACCCTCAGCAGATCCAACATGGAAAACGTCTCCTGCATGGCAGAAAAATAGGTGTTTGTTTCCTCTACTGTGATTACACATCTGCAAGAAGACTATTAGTGAAATTAGTTGCAAATGAGTCACCTGTTAGCCTCCCAGTGTAGCAGTACACATCATATCTCTCGTCTGCTGGTAATAGACCATACGACCGAACTCCTGGTTCATCTCCCAGATCTCCAGCGCACTTCTCTCTGGGAAAAACAATAGGATACCTGCACAGGAACAGATTGTGAGTTGAGTTTCAGAACAGGGATGGCACATTTGGTCTGAAAGCTTTGGAGTTTTACCTCACAGTCTGGTCCAGAAGCCAGCCTGCATCACACTGATGGTAGCCAGATTCATATGCAGCCTGCAGGTGTTGCGGTGTAGCAATGGAGCCTCCAACACTCTGGCAGGCCAACTGGGCCTCAACAAACGTGTAGGCATAGCGACCAGCACTTGAGCGGTAATGGAAGACGACATCTGTATTTAGAGGAAAGGGAATTATTTATGCAAAAGTCTAAGCTACCCTTTTGTTTTGTTGACTTCCAAATATTCCAAAGAGCTGAAAATGAAAGAAAAAACATCCAAACTATAGATAGTCAGAAAAAATATGACTCCAGACCATCTCAAGTTTGCTAGAAAGTCAATATTGTTGTGCAAATAGCTAAATAAATGAGGGGTTGAACACTTTTGTAAAGCACTCCCATTACTGACCATCTGAAGATACTATAAAGGTTTTGCTGGGCTCCTTGTGAACACCCGGTTGGGCGGTGACGGCCTCGATCAGGTCGATGGTGACCTCAGCAGTAGGTGGTTGAAGCAGTGATGGCTCAGTTTGGCTCTCTGTCTCATTCAGCTCAAGCGGGGGCTGAGTCTCCACCTCCCCAACCACCTCACTCTCTGTGGTCATCCTACTAAAGAACAGCTCCGGGTTCTGAGTCACGGTGGTAACAGTCAGCACGCCACTCCCCTCAGATGTGCCTGAACCCTCTTCATCAGGCGTATCTAAGGATAACAGAAAAACAAATTCTTGTCTAATTTTTCTTTGAAATTGTATTTAAAATTGATTGATTCTTATAGTTTTGTCATTTATCAGAGACCAAAGAGTTGAACGTTCGACTGTCTTTGCCTTGGTTAAACTGCAACATCACAATGTGCACACCACATACTATCAGATTGGTAACATATCTATAAAAAACATTTAGTCTGGTAAAAGTAAAGCCAATGTCTTGTGGTGTTTAGGGCATGAATGGCATCCTGGGAGAGCTCCTTCTGCTCACGATAGATCAGTGGTTGGTTCATGAAACCAGGAGTCGGTTAATGAAATAATATCCTCAAATCTAATTACATGAAAAAAAATTACTGAAAGCATATTTATACTATCATATGTTTATAATATAATTAAAAACACCAGTGATAAATAAATGCAAATAGTATGTACAGTGGGGCAAAAAAGGATTTAGTCCGCCTCCAGTTGTATAAGTATTTGGTTTCCTACAAACAAGCAATAGTTCTGGCTCTCACAGACCTGTGACTTCTTCTGTAAGAGGCTCCTCTGTCCTCCACTCGTTACCTGTATTAATGGCACCTGTTGGAACTCGTTATCAGTATAAAAGACACCTGTCCACAACCTCAAACAGTCACAATCCAAACTCCACTATGGCCAAGAGCAAAGAGATGTCAAAGGACACCAGAAACAAAATTGTAGACCTGCACCAGGCTGGGAAGACTGAATCTGCAACAGGTAAGCAGCTTGGTGTGAAGAAATCAGTTGTGGGAGTAATTATTAGAAAGTGGAAGACATTCAAGACCACTGAAAATCTCCTTTGATCAGGGGCTCCACGCAAGATCTCACCCTACGGGGTCAAAATGATCACAAAAACGGTGAGAAAAATCCCAGAGCTACACGGGGGGGACCTAGTGAATGACCTGCAGAGAGCTGGGACCAAAGTTACAAAGCCTACCATCAGTAACACTACGCTGCCAGGGACTCAAATCCTGCAGCGCCAGTCGTGTCCCCCTGCTTAAGCTTAAGTTTGCTAGAGAGCATTTGGATGATCCAGAAGAGGATTGGGAGACTGTCATATGGTCAGATGAAACCAAAAAAGAACTTTTTGGTAAAAACTCTACTCGTCATGTTTGGAGGAGAAAGAATCCTGAGTTGCATCCAAAGAACACCATAGCTACTGTAAAGCATGGGGGTGGAAACATCATGCTTTGGGGCTGTTTTTCTGCAAAGGGACCAGGACGACTGATCCGTGTAAAGGAAAGAATGAATGGGGCCATGTATCATCAGATTTTGAGTGAAAACCTCCTCCTTGGGTCTTTCAGCATGACAATGATCCCAAACACACCGCCTGGGTAATGAAGGAGTGGCTTCGTAAGAAGCATTTCAAGGTCCTGGAGTGGCCTAGCCAGTCTCAAGATTTCAATCCCACAGAAAATCTTTTAGGGAGTTGAAAGTCTGTGTTGCCCAGCGACAGCCTCAAAACATCACTGCTCTAGAGGAGATCTGCATTGAGGAATGGGCCAAAATACCAGCAACAGTGTGTGAAACTTTGTGAAGACTTAAAGAAAATGTTTGACCTTGTCATTGCAAACAAAGGGTAAATAACAAAGTATTGAGATGGAATTTCGTTGTTGACCAAATACTTACAGTACTTTCCACCATAATTTGCAAATTAATTCTTTAAAAATCAGAAAATTTCATTTTCTCTCTCATAGTTGAGGTATGGTAAAAATTACAGGCCTCTCTTAAGTGGGGGAGAACTTGCACAATTGGAGGCTGACTAAATAGTTTTTTGCCGCACTGTAGCTGTTTTTTGTGGTTGCATTGTTATCTTTTTTATTTAATCACTTACTTAGCAACATTTATATGTGATGTTTGGTTTCCCTACAAGTGTCAGGGTGAAAAGAGTATTGCTAAACAGCAATAAACTAAAATCTGTCAATATTAAAATAATAATAAAAAAAAAACGAAGGTAATGTTTAGTAGTTTGGGCACATTCTATCTGGGCTTAATTAAGACCCTTTTATTGTTTTTCTTTTCAGTGTTTCCATGGAGACTTAACCAACCAGTGTAGCAGAAGGCATCATAGCGTGACTCAGGAAGTGGGTATCCCGTCTGGTTTGTGTGGAGATGAACGGTCCGCACCCCCAGCAGACCCCCTCCACACTGTGGCCGTCGGATGTTAATAGGGTAGCGGACGCTCCCGTCTCTCAGCCAGCCAGCGTTGCAGACGTCCATCCCACCTTTCCAGGCAAGGTACAACTGACCTGTAGTAGCCAACTGGGCTCCCTGACTGGAACATGCCACCTCAGCCTCTGAGAAGGTGAACTTTTCTGCAGAAGTCGTGTAGAAAACTCCACCTTTTCCAGATAAAAATAGGTTGATCAATGAAAGTGCCAAACACACATGGCTTAAAACTTTGCAGGGGTCAAAACAAAGTACCTGTCATCTTCTCAGCAAAACAGTAAACATCATATGTGTCATTGAGATCTCTGACTCCATACGTTCTGACACCAGGAAGTTCTTCTTTGTCACCATAGCAGTTCACGCGGGGATCATGGATCGGGTACCTTTGGTTCAAAGAAAAAGCGCTTCAGTATCAAAATAACATTTGATCCTGTCCCTAAACATTCAAAATCCAATTTTCACCAAAACTGTGTTTGACTTTGACTGTCAGATAACACAGTTACCTGCTTCTGCTTTTCTTTAATAGAATAGAATAGAATAAACTTTTATTATCCCGCGAATGAGAAATTTAAGTCTTTGCAGATGAAATTATTCTTTAATTCTGAAACATCTTTAATTTAGCCATGTGCGAAGTATTGCAATCTGTTAAATTAAGGCTGTTATGAACCTGGAGAAGAACCATGTTATTTGTGCACACATCGTCTTCCATTCAGTGACAGACCTGACTGTGTGATCAGACAACCAACCAGCATCACACTGGTGGAAACCATCATCGTAGGCTGCTTGGAGCTGCTCGAGTGAAGCAACAACTGCACTGTTCTGGGAGCAGGCTGCCTCTGCCTTCTCAAAAGTCAGAGTGTAGCGACCCATAATAGCCCGGTAATGGAACACAATACCTGTAGAAATAACAAAATGAGTGAATATTATTCAAATTAAAATTCATTTAACAGCAGTCACGTTTGAGGAGAGCTTCTAATTAAAAGTCTGCCTCACAGAGATCTTAATTTATTTGAGTTTATTTTTTATTTAGTTAGGAGATTATCACTCAAATATTTTTGTTCTGTTGGAAGATAGTCTTGCACACTCTGGTTGTCTTTGTTTTAATGGATTATCCCATGCCAGATGGTAAAGGAACAAACAGTCCATGAGCAAAACTCTCACAGTGCAGGAGTTTTTCATCTTGGAGATGCCATAAGGAGCGAGACCCTAGAGAGCTTCTTCTCCTCCTCTGGGAGAATTATGCAAGGTGTTGAATGTTTAACTGTCAGCAGGTATGTCAAAGTCAAAATAACAGGAGAATTTACCTTGAACATAAACATACACAATGTCATGGTTGTCCTCGATCCCGTGCTGCACCTCACAGCGATACACTCCTGAGTCACTGGAGCGCAGCTCAGTAATCTTGATGCTGGCATCTGTTGGGGTCTGGGGGTAGCTGAGCAGGTGAACTCTGTCCAGGAAGCTCTTGCTGATGTGCACCTGTCCCTCCAAGGCCACCAGAACTGTTGTGACCTTTTCCTTGGTGACGTGGCTCCATTTGATGCGATGAGAAAGGGGGACAACAGGAGGGGCTCCAGGATCTGGGACAGTGTGGTCCTATGAAGGCAGGATGTAGGTTTACAGAAGGACATTATTAGAACTGTGAAAGATTACAATCTGCTTAATCAGCACTTAGATGATCCCCACTGCAATCCTAATGCTGCAAAAGCTTCAAACAGGATCTTAATGCTGCAAGAGTGTTTAGCCCAAGTTTAGCCAATTTCACCCCCGCCAAGTCCAATCAGGACTCAGAGGGGGTGGGGAAGATTGTTTTTATTGATTTATCTGACCAACGTCTCATTCTGTTGCTTTAGCTCACTGAGGAAGGATTTGGTACATTCTGATAGAACTTCATGGACAAGGAATTATAGGAAACCTTTGTATGTTTTTATTGATTTATCTGACCAACGTCTCATTCTGTTGCTTTAGCTCACTGAGGAAGGATTTGGTACATTCTGATAGAACTTCATGGACAAGGAATTATAGGAAACCTTTGTATGCAGAGTTATCTTTACAAAGGTAATTTTATTGTTAAAATACAAAACTTTAAATTAACCTGCTAACCACACAATGCAGCAACATGACTGAGGAAGAGGAGGGGATGTGTTCTGGGTTGGATCTCTCCAGATTAGGAACCAAACGTGACAAGGATGACCCAGATAGACACTGAAACATGTTTGCAGGAAGGATGGTGCAGAATTAACACCATAAACTCTTCCATTCAGATTGAAGGGAATAACTAAAAACAAGTGTCGGAAGGGCTGAATATTTACAATATAAAGTAAGTTACATAGAGAAAATATGAAATGTTGCACTGTGTTTTTATACTTATTTTAAAACATGAAATATAAAACTAAAAGTCTGAAATAAAAAATAAAGTTTAGAGTCACACACCTCAAAGAGACACGGTAGTATCAGCATTCCTCCCAGCAGAGGATGCTGTTCCCCCTCCAGAGGAATCCTCACACTCAGAACATCCTCCGGGTCTGAGACGCAGAGAGACACATGAACTTTAGTATAAAACATCTACTCCATGTTGGTGGTTATCCTGTTCCTGTTATACTTGTGTTTGGGTTTCTTACCCATAAATGAGTGCTCTTCATACAGATAATCAAATGTTGCTGAGATGTTGCTCAGACACAAAGACAGAAGCACCGTCCACCTGATCATAGCTTATCTACAAAAAAGCACAAGGTTATTAATTTATTTATTATCAAACGCAGTCATTGTCACTGAGACAGAGTGATTCTTTTTTCAATGACAGTCTTGTTTCCAGTATAGTTATTCCATGCATGACATTTCAACCAAAAGATTGATGATTAGATGGAACAAATGGGACTTATCTGGCTTTTAATGGACTATTTATTTAAATTATTAGACTTATAGTCATTTAAATGTTTTTTTTTTTTTTACATCAATGTGCATCTTTCATTCATAGTTGTCAACGTGTGTGTGTGTGTGTGTGTGTGTGTGTGTGTGTGTGTGTGTGTGTGTGTGTGTGTGTGTGTGTGTGTGAGTGGATGGTACTTGAACTTAAGGCACCACACTGGGCTTTAGTGTGTCCCTCCACATCCACTGGCTGTGTATGGGGTGGAGGAGTGGACTTTTAGGAGACTATTTTGATAGGTACAGGTGCGCTGTGTCTTAAAAAGGTTGACCTCTTTAAGACCATTGCTCGCAGGATGTTAGCAATGAGTTGAGCATGCTACATGAAGAGAGCTCTTTTTGCCCAGATATTCAAAGGTAGGCATACTTTTTCAACATTGTACAATGTTAAATGAGTTACTAAACAGTATCTAGTAATATTATGAAGGAAAACAAATGTTATGTGGTTTAAATCATTTTTTAACACGTTACCAAACGTTGGATTTGTCTGTTTATAATAATGGCACTGATGCAAAACTAATATTGTTGAAAATGACTTTTTGCTGTAAATTACATTGATTGAATATAATGGTATCCCCAGTTGAGATAAAATATTATAATCACTTCATTGATGCATAGACATTTCCTCACCCACTCTGATTTTCCTTCATTTTGATCAACAAATCCATCTAATCACAAGCATAGTGAGGTAATGGTGGCATACGCCAAAGTGGTGATGACATTATCCAAAACCATAACAGAGCCACGGCTCTCAGTTGTCTTCTATGACAACTAACTCTCAGGTTTTGATCTGATACAAAACCTCCATTCAGATCTGGTGGTCAAATGCATTGGTACTGCTTGACCCAGTTGAATGGGTGGAGCTTCAGTCATGACTGACAAAGAACTGATGAAGAAAGGTCATGGAACCTCTGACTTCAGGTCTGCTGAAGGGGTTCCTGCTGTCAAAGGGTTTAACAGTAACTGTGTCAATCCTCTTCAGCATTGCATGTGGGATAATGCCTACAAGTGTCAAACCATGGAGTAAACAAAGATTGATTTCCCATGCCCATTACGTACTCAAGCTTACAATCACCATATGGGAGGCATTGATCTCTCAGAGAGGCTGGTCCACATGTACAAGTCTCCAGCACAATCAATTTTATTTTCTACTGTTTGGCTACATCTTCATGTGCATCTCAAATACTTGGATTGTTCACAAGAGGGACTGTGCCCTACTGAATAAGAAACCGCTCTAAGACTTCATGTTGCACTTGCCCACAGTTTGATGCAGGTCAACAAGCTTGCAACAAAGATTGGCCGACATCTTCTTCTCCATCCCAAATGTTGCTTCATCAGATCGTTACACCCCAAGACCTTCACATCCACAACCAGATGTGTGTTATGACAACTTTGGCATCTGTCAGTTCACTCTGGGTTCGGTGTAACCTCTGTCCAAAGGGAGTGTCAAAGTGAAAATGTTTCTGTGTTTAATTGCAAACCAGCAGTGCTTAGTTGTGTATTACCAGAAATTAAGGGAATCTAACGCCTCTGAATTGCAGTTGCAGTTGGTCCTGTAGCACTCTTGTTCTTGTTCTGTCTTCTCTGTTTCTAAAATACAGACGTGTATAACTATTTTAATGATCTTTTATTTCATTTATAGGTTTTTCAGAGTTTTGCTATGAATGAACCTCTCAAACATTTGGTAGAGGCCTATGGTAAAAAACTACGGAGTTGTTTGAAAAAAAAAATTAAACTTTGTTACTGTTGTTCTAAAGGAATAGAAATTGCAAAGAAATATTTTTTGAAGTTTGCAATTTTCTTGGTATGAACCTCAAAGTGTTAACATTAGTTTTAGGTCTAGAACATTTTTTTTGTCTTGGTGATTTATCTACTCCACAGTACATAAAAAGTGCAACAAAATTTAAATTCGTCATTGTTTTCTCAGTTTTTGGATCTATTTTTGTGGATCTACAAGTTAATCTGTCTTGAAAATAAACTGAAACCTACCAGAACACATAAGAGAGTCAGATTCATGCATCTTTTTATCCATGCATCCAGGGGTAGGCAATCCTGGTCCTTGAGTGCTGCTATCCAGCATGTTTTAGTTGTAACACTCCTGATTCAGTGGTTGAATCACCTGTTCAAAAGGTCACTGGGCTCTGCAGAAATGTTAATCACCTGGAACAGGGAAACAACTAAAACATGCTGGATAGCGGCACTCGAGGACCAGGATTGCCTACCATCCATCCATCCATCCATCTCAAGAGGTAACGTAAGAGGTCCTCCCACTTTATTGTTCTCATGACATATTTTTTTTCTTTAGCTTTGTTTTGTTTTTGTTCATTCTTATTTAAACCCTCTCACAGAAACAGCCATGACCTTCTCTGAACACCCTGAAACCCTTTCAGCTCTGTGTTCGGCAGCGTCTGGACTCAGTAACAGTTCATTAGCAGCTGACTTGTGCTCTGCCGTCGACTTCACACACACTGCACTCATTCAGCTGCTGTGGTAAAGGTTCAATTCCAGGGAGCTGTAAGGCCTATAAGACCCGATCTGTTCCCCCTGAAGAACACATTATGGCAGTTCTGACGACACCAGGACCTATGTAAACAGCAGGGTGTATGTTCCACAGTCCGCCCCTTTCCATCAAATTTCAACACTGCTCACATTCAAACTGCAGAGGAGGAAAAATGTGAAACACGATGGAAGGAGGCCCGGTGAGACTTTGATCCTCATGAGTACATCTATTTTTGTTTCTACAAATTCTCTCCATATGTGACACATTCTTGCTCTGACAGAACCGCACTTTAAATAAATCTGATGTGCTAGACTGCAGATCTTCAGTGTTTCAGGAGAAAGATGTTATAATTATTTAACTGAAACTGAATTTCTTAAAGATTGAAAATGTGCTAAAACAATTGTTGTCCATCATTGCCACAGCTGCTTCTTTCCTTTATATTTTTTGTCTCTTTCCCCAATTTATTTTCGTTTATTTTTGATTTTGTAGGATAATTTGAAACAATCCAGACAGAATCCTAAGATACTGATGGTCCAAGAAGTTGTAAACATGTTGCTGATTTAGACCTAAACATGCTAGTTTAATTATTTACAAGGTTTCCATAACAAAATCTGGAGATAAAATCAGGAGGACATGAATCTGATTTAGTAAGGTGCAGGTTTAAACCCACCAAAGTTATCGTGTATGCAAGGGTAGATTCAAATAAAATAGAATACTGGGTAAAGGTTTCACCATCATTGCTTCATATTTATTATTACTATGTTTCTGTCTAATACCAGAACATTTTAAAGGGTTATTTTTTTTAGTTAAGCCACTTTTTAAATCATATCAGGTCTTAAAATATATTGAACATCTTCAAAAAACAGGAACAGTCCGTCAACAACCTCAAACAAGGGAATGGAGAAGTGCAACATCCTTCATCTGATCATCTACAGAATATCCGTTTAAGCTCTTTGGGAATCACTAAAATCCTAAAATCTCTTTTTTTTGTGTGTTAAATTGTGTTATCTTTTTAAGGGACAAACCGGAACAAGCTGCAGATAACGAGCCTAGATATTAAATCTAAAATTGGTTATTTCAAACATGCTCTATTATGTTTGAACACAACTGATTCATGCTGTTCAGGAGCTGGACCAAAAAGAAGAGAAAAAGCAGCCCAAGTCCAAACAAGAATTCTAAAAGGCCTTCAGAAAAAAAAAACAATTTCTTCAAACACAATAAAATCAAACACATTAAAACAAATCAAAGTAATAAACAAATGAAACTGTTTACTCACGTATTTGTAAAAGATCTGTCACACTTTTCTTCACTGATGGTTTTTGTGGGCCAGCTGATCTGTGGGTCGCTGGGATGTGAGTTTAAAATCCCAGTGAGCAGCAGCAGAGAGTTCAGGATACCTGGCTGAGAGCAGAGGAAAGAGCCTGGGTCCAGATCAGGCTGTCAGACCTCAGAGAGGAAACTCCACAACAAACCTGCTCTCAGAGAAGTACCAGGAGCCCCAATAACAGCTTTCAAAATAAAAGCCAGTGACCTCCCAAACTCTACCTCAGAGGACGCTCAGTTCAGCCACACAGAAATGTGTTTTTATCCTAAACATAAATAAAATAGAAGTTTTCTGCATGTTAATAATGAACTAAGAAAGGTATGCACTGAGGGTGGGGATGTTTTGCACACAATAATACCAGGATTAATGATTTAAATAAGAAATGCGGGTTTCTGAACATTGATCTGTTCTCATCGATCTTCTGTATGTTCACAGAAAACTGGGTTAAATTAAGGAAAATTCTAAAATTTAGCAGAAAATGTTAAAACTGTAAATTAGAACCTTTTATTTTGAAAAACAGAGGAAAACTGGTGTTTTTGACTCATTTTGTTGATTGGAGAGTTTAAAAACTGTGGGTGAGGTAAGAGGGTGTGTCCTGTCCCCTCAAGGAGGTAAATGTCTTCTGTTCAGGGACAGATGTGGACAAATTGGTCATGTTTAGTTGAAGCAAAAGTTTCAGATTTGTGCTGATTTTATTTATTTATTATTTTCAGACGTTTCAAACATTTACTAAGTGGCTGTGACTGATGATGAGTCTGGACTACAGCGATCTCATGTTTTCTTTCTTCTTTGTCCATTTGACTCCTGAATTAGCTTTTTTTTTTAAACACCTTGTAGCCACTTTAAAGCTGCAATAGCAAACTTGGAAAACAAATCAGCCTTAAAACATTATTTTTCATGCCTCTTAACAATGTTCTAACATAGTATAGCTATAAATATATTGTGGATTGTGGCAGTTCTGTGACTGTGTTTGCATTCAAAACCAGCTTGTTTGCACATTTGCCATAACAGCTTTAACTTGATTTTTGCTTTGCCCTAAAAGAAAGAATTAAACAGTTGTCTAAAGTTGGACAAAGCTTCCTTTTGAGCTGGGTTCCACTGAGCACTCACAGGACAGGAAACTGTGATTATATTCACTAAAATGTTGTTGCTTTTGCTGCAAATGAACCCCAATTAACTGGTGACTGGAGCCTATTGAGTTTAAGTGGCAGAAAATGATATTACAGCAACTTTTTGACCAGCGGTTCACGCTGATCTGCTGATGACTCTCCTTTCTCTCCCTCTTCATGAACATGAGAGGCTGCAGGCAGCAGAGGAGTGACTAATGTTAGGTGGAAGTAACCTGTCTGCTCACTGCTCCTGTACAGTGAGATCATGGCACTGATTGTTCCATATTCCCTTTACGTTGTTTGGATGTTTCCACTTTTAGGTTATTTGGGGATGAGGTGTGTCTACAGGACTGGTTATTTATACGGGAGCTGGGGTCGGGAGAAATGACCTAACTGTTAAGAAAAACTGAAAGAATTTCACTGAAGCCTCAAACCATCAAGTTGTGTACAAAGCAGCCCTGTTTACAGGCTGACAGATGAATAATAGGAAAGTTTTCCATGTGTTAGTTTACCTGTGTGTCTCCTTGGCTTTGACACAAACTGACATCATGAATCTATGACACATACTGAGGAATGTTTAAATGTTTCAAACTCTGTGTGGAGAATAAGAACATACCAGCAAAGACCATCAGCATCTTCACTTCTCTATTCATAAAAGTTTCAGTTATGTTGAGTAGTTAATAACATGAGTAGAGAGGAACACAGACAGTAGAATTCAGGGTCTGAGGCCATAAAAAGAACTGAGTTAACAAGTTTTAGAGCAACTTCTAGAATTAGATATTTTTATCTTAGATCACCTGAACGATGCTGTCTGAACTCATCTTTTAATTGGCACTAGCACACACATGCATGAGCACATCCCACTAACTCTCTTCATTTGCTCCCTGTGCATTAAGTGTTGATCCTAAAATCCTCGTTTTGGTTTCTAAATGCCTAAATGATCTTGTTCTTACTGCTCTCTGCCTCAGCTTTGGTGCCTTACATCAGCTGACCAGCTTCTTTTGGTTGACTCTAAAGCCAAGATCAAGTGCAGCATGAGACTTCACTTCCTGTTTTTAAACCTTGTTTAAATACATCTATTCCCAATGGCAATGTGAGTTCCCTTTAAAGTTTCTGATTCAATCTTTATTTTTGTTTTTCTGCATTACTGCTGTGGTACTCTTTCATATTTGGTTTGTTGTTTAACTCTTGTTAAAATGTTTGTGTTCTAATATCATACTGCACATGTTGGTTTTTAAATGTGATTTCCAAAGACATTTAATGGGCTTTTTGTCCCTCCAACAAAATCTTTTTCACCTGCTTATAAATCACAAAGCCAATAGAAAAGAGCGTTTTGGTCACACATAGAGAATGGAACAACGTTAATTGTTTTATGTTATGTTTGCTAATTAGAGTTTCTGTAAGTTTGTTATATTGAGCGTGTTAACACAGGTTTAGCAGTAAATAAGGTTGTTTCATGCTGGTTGTCTTTAAGTCTTTTACCGGATGTGACTGGTGTCAGACAAAAGAAAAAATGTTGCGTTAAGCTGCTTCATTTGTGGCTTTGCATGGTTTCATTAGTGTTAGACCAACAGAAACACTTTTTATGGGACTTTCTCTGATTGACTTTTACACATTTGCAACATTTGCTGAAGTCAGGAAGTTGACTCGCTGCTGCTGAGAGGATTTTCTCCTTTCAGGAGATCTAATCTTAAAAGTGACACATGTTTATTTTTGCTGCTATGTAAATGTAAATGTCTTCATCACAGGGTGAATTCCCCTTTAAATGCTCGACTCCCCCGGAACGCAACACATCTCCTGTGGGAGTCGACTATTTAAAGTAGGGTTAGGCTGATGTTTAATTTTCTGTTTGAAGTCTTCGAGGAACAGCGGCGTCATGGAGTTCATATAGAACTAAGACCAGGAAGGGAAATAAATATTTACACAGATTAACTTTGGTCTACAAATTATCTAGTGAATTTTGGTTCTCTTAGTTTGTACTTTGTTGCCATTAAGATGGAAAATGTTCAAAATCTGTAAGGTTCAGATAGAAAAATAATGAAACATTCTTTGATCTTTATTTGAAACTCTAAAACCAAAAAATTAAAAACGTTTTTTAAATCAGAATTTGCAATGAGGCTTTACTGTAAAACATGAAATAGTAAAACAAATTCATCTTTTTTAAAGTAAATAGAGTTGCTGTGTTTACAGAGGATTTTTCTGGAAACAGAACAAACAAGTGGAAAACAGCTGATTGGCCAGACATGCAGCTTCTTCAAAGAGGAGGGTTTTTCATGATTAAGGAGCATTGCTAGGTTTAAATCCATTCCTTTTTTTTATAAGTGTGACCATTAATACCTTGTGATCTCTGTTGTCTCGTCTGCAGCTGGTTCTTAATTCTGAAGTTGAACATCTAAGTGGTACCAGATGCAGAGACAGTATCACCCCTGTACTGTACATCACTCCACTTCACTCCACGTCCGAGGTAAGATGGCCGCGGCGTAGGGACGTTCGTCCAATCGACGAAGAGCGCGGGTAAGGCATCTAGTGATATATATGATATCTATGGTCGGTGTCACTACCCGATCCGTACCGGAAACCCGATCCGTACCACGCATTGCGCGAAAGACGTCTACTTCCGGTCAACGCATTTTACGATAGTTACGGGTCAGAGTATCTGTTAAGATGTTAAAAATAATAAGTATCTCTTAAAATGTTTGCAATATTGAAACATTTCAATATAATGTAGATAAAAGCGAAAAAAAAAAGAAAGAAAACGTCGGACCGTACAGATTGCGTCTACCCGATCCGTACTGCGCATGTGCAGATGTTCTCTTCTTCTTCTGTTTTGTTTAATGGCAGTTTACTCTGCAGTGTACGAGGATACTGCCCCTTGCTGACATAGTGTTCATTTTCACAATGTTGCAAAATTAATGTTTGAAAATATTTTCTAAAGGTATTCATAGGTTAACCATTTGTTAAATCCAGATTTAGCATGAATTTGTTTGTATACGGAGGTTTCCTCAGTCAAAAAGAAGGCAGAGCTGTTGTCACTGTCGCAATGTTGGCAAAGAGAGGAAGTAACGTAACATTCGCGCATGCGTGGTACGGATCGGGTTTCCGGTACGGATCGGGTAGAGCATTGGACTGCATAAACGGTGTCGTTTATGAGGACTGTCCAGAGCTTTACATAGGGGAAACTAAACAACAACTACACAAGCGCATGGCACAGCACAGGAGAGCCACCTCTTCAGGCCAAGACTCTGTAGTCCACCTACACCTGAAGGACAAGGGTCACACCTTTGAAGATGACAAAGTCCACATTCTGGACAGAGAAGATAGATGGTTTGAGAGAGGAGTGAAGGAAGCCATCTATGTCAAAATGGAGAAACCATCATTAAATAGAGGAGGAGGACTCAGGTTTCACCTTTCCAGCACCTATAATGCAGCTTTGAACCAAATTCCAAAACAGTTTCAGTCCAGTTCACACCCTCCTGCATCTAATCAAAACAACGACTCACAAACAATAGAGGCTAACGATGCCAACGACTCATCAAGAGGTAGGGAGGAAGGGCATTCACAGGCAGATGCTGCTCGTTGAGCAACAATAGACAGCTACAGTTTATAAGATCGACCCTCCCATATTCCAGTCAGAATTGACAAAGCTCCTCGGATGAGAAGCGAAACGTCTTCAAAAAACCAAAGAAGTCCAGTTGCCTTCATTTGAACCCCTTGGATTACCATGAACCTTCACCAGCATCTATTTCGTATGGCTTCCGCCCTTTAAGCCACGCCTATTGGATTATGTCATCGTACCTTGTCCTACCACTGAAGAGCTGTCATGTACGCCCCACCCTATATTAGGGACTGAGACCCCTCAATCTTCTCCTTTTTCATCTTCACCTTCTGCTATCCAAGCATTCAAAATGTCTACTCCGGTTTGACCATGTGACCCTGTGTTCCCGCTGGAGTTTTGGACTGCTTCCTACCCTGAACCTTCCCGCCTGAAGGCCCCGGTTTCTGCCTTTGTTCCAATTACCAAAGTGCAAGGGTTCACAGACAACGATTTTCCAGCGGTTCCACCACTTGAACCGGACCTAGTGTCCCTGCAAGGTGCTAAAGCCAAGATGGTAGGATGCCGAATCGTGCCTGTTTCCAAGTATGACCAAGTCGACGCACGTTTCACGGATCGTGCTCATCAGTGTGCTGCCCAGTCCGGTGCAGCCTCCAGCAACATAGCTCTCCTAGCTTCCAACGTGTTCTGGCTCGTCGAAGACTCCGAGCTCCCGGAAGGAAAGAAGGACTTGATCTGTAAGACGGCGGACACTATCCTCAACCTGTCTGCCGTCAACCTCATCTGTGCTTCCCGCATCGCTGTGTGGCAGATCATGGTTCAGCGCAACATGTGGTTGCGCTCCCTCTCTTCCGCGAAGGAGCAGCTTCAGAAGAACATGCTGGACAGCCCGATAACCCCAGATGCCCTGTTCGGCGCCCAGTTTTGCTCAGCCATTGAGAGCGCTCAGAAAACTGCCGAGCTCTCAGCCACGGTAAGGGACCTGGTGCAGCCTCCTGCTAACCGTCGCTATGTCACCAAATCTCGGCCGTGGGATGACCGCCGTGACCAGCGGTCCCGCCAACGGAGGCAAAAGGGCCCGGAACCCTCTCGCCATCAGCCTCCACCGCCTGCCGCTGCCTCTCGACCAGCGGCAAGCTTCCAGCGACGCCGCAGGAGCCGACCTCCCACTCCCAGGTGGCAGGCCCCGAGCCAGGACCAGCCTCCTCGGAGGCCAACACAATGACTCCTCGGGGGAATGTGTGTGGTAATTTTCATTGTGATTCCACAATAAAGTTGTGTTCGACAAACAATGGAATGGTTTCTGAACAGAGTTTATCAGGTGATTCACTGCTCACTCGTCACGCACGTCCCCACACATGGTGTTGAAGTCAGTAATAACCTAGCTAATGTTAGCGTAGGATTAGCATCGACAATGCTTGCTGCATCGCACTCCTCACAGCTAGCGAGAGGTTAAATTTCCTCGCTTAGCCCATTAGCTATCCTGCTCTCGGTATCTCCCTTGTGCGTGAGAGCTAATAAAAGATGTTTTCCCTTTTCTGTGGGTGATGAGAGTCTGCACGATGAGGCAGTCTCTCTGACACACTCTTCGCTGAAGACGGCTGCCATTTTAGGTTGTGCCTGACCTCGGCCGAACACACTTCCCGCTGTTCGGGAAAACTCGGGGGGGATCTCCTTCCACGTTGACGTCGGTCACCCCTCCCTTTCGAGGACTGGCCTCCATGGGTCGCCCCTGCCTCTCGTGCGGAAGCGGCGACGGCGGTAAGGGCTCCTCATTGGCTCAGAGACGTGCGTCTCGCGTCAGTCCCGCGCGCACGTCCCCTCGCCATCTTTGCACACGTTTGGTCACGTGTTTGCCACATGAGCCCATGGATTTGCAATGTAGTACATTACGGTCACAGGCTCCAGTTTTGGTCGTGCCCTCCCCCGTTCACGGGGATTGTCGAAACGAAGCTAACATCAGTGGCTCAGACGCTAGCTCTTCGGTCGGATTTACGAGAACTCCTGGACAAGGAAGCCATTTCCAGGGTTCCACCCGGAGAGGAGAACACGGGGTATTATTCCCGTTACTTCCTGGTTCCGCAGAAGACCAGAGGCATGAGACCCATTTTGGATCTGTCAACATTCAACAGCTTCATTATGGTAAAGCATTTTCACATGCTAACAATCAAGCAAGCTCTAAGCTATGTGCGCCCCGGCAATTGGTTCACTTCCATCGACCTGAGGGACGCTTATTTTCACATTCCGGTAATTCTGAAACACAGGACGTTTCTCCGTTTCTCGTTCGACGGGACTCAGTACCAATATAAGAGGCTCCCGTTCGGACACTCTCTCACATTCACCAAGTGCCTGGAGACAGCCCTACAGCCGCTACGCACGGCTTTTACCTGGACGATCTCCTCCTCCTGACCCGATCAGAGTCCGAGTCGCGCTTACAGACACAGAAACTAGCGGCGCATTTGACTCAGTTAGGGTTCTCCATCAATTGGGACAAGAGCTCGGTAACTCCCTCCCAAGTGATCGTGTTTCTGGGGGTGGATCTGAACTGCAGAACCATGAGAGCCTGCTTATCCCAACCCAGGATTGCGGACCTAACCGCGATGCTCTGCCGTGTGCGTCCACGACGCATCGTTAACGCTATCACGGTTATGAGACTTTTAGGAATGATGGCGGCGGGTCATGTTGTCGTCCCGTTGGGCCTACTTCACATGAGGCGTATTCAACGCTGGTTCCGACGTCTCAGGATTCACCCAGTCTGCCATAGGCATCAACTGTTGCTGGTTCCCCCGTCTGTGCGTCTGGATCTCCGGTTTTGGGGGACCCCCAGAAACCTGGAGTGCGGAGTCCCGCTCGGCTGCGCGACCCCCCATGTCTCAGTATTTACAGACGCATCTCTGTCAGGCTGGGGGGTACATGTTTGTCCCATTCGGTGGGCGGTCGGTGGCCCCCGACCACCAACATGCACATAAATGTGTTGGAACTTCTGACTGTCCAGAAAGTGCTGATGCATTTTTCACATCTGCTCTTGAACCGCCATGTAGTTGTCCACACAGACAACCAGGTCGCCGCGGCTTACATTAATTGCCAAGGCGGAATACGATCGGCTGCGCTCTTGAGTGTAGCCAGATCCCTTTTGTGTTGGGCCCAGACACACCTCCTGTTGGTACGGGCGGTTTACATTCCTGGTATTCTGAATGTTGCCTTTGAGCAGGCGTCACATGGTCGAACCGGAGTAGACATTTTGAATGCTTGGATAGCAGAAGGTGAAGATGAAAAAGGAGAAGATTGAGGGGTCTCAGTCCCTAATATAGGGACGGTGGGACCCACCTGGTAGGCGGACGTACATGAAAGCTCTTCAGTGATAGGACAAGGTACGATGACGTAATTCAATAGGCGTGGCTTAAAGGGCTATGCCATACTCATAGAATCTGGGGTTACAATACGTAACCAATAGCCTAGTGAACTAGACCAATTCTTGCTTTGCAGAGTTTGGTCTAGGCACGCTTCGTTGGAATCCTCGCAGCCTGTGGCTGTCCAATCACAGCTCGCTATAGTTTTGGTTGGGCCAATCACAGCGCTCTATATTTTGGGCCAATCCCAGAGCGGGAGTAGCCAATGACGTCAGCGCTGCGGCCGCGAACCCAAGCAAGATGGCAGTAACGCCGGAGCCACGTTCTTTTGAAACGGCTTTGTCAACAACATTGGATTATTTAGACTCCAACGTGCGTAAGTCTGTCGGCTATACTTAGCGGCTTCTTATTTTTATCAAAAAAAGTAGTGCAATGTACCAGTAAACCTGATATTCACGAGTTTTTATACAAAAACGACAGAAATCATTGATGTTAGACGCCATTACTGCCTCCCGCTTTTCCGTCGCTGTGATTACGTCACGTTGTTCATTACTCTGATTGGTCCTAGCGCTATCCAATTGTGTGCTGACATTTTGAAAGACAACTGTAGATCCCGCCTCACGACTGAGGGCCGTCAATGGGTCGTGGCCAGACTATACACATATATAGGATGGCTTGCCGGGCTACGTAACCAACGTTTCTATGTCTAATCCCGCCACAGACATCAGGAAACTTCTCAAACAGAAGTGTAAAGTAAGTAAAAATGTCCCACAGGACCGGTTTTAGTGGAGTTAGCTGGCTAGCCAGTGTTATTCATCAGGTAGGCTCCCTGGCTGTTTAAGCATTTATGAGGCTGGAGATGTATTTCTGATCAAATCTATTGTTCTCAGTAAAAAATTACTTTCCAGATAAACACAATAGCTAGACTGAATTCTTACTAGGAGAAACTCACTTTAAATTCCTATAATTCAGCTGTTCCTGGTAAAACGTCTTATTTTAAATAGGTAAAATGAAAAAACTTCCAATTTATCATACATTTTATTTCAATATCTGAACATACATTTAAACTAGTCCTACTTTCATTTCAGATAGGCAGAACTTCAATCTGAAGAACTATGAGGTTCTGTCATGGAAATGTAGGTAATCCAGGAGGCAGCCAGGTAGGGTTCAAAAATGTTTTATTTAAAGCTGTGGTCTAGAGCAGGAAGGCAGGCAGGAAGGCAAAACATCAGGAGCAAACAGGATTCAAGCAACACACACAGATAAACACTAGGTTTAAATAGACTGAGGTGATGAGGAAACAGGTGAGATGATTACTGATTGATGATGGACAGGTGTGACTAGTTAACTGAGGATGAGAGGCAATGCAAAACACAAGAAGACTGAACTGAACCAGATAAAAAGAGAAACCTAAAACACTAAAACTAAATGCTAATATACTAGAATGAATAAACAGAATACTGGCTAATGATAATAAATGAATTCACTGAACTAATAAACAAAATACAAGAAGCAACTAACAGAGGAAGGAAACTGAGAATGGATAACACCAAACTGACTGAAGACTAAAACACTAAACTTAAGAGGAACAGGATGACTAAGGGGACACAAGGACAACAGCTGGAGGGATGAACTAAATACCAGGGGACAATGAAAGATAAATTATATGGGGAGAAACAGCTAAGAGGAACACAGGGGTCAAAGGTCACTGACACAAAAGGAGACTAAACAAACAGGACCCTGACAATACCAAACTACTCGAACAAGGTGAAAGGAAAACTAAAGAGAAATAAAACACTAATGGGCTGGGGAATGGACATGGCAGAACTGATGAAAAGAGAAATAAAAAAAACCTGAATGATAATTGAGGGGACCGGAGACAAGGAAGATGGATATGGAAGGGACTGGGGAGACGAGGACACAGGACATGACAGGTTCTTGTTTACAAAAAGTTGATGTCACTTATTTCTTCTCCTACTAATAATGCTGTTATAACCTAAACAGTTATAGCCTTTATAAATATAGGTTAGTATGTTTCATCATGGTCAGTAACAGATGAATTATAACTACTTAAAATTAGAGTTTCTTCTGGTAAGAATCTTTTTCAGCGATCCACCATGTCTGTTCTAGACAGGAAGGATGTATTTGTGGATAACAGGTTGTGCTGCAAACCGAACACACATGAATGGGAAATGTGGCATAATTTGACCTAAGAATAATTAAATTTAAGATATCTGAAGTGTTCATTATGGATAGTAAGAATATTATTATGGATATCTGGAATATTAAAATTTACTTGGAGCAACAGATATCTGCAATACATATTCAATCTGCCTAATAAATGTTAAAATGTCCACCGTAGTTTTTTTTAAGGATCTGGATATGTCTCAAATCAGTGCAGTAGTTGGATATCCTTAAATAAAATTTCTACTACTAAAAAATACCTGATATCTGAATTTTCAGTTAGAATAATAATAATAATATTAACTCCATTAGTTGTTCTTGCTTTAAACACAGTGTGTTTAAACCAGAGGTGTGGTTTTTAATTAAATGTTAAAATGGTTCTTTAAATTCAAATTCAGTCCAGAGCCACCTGCTGGTATTCTTATGATCAACAAGAATAAAATAAACACATTCAAATATTATTTTTGCATGAAACAGCTGGGTTTGTGGTGAACAAATAGTTATTGAGTTAAGGTTTTACTACTTCAGGTAAAACGGGTGTTTAACAACCTGTGTAAAGGCACCAGAATGCAGGAAGTGGCAGCTACATCATGACCCCCCCCCCACCCCCACCCCCGGACCGTGTCCCCCCCACATTTTTTCTGCTTCCGACGCCCCTGGGGTCAAAAATCCCTGGGAGCACAATTTTTAAACGAGTACTTTGTGAGATTGTCCAGCAAAATGACAAGAACATCAGACTTCCTTTCATCACTGGCAACGAGCTAAGAGGTAAATGTTTAAAACAACGTTTATGAATGGTAAAAGTTTTGTAACCGCTTGTTACAAATCAGTAAACTTATTTTGTCCTCATGGGCTCCTGTAGAAGGAAACATCACATCTAATATGGCATCGCCCAGAGACTTAGACCCTCGCTAATGTATTTTAGAACCAATTTTTATGGTTATATGTTACGAAGCCGCCATTATTTTTCAAACAACTGGGCATCCAACAACATTTTGATGGATATTTCCAGAGATGAATGGTAAAAACTACACATTGTCACTTTAAAGAATTGATGAAAATGTATTTCATAAAATACAAAATTAAATTAAAAAGATTAAAAAGTTTGTTGGTCATTAAGAAGTGCACAGATCATCCTAAGAAGTCAACAAAATGTTGTCTGAACATTTCAGACTTTCTGTGCTCATGAACTGTGAATAAACTACAGAACCCACATTCCACATAGTTACACAACATGTCTGCCAGTGCAACAATACGAGTCACTAATGTGTTGTTTTCTTGACAACAGTCAGTTTGGTGACTTTTACCACCACTCGTCTCATCAAATATCACCAGAAATTTTAAATCTAAAATTTCAATAATCCATTCACAGCAAAAAAAAAAAAAGGTTTGCTAATGTTGCAAATCCTATATTGTATTTCACTAAAATGTCTAAAATGGAAATATATGAATAAGGTCATTTTGAATTTGATATCTGATTTGAATTTCTATTTTTCTTCGTCGAGAGTTTAGGAATTAAAGTGACCAATTTCTGCATTTTAAAGTGAAACATTTCCTATTAATGCTTTGCATCTGTTCAATAGTTGTTTAATGCTGTAAATGTAATAGAGTGACAGATCTGGACTGGGGTGGGTCATCACAAGTGATGATTTCTAAAACTTAATTGGCAGAAGAAGACTTACAGGCAATACTGCAGGCTTGTATTTATATAGTGCCTTCTAGGGTTCTACAACCCCCCAAGGCACTGTACAACACAGTCACTCACACACACACACACACGCTGGGCTTCATTGATGCTGTCTGAAATGTCTAAGATCAAAACAATCAAAAAAAAACTTTGTTCAGGTGAAAATTTGTTTTTATTTTTCTCTCATTTCTGTCTGCTTGTTGTCTGAGTTGTACTTTTTCTTTAAATAACTTCCTAACAAGTTTTAAAAAAATCAGAATCTCATGATTTTCCAATTTTTTTAAACATTTGTTTCATTTCTATTTAAAAAGAATTAATATTTTAAAAACTGTTCACATCCCAAATGTGAACATTGATCTCACCAACGTTCATGTTTAAGTTGTGGATTAACCAGTCGATCAAAACAGGGAGGAGCTGAAAACCTGTTAGCTCCTGCAGGAGCTGAGGCTATAGTAGCAGAACAAGAATCCAGAGGTGAAGACCAGGAGTGTTTCCATAATAAGAGCCTTTGTCCTGGTGTGACCTGCTGCTGAAAGCCCCAGAGTTTAACACTTTTGACTTTGGTAAATGGAAGCCATATGAGCAGCGTCCTCACTGAGGGTCTTTGTGACAGAATCTGGAAATAGTGCAGGAGAAAATTAGTCTCAGTAAAACTGAAAACTGACAAAAGCTTCAAACTACTTTTTTCTCTGAGACAAACAGTTAATTAAACAAAATTTCCACAGGAGCAGTAGCGTCTGTGAAAAAGGAAAGCTGAGAACCTAAAGTTATTTTTATTTTTACAGTCATGAGTTTGTGTAAGTGGATGCTGGCCTCCACCCTCCACCCTACCCTCATGTTCAGATTGGTTACAGAGGAGCCTTGTTAACCTGCTGCTCACCCAGCTGTTTGGAAAATGCTCCCTTCATAGGCTCTATAACAGCCTTCTGCTGGCGCCCCACTTGGCCTGCATACAGCTATGTAACCCAACGGTCGGTGTGGAGGTCAAACAGGTTCTGGTCCTCACACTGACGTCAGTGTTGGTACTTCATACATCAGCAGAAGGAGGGTAAGGTCACCTTGAGTAAAATGCTCAGTTAGAAGATATCATCATCAATGCTCGGATTTCATCCTGCCAGATTTACTCGTTAGAATGATTAATCTTATTTCTAAGACCATTGACAACACAAGTTATAAAATATTTCATGTGTGGGGACATTTCTTGACTTCCAAATATTGACAGGGCTCAACAGTGCCTCCAACTGGTTTAAGAAATCCATCCGTCCATTTTCCCTGGGTGAGAGGCGCAGCACAGGACACCATGGAAAGGTCGCCAGTCCATCACTTGGCTTCATAAGGAAGTATTTCTTAAAGCTGAGAATCTACAAATAATCACTTGGAGCTATATCACACACCTGATAAACATACTATAGGGTCGGCCATTTTTGGCACAAATGTTGTGTTTGTGGACATTTTACAAATGTTTACGTATCAACATCCATCTTGGTCGTCACTCTGAAGAAGGCAAACTTGACAGTTTTTGCTTTCATAACTCATTTTGGCCACAACATAATTAGGGGGCCAAGCAATGGAGGGCCCTCCCCATTCCCAAGCCAACAGCCAGCCACCCACCATGCCGCAACATGGGCCAAGGCCTCCAGACTATACCCCAACATGTGGGCACCCATCCCCACCCATCCAACATCCCCAAAGCCCCGCAGGTAGCTCCAGATCCCCAGCCCCACCAGAACAACAGAGGGTAGAGGGCAGAAGCAGTGGGGGTGAAGCCTCAACCATCACCACTCTCCCACAGGTGGACCAATGTTGTGTGTGCGCGTGTGTGCTAATGTAGGTGTGTGGTGTTGTATATGTCTAATATGCATTAAAATTGAGGGAAGCATAGGTCAAGATGGGGGGAATCCTACCACTGGCAGATAGCAGAATCCCCCATCCTCTATCGTCCTCCCCCCGACATTACATGTCATAAAGCTGTTAAAATTGGGGACACAGATACATACATATTTAAATAGTGATTTATTAAATAAAGCATTTATTAAAATTTTATTAAAATAAATTGAACATTTATGTCTTAATTGAAAAAGGTGAATGTTTGATTTGTGTAATCATAAATGAGATTTATTAAGGTGGGTGGTATTCCCTGGGGGGCAGTAAGGTGGCCAACAATTTTCCAGGGGTGGCCATGGTCCCCCTGGCCTCCCCTTGGGGGTGCCACTGAACAGGCCTACATCAGTGTGACATGAGTAAAATGTGATTATAGTAATGTTTCTGAAATTCCAGAACCACAGACACCAAAACCACTACTTTATTCTCATTGATTAATTCACTGTGCAGTACTTTATCTCAGTCTATTTGTGAATTACTTACCGTAACTGTAATTTTTTTAATCATATCCTTGAAATACTGTATTTGTACTTTGTAGTTTTTATTTTTTACAACGTTTAAATCAACTAGAATATGACGCAAATATACTATAATTGAGCATGATAAACAATCAAAAAACAAGTTTTTACAAGTAGTTTTAGGTTGTTTTTCCATTTAATGAAGATGAAGCTTGTAGACGTCAGCTTCCTGTTTCAGCCCTGGAGGTAGCCTCTGATTGGCTCACGAGCTTCATGTCACGGATTCTTAGAAGATTTCTCGTTTTCTCATTGGATGTTGCAAACGTCAGTCATCTGCGTGTCATGTTGTAAACTGTCAACAGTCAAAGGCTGCAGCACAGCAAAGACGTTCTATCTACATCGTGAGTCATTTATTATTGCTCTTACTGATAACCGTTTACAAGTATTTTGTGTTACGCGCCAGTTTTAATAATAACATGTAGTTTTTGCTGTAAACAGACGAAAATGTCCCATTCATTTTATCAAAGCAGTCGTATGTTGAAAGCTAACATTAGCTAACTGTGGCTAAATATGTCGTCTGAAATTCATCAAGACTAAATTTATTTTACGAATCGAGTCAGTGGATGTTTATGTGGAAAATATTTAACCCTTTAAACAGCTTATATTTTTGTTTTACACACATATCTTTTAGTGTTAAATAACATTTTATATTTCAATGTGCGCACAGCTAAACTATTAGCGCATCCATAAGTTTTTGAATTTGTCTGATTTGGTTCAATCGTTCGTCGTTATCCAGTTTATAAGAGGTAGTGTGTGAGTGAGGCCCCTTTTCTAGGTCGTTCCCACCTGAAGATCAGGTGCAGCAAGTTAAAACACGTTTTTCCTCTTTAAAGTGCACGGATTCGTTCTGGGACCTATAGTACAGTATAGATTTAGTTCAGTTCTTCAGAAAATAAGTTTGAACATTTTAAAATATTTTTTGCAGCTTTACACTATATATGCATTTTTTGTCAATGTCTATTATAATGTTAGTAAGAGTCACTCCGAAAATTAGTGTTACAAGCTTCACATAAGAATAAAAGGTATAAAATAATGTGTCATAAAAATTATGCAATTATCAAAATGACAAGCTTGGGTTGAATACCATTTGACTGTCTTTGAGCTTTTTTAAAGCACCCTTGGAAAATATTATTTAGGATTGAACTCAGTTACTAATTCTCTTTTATTTTATTTTTCAAATATACATATGTGTTCCCTATTAGTTTTGTATCCGCAACAATAAAATTGTCCTTAATGTTATTAAGCGTGATAAAAAAATCATCTATAGTTTAATGCTGTGTTGATTTTTGAGCTCATGTCTCTAACTATAAATGTTGCATACTCATTTAGAGTTTACGTAAGTGTACACCATTGTTGGTCACGAGAGCTTCTGATGAATAATAAAATGCTTCAGGGTGAACTTGACCTCTTTAGTAATAATATTTGTGTTTTGTGACTTTGAGATCCCAGAAGGTTTGGCCATTGTGTTTGTTTATTTTCTCATTGAACCCCTATTGAGCTGTGCTGAATAACAAGGTTTTCTTCTGCTGCAAATATTCATGCCAGACCTTTGACAGCCTAATTGTGGTTTGTAGCTCAGATGTGTTGCTGTATAAAGATCACTTTTGGTTTGTATAAAATTATGATTGTCTGCTGATGTGCTTGTGAGTGGCTAATGCTTAGTGGTCACTGTACTGAAGTCTCAGCTGCTTTTCTAACCTCTTTTTTTATATAGTTTTAAGAATTTCTAAATGTTTTTTAAATCCTTCACTTGTTAAATGGTAAATGGCCTGTATTTGACATAGTGCCTTCCTTAGTCCTAGAACCCCCCAAGGTGCTTTAAAACACAATCAGTCATTCACCCGTTCACACACACATTCACACCCTGGTGATGATGAGCTATATCATAGCTACAGCTGCCCTGGGGCACACTGACGGAGGTGAAGCTGCTGTACACTGGCACCACCAGTCCCTCCGACCACCACCAGCAGGCAATGTGGGTTAAGTGTCTTGCCCAAGGACACAACGATTGCAACAGACTGAGCGGGTCGCAAACCTGCAACCTTTCGATTGTAGGGCGGGGCACTTAACTCCTCTGCCACCATCGCCCACTGAATCTGTTTTAATAAACTTAAAAATAGTTTTAATTCCATTCCTTTACTGAGCCAGGCTTTAAGTTCTAGGATTTTATTTTTAGCTGAAATCAATGTAACTGAAAATATATCTTACCTTTGTCTTTATTAGGACACCTAAAGCAAACCAATATGTAAGTTCAAAGTTAGGATTTAGGGATGGGTGGTGAGATTTATCTTTTATTCAGTATAATGAAACAAAAGGAGTGTGATGCTTAAAAGCCAATGATTATTATCACCATGTTGTTTATTAGCAAAGATGTTTTTGTTTTCTTTGTTCCTGCAGGATTGTCTGTGCCGCACACAAATGGAGGAACGGCTCATCGTCAGATGACTGCAGCTTGTTGCCGATTGTTCTTGTTGAACTCAAGTCAGTCATAAGTTATAAAATTGCTGAATGGATGATGAGGGACTAGACTGGCATCATCACCAGGGACTGGCCAGAAGAACCCTTTATCTTCTGATATTTTATCTCTAAGGACTCCTCGTTGTGTTGCTGCTAAGCTTCACACACCAGCTCTCAGCTCTGCTGTTCAGAGTGGAACCACCACCCTCCCCCAGGCCTCATGCCCCCCTCATCGACGGCCCGCTTCAGTGGTGTGTTGGTGTACAATGGCACGGTGGGATGCTAAGGGCTGCCGCGGGGGACTGTGATGTCAGAGCCCGACAGCCCAGGCGAGAGCCAGCGTGGCGCTCCCAGATTCTTCGTGGGCTGCGAGGACGATGAGAGCGAGGTCCTGGAAGACGGCATAAGGACAGACATGGAGCTGTACGAAGACGACGAAGACACTGTCTCGGTGAGACTTGTCCTTTTCTTAGCAGGAAAACATCAGCATCACTCAGCAGCTGAAGGTCCACAGTCAACACCAGTAAAGACTGTAAAACATTTTATTTCACCTTTTTTGAGTTTCTCAAAAAAAGCCGTAACATTTTAACAAGTTCTTTTGACCATTCCAGGAACATCAGGTGTTCAACGTTACATGCTTTTGACTAACTGGGTCACTCACAGATACTACTGGCAGAGCACATTTACTGAAATGAATTAACCTAATTATCATAAACTGGTTTAGCAGAAGCTGACAGGTTTCTAACTTTTCACAGCTTGCTCTGGACTTGACAGAAGACAAATACTTGCTTATTAATTTAGTGTGTCGGTGCAGATTGTACAGACTACACAGTAAAATGAGCGGTGTTAATGCAACACAAAAAGAGCCAATTTCAACACTGAGCCAGAGAACATATGGTCCCGCCCTATACAGTGTAAAAGTTACACTGATCTCATTGTTAAATATTCAGAGTCAATTTTACACTCATTAGAGTCGAATTTGTTTATGGAGTAAACCTTTAGCTCTCACAATTGTTAAAATACTTTGGTTCTATAAGATAAGTAACACTCAAAGTGTTATTTAAATACGACACTGCTATTTTGTCAAGTGTTATTCTAAATCAACTCCAACAAATGTGTTAAAGAAATTTTAACTCTATAAACAGTGTTAATATTGTGATGGCTGTCGTGCCAGGAAGCTAACAGCTAGCAGCCACACACTGAAAAACGCCGGCTCACTTGTGCCTCATACACCACGTGACTGCAGACAGCCAGTGAGAGACATCACAACACAAGGAGTTGAGTCCAGAGCGTTTAGTATGAAGCACCACTTTTTTTTTTACAATACAAGGTCACGCACAAGGAGGAAGAAGAAGGGGGAGCTTATCAGAGTACTTTTTGCACTGTTATGGAGGAATTTTCATCAACACTGGATTATAGAGTACTAGTAACTCCAAAAGAGTGCCTTTTCTTTAACACCTGACAGGTTACACTATAAAAAAAAAAATCTGTTTCTGATTATTAACACCAACACTGCAGGACAAAGGGAAGTAGTTTACACTCACTTTCATTGAACTGACTCTGACAGAGTTTCCATACTCTGACACTGCTTATTTAACACTTGGGATTTTACTGTGTAGCTTATGATCTGTCAGAGATAATTAAGAGGTTAAATAAAGATTAGGTAAATAAAAACTAAACTATTCAAACAAAGATATAGTCTAATTCATGTCTTTATAAGCAGGACTGAAGAAAGGAGAATATGGTGCAGAGGAGATGAAGAGTGTAGCCGACAGACAGAGATGGGTCACCCAGTAACCTGGAGAAGTGATGAAGAAGAGGGTATCAGATAGATAATAAGCAGTTATCACAGTTTAAAGCTAATATTTGTTACCTGAAGGAACAGAAACGTTCAGATGTTTTGTTACATAAAGAACAACAAATACAACAGACATTGTGGAATAAAAGTCATTTGTGTTGAAGCTCTTATTTCTGCTGACAGTAAAAACAAGTCAGTGTTGTTGAAAACAAGGTAAATGGCTCCTACAACATACCTTGCTTTCATTTTATTCTTCAATAGTTTAAAAAACACACATGACTTTTATTTGATTTAAAATTTGGAGTTTTCTTACAGATCAATGTAAAATTTCCATTAAAGATTTCCCATGTATTTACTGTTTTATTAATTATTTTCTGCTCTCAGGTCTTTGCATCCATCAGACTCATCTGGCATGTATCTATTTAGTGTGTGGGCATGTCATTAAAATGGCCGTGACTGTTTCCTGTCTGTTGTTCAGCCCCCAGAGCAGCAGATTGTGGTGGGGATTTGTTGCATGATGAAGAAGTCCAAGTCCAAGCCAATGACCCAGATTCTGGAGAGGCTTTGCAAGTTTGAGTACATCACCGTGGTCATCTTCCCAGAGGACATCATCCTCAACGAGCCTGTGGACAAATGGCCTCTGTGTGATTGTCTCATCTCCTTCCACTCCAAGGGTATGCTTCCTCCTCCCTCCCCTTTTTGTTGAGATTCTGATGATTTCGGTGCACCTTGGTAGCTTTGAGTCATTGTTTGGAATGACGTGTGTGGTAAACAGGATTCCCGTTGGATAAGGCCGTGAGCTACGCCAAACTGAGAAACCCTCTGCTCATCAATGACCTGAACATGCAGTACTACATACAGGACAGGTGCATCCAATTGATGAAAACATTTCTTTATGATCTGAAGAGCTGCTTAAGAATGCAACAGTCTTGCCTTATTTTTTTATTTTGCTTTAACAGAAGAGAGGTGTATCGCATCCTGCAGGAAGAGGGGATTGAGCTACCACGCTATGCAGTGCTGAACCGTGACCCAGATAAACCAGACGGTCTGTCTTTTATATGTTCTTCCTTGTTTATATTTGTAAAATAATACATTCTCTCCTTTTCAGTTTTAATCATGAACAATTTCATTGCTCTTCTTAAGTAAGCTGGCCCTGAAGTCCTCGTCTGTGCAGCATCTTTAGAAGGTTTTGATTTGATTTCAGTTCATGGATAATTATAGCAGCACCCCACACTTAAGTCCTCTGATATAAAAGGGTTTGGCATTCAAATCCTGTTTCTACACAGAGACAGTCAGTTCCCAGAGTGATGAGTGATCAGATGTTTACATGTTGGCCCTCCGGGACAGAAGGAACCAAAGTCACATGGCTCAGAGTGCTGAGCTGCTCCAAAGGCCCCGAGAGAAAACACTGCAGGGTCAAGTGTCACCTGTGTGTGTGTGTGCGCGCGTGCGTGTGTGTGTGTGTGTTTTATTGGTAGAAATAAAAAAGGACTGCCTGACAAACAGCAACATTTGCTGTGGGTGTTTGTTTCAGAGTGTAACCTAGTAGAAGGAGAGGACCACGTAGAGGTGAACGGGGAGATGTTCCAGAAGCCTTTTGTTGAGAAACCCGTCTGTGCTGAGGACCACAACGTCTACATCTACTACCCCACCTCAGCAGGTGGTGGCAGTCAGCGGCTCTTCAGAAAGGTCCTCGTTTTCTCCTTCACTTTCTTTTTTTTTTATTGCACAAAGTCCTGATTCTGTCAAAAAAAAAAAAACTGGCAGCTGGTTGGCTTGTTTTTGTCTTCTCTTTTGGAAAGCATTACAAGACTCATCCTGACTTTCCTTTTATGTGTATTTATTTTTATAGCTGGAACTGTTGATGAACTGGAACATTAACCATCACCTCTAGCTAGCTGCTGTTATTTAGCTCCAGGGATCACCTTCCCAGTAGCGTCCACAAACCCCAGATAAAGATCAAAGAGTTGTGCAGCAGTTAAAGTAGTTGGTTTTTTTTTACAAGAGTTTAACTACTATTTCAGATTCAAGAAACTCACATTTGGCTAATTACATGCAGCACTAAGCACTTAGCAATATAACCTTTTTTCTGCGTTCTTAAATGCAATAATAATAGTTTATGCTAACAAATTTGACAAGTCATAAAAAAGCATCACAGTCCAAAGATCTGATGCACCAGGCTATAATTTGCCTCGCTTTGCTGTAAAGTAGCAGCTTTTGGTCACACACATGAGGAAGTGTTCTCTCCTTTAGCGTCAGCTCTGTCTCTGTATGTTGTACAGGCAGACAGACAAGCTTGAAAAATTGCTGATGTGCTTTTATTGCTTTCTATCTTCTTCTGGGACTTTTTTGTATAAATAAACATTAGTGTTTGATCAAATTTAGATTTCTCATTTACATTTTAAGCTGTGACATGGTTTCAGATTTGATTACAATGCCAGTGAAGAACATTAAATGTTTTAGAGACTAAACAGAAGTTGAACAGTTGATCTAAGATCTCTGTTTTATGAAATGCGCTGTGCTGAATAAACAACAGAAGAAGAAGAACTCATCTGACTGTTTTCTGCAGATTGGGAGTCGCAGCAGCGTTTACTCTCCAGAGAGCAGTGTGAGGAAGACGGGCTCTTACATCTATGAAGAGTTCATGCCAACCGATGGCACCGATGTTAAGGTAGAGACTCAACATTGGAATAAAACCTTCACATTTGAAAGTTTCATTAATGGTTTTAAATAGATTTTCATCAGTACTCTGATTACAGTAAAACTGATGCATTAATGAAAAAGCAACAATAAACCCTGCATGGTGGTTCTTTGTCAAACATCAGGTGTACACCGTTGGGCCAGATTATGCTCACGCTGAGGCCCGGAAATCTCCAGCTTTGGATGGGAAGGTGGAGCGGGACAGCGAAGGGAAGGAAGTCCGTTACCCCGTCATGCTCTCAGCTATGGAGAAACTGATGGCCCGGAAAGTGTGCCTAGCATTTAAGGTGAGCAAAGTAATGTTGGCTAGTACAATCGGGTATGTCAGTAACTTTAGTATTGTTTAGTAGTAAAGGTATGGCTTCTGTTTATGTAAATCCATTGGATCGTATTCATACCATTTTTAGGTCAGTTGCAGATAAGGAGTTTACAGTTTCATGTTCCATTCCAGTAGGTGGTGGTGATTGCCTGACAAGCTGGTTTGTCAGCTGCTGATTTAAAATAAAACATTTTCAAAGTCATCTCACACGCTTCACGTGTCCTCGTTGTCCCTGAGGGGTAAATGTACCTCAGTATTTATTCAAAACAAGCCTTCATGTTTTTCTCCTCTACTTTGTTTAGTGTGTCTTCAACACTATCTTTTGAGTGAGTTTTATTGTAGTCTGTGTTTTCCAAAACAGTGGGCGGCAGATTGAGGACCCTAGATCAGTGCTGAGGAAATTGAATTGACACAGTGGCTGATTAAACCGTGGATAGCTATAAAAGCATGTGCCTCTCTCTTTTTACTGCAGCAAACGGTGTGTGGCTTCGACCTTCTTCGAGCCAATGGACGCTCCTACGTGTGTGATGTCAATGGTTTTAGCTTTGTGAAGAACTCAATGAAATACTATGATGACTGCGCCAAAATACTTGGGTACAAATTTTTTAGCTTTTGTCTATTTATGTTCTTTTTTTCTTGATCTGATTTACTGAGTCTGTGTCACTCTGACTTATAGGAATATTGTGATGCGTGAGCTGGCGCCTCAGTTTCAGATACCTTGGTCCATTCCAACGGAGGCAGAGGACATCCCCATTGTTCCCACCACATCGGGGACCATGTAAGGCAGTTTATAGTTAGCGTTGGTTACACCAGTATCTCACTGGGCTGCGACTGCTGGCAAAAGATTGCAAACAGTAATTGCAAAAGAGTTTTAAAAATGTCTCAAACTTTGTGGTTGTGCTCAATTTACCTTGTGTGAGTTTTTCAGGTCCTTGTTGTTGTGTTACTGAAATTCAAAATGTGACAAATTTGAGCCATAGATTTTCTCCTAAAGAAGTTTAGCAGGGATCAGGGACTAGAAATCTAGACAAACCAAAGCAGTAGCAAAAGTTTTTGCTCTGCAGGTTGGTCTAGACATGCTCCATTGTATTCTCAGCAGTTCTTCCATTGGCCTGAACAATTTTAGGTTCAACCAATCACAGCATCAGAGCTGCGAGTGAAAAACTACAAAGATGGCATCGGCTCAGGAACAGCGCTCGTTTAAAACGACTTTGGCATCAACTTTGGACAATTTAGACTTTAGCTTTTCTTTGAGAGATGAGCAGATAGAGGTACTTAAGTCCTTTATTTAGAAAAGGAAGTATTTGCTTCTTCAACGGTGTATGGCGGTCTGCCCTGTTGACTGATTTCCGTAGCGATGAATGAGTCACATTGTTCGTTCCTCTGATTGTTTGAAAGACATTGATAGCTTTTGCCCCACAACTGAGCTCTGTAGGTCATGGCCAGGCTATGTATTTACATATAGGATGGCTTGTCAGGCTAGGTTTATTTAGCTTCCTAAATCAGAGCGTGAGACAACTTTGGGAGGGGCTGGTGACCAACTTACAAATACAATGAGGGTAAATTATTAACACGGTTAGATATAATCCAGATACTTTGTGACTAAACATTTGCATGATTTTTGGTTTGTTTGCAGTCATGTCATATGTTCCATGTGAGTCCAACTGAAAATGTGTTTATTTTCTCAAAATATTATGTTACCATCTCGTCACCAGCTGTTACAGCCCAGTGAGACACTGGTTTTAGGGATGAGATGTATGTAATGGTTAAACTGGACTGTTGTTCATTTAACCTTTAACCTCCCTCAGGATGGAACTACGCTGTGTTATCGCTGTGATCCGTCATGGAGACAGAACACCCAAGCAGAAGATGAAGATGGAAGTTCGCAACCCCATGTGTGCTTTCTTTAAGTTAACGCTTATTGTTTTATAACTCAAAATCAGATTCAAACCTTTTGATTCATTCCTTCATTTTTGATACATCCAGGTTCTTTGATTTGTTTGAAAAATATGAAGGATACAAAACTGGGAAATTAAAACTCAAAAAGCCAAAACAACTACAGGTCAGCATGTTGTATAGTGAGCTAACCACAGTTCACTACTCTGGTTAAGTTTCTCACAGCCTGTTACTCTACAGGAGGTGCTGGACATCACACGGCAGCTGTTGGCAGAACTGGGACAACACAATGACTGTGAGATAGAAGAGAAGAAGTCCAAATTGGAGCAGCTGAAGACGGTTTTAGAAATGTAAGTGACCAAGTCTACTTATCATCACTTCTCTCATTTCAGATCTACTGAAATGTTTCCAATTCCTGTTTTGTTTATTATCAGCTTCATCCTAAACGTTCATAAAGTTTGACAGGGTAGGTCGTTTTTGTGTAATTTTGTTTGAAAAACACAACTAAGACGATTTAATAAAATCAAGGTAGACGTTTCTGATGGTGGCTGGAACGTCTTTTGTTTTCTCAAAGACATTTTTAAAAGGTCACCATCTGATATGTTCAGGCTGATCTAACAGTGCCGTTCTTGTTAAAAACCAATCTGTCATGCTTTCCTCAAACACAAAGACATTAAATATGAATGAATATAGAAAATTGTAGAACAGTTTATCTTGATTCAAACCTGATGAATATCCTGATTTTGTTTGCTTGATAGTTAAAATTACATCTGTATTTTCTTGAACAGGTATTATAAATCTAACTTAAAAGAAGCAGAAAGAAGGCATCAATTTTTAGCAGTGATTTCATTTAATATTTTTTCTCCTGGAAATGAAGGTATGGACACTTCTCTGGGATCAATCGAAAAGTGCAACTAACGTACCTGCCCCACGGGCAGCCCAAAACCTCAAGTGAAGAAGAAGGTAGGGAAATAAACAAGTGTGGGCTTTTTTCTTAAGAAACGACCTGAAGTCCTCAAACTGGATGATAATCAGCATGTTGTGGACTTGTTTTAGACACCCGTAAGGAGGGACCGTCTCTGCTGTTGGTGCTGAAGTGGGGCGGGGAGCTGACTCCTGCTGGCAGAGTGCAGGCTGAGGAGCTGGGAAGAGCTTTCCGCTGCATGTACCCTGGAGGGCAAGGTGAGATGAACACAGATAAATCAGCTGCTGTATTCTGTGGTATACTGCATCATTAACTTCTAAAACACTCATTTAAATTAGAATACAGTCATTTAAAGAGAGTGTGCTGATAAAATAGGGAACGATAGGCAACAACCATGTAGCAAAAGGTATCTGAGTTCAGTTCAGACAGAAATCTAAACTAAGAAGGCACTAACTTTAGTTAAAGTTAAACAGATCTGCTGTTTTTACTACAGAGAGCTCAGATGTTCCTGCTTCACCTGTATCTGTGTAAATCTAAACCAGAGTTGTTTGGACTGTGGTTTTTGTAGGAGACTACGCTGGATTTCCAGGCTGTGGGTTACTGCGATTACACAGCACCTACAGACACGACCTGAAGATATACGCGTCTGATGAAGGCAGGGTGCAGATGACAGCTGCAGCTTTTGCAAAGGTACTCTAGATTTACCTTCTGTACAACATGTATTTGATAATACTGTTTTGTCTATTTTTATACAAATGTATAAAACACCCTTTTGATGATCTACATGTGACCAACCTTTTGATAAGTTAATGAGACATCATTTTGCATTAATGATGTCCTCTTTGTTGTCTCCGTGTGTCTGAGCAGGGATTGCTGGCTCTGGAAGGTGAGCTGACACCCATCCTGGTTCAGATGGTGAAGAGCGCCAACATGAACGGGCTCCTGGACAGTGACAGCGACTCGCTGAGCAGCTGTCAGCACCGCGTCAAGGCCAGGCTCCATGAAATCCTGCAGAGGGACAGGGTGTTCACAGAGGAGGACTATGACAGGGTGATTAGCTGCTTGTTTGTTGCAGACTGTTTAAAAGAGAAAAGAGCTCAGTGATTCCAGACTTCTGTGTGTTTACTCTGAATAAATAGACTCCACCTGCAGTGATGTTCCTCTCAGTCACTCAACCCGAACTCACAGACAACAAGGGTGCTTTTGTTGTTATTCTTAGGAGCAAACATATTAGTTTGCATGTTTAAACCTAAACCACTACAGGTTACTCTACCCCAACCATGGCTTTAAATAGTTATTTATCTTTGACCGTTCCATCATACAAATAAAATCCCTAGCTGAAGCTTCCCCCAGTAAGTGCTGGGCTAAGAGGATGATTCAGAAAACTGGAGCTTTGTTTTATTTTTTAACTCAATGCTAAAATAAATCAGATGTGTGTGGTGCAGTAATTTGAAACTTCAGAGTTTTTTTTATTTATTTTATTTATTCAATTATTTTAAATGACAGTATTGTGTTTTTATTTACTTCTGTGTGTGTATTTTTGTGACAGCTCGCTCCGACCTGCAGCGACTCTTTGGTAAATTCAATGAAACTAGTCCAGAACCCGGTGACCATATGTGACCAGGTCTACACCCTCATTCAAAGCCTCACCTCACAGATCCGCACAAGAATGGAAGATCCCAAATCTGCTGGTATGAAAAATCACTTTTTACCTTTAAGATGGTCTTTAAAGGTTGAATATGGAACATTTTAATGAAAAACTATATTTAAAAAAAATAATACCTCCACGGGGCATTTAGAGGTGTGCAGAATGAATGTACAGTTTTTCTTTTAAAAGATATATTTAAAAAAATTAAAAAATATTTTGACGGGCGCGACACTGGGTTAATGTTTACATCTACCAACCACTAGAGGGCACTGTTGCGGTAAAAAGTCCACTTGACAAGGCGAGGCTGTGACTGTGGTGGACTCGACAAGTCAAGCAGCTGATTCTGAGCTCAGAAGGTGTTCTAACAGTAAATACTGTTGTAAAATAAACTTATTAGTCCTTACCCTGTATGATTCATCACTGGACATGGTGCTGGCTGGTCACTTCACGTATCAGCAGTGAACCAATACCCTGACGACTGGAAAATGTGTTCTGTTGTTGCAATACCACCTCTAAACACTAGATGTCGCTAGAGTTTCCATGTTCCATATTGAACCTTTAATCTATTTACAGACACCACAAAAGTAAAATGGTAAACGACCTGTATTTGATATAGCACTTTCTAGGGTTCTACACCCCCCAAGGCACTTTACAACACATCCAGTCATACACACGCACACACATTCACACACTGGTGGTGATGAGCTACAATGAAGCTGCTGCCCTGGGCCACACTGAAGCCTGGGACACACAGGAGACTGACGCGCTGCGCCACGGAAGCGCCGCAGTTAAATGGTCACACAGGAAGCGCCGCTGAACCAAAGTCTGTATAGCGCTGAATGCTTCTTGGAAAGTCACGTGATAGTCACAACATCTTGAGAACAGGAACAACCGCTCCACGGCGCTTGAAATAGAACTGGCGCCTATCTTCCCGTGTAGCCACTCTCATGGCTTCTAATGGCTTCTTTTTAAAATGAAGGCGCGGGCGTGACATGGCGCGGGCGTGACATGGCGCGGGCGTGACATGGCGCGTCTCACTCCTGTGTGTCCCAGGCTTGACAGTAGTGAGGCTGCGGAACTCTGGCGCTACCGGTCCCTCAGACCACCACCAGCAGACAAGAAGGGTTAGATGTCTTACCCAAGGACACGACTGCAACTGACTGAGAAGGGCATGAACCTGCAGCCCTCCAGTTATGGGGCATGCCCTTAACTCCTCTGCCACTGTCACCTCTCACTTTAGACTTTTTTTGTTTTGTTTAGTTTTGTTCCAGTAAATACTGTAAATATTCATGTGGAAATAAGAATTTAAGCTAAGCCCCATTTAAGAGTTTCCTTTGAATTTATTTATTTTTTTAAACCAGACAAATCCTAAAGTGTATTTTCTCCCTCGTCAGACCTGCAGCTGTACCACAGTGAGTCTCTGGAGCTGATGCTACAGCGCTGGTCCAAACTAGAGAAAGACTTCCGCATGAAGAACGGCCGCTACGACATCAGTAAAATACCCGACATCTACGACTGTGTAAAGTACGACGTTATACACAACGCTACTCTGGGCCTTCAGGACACTCAGGAGTTGTTCAGACTGTCTCGAGCTTTGGCTGATATCGTCATTCCTCAGGTTGGTGCTTTTATTTTGTTCTTACCCATTTTTTATTGCTTTAGAATATTTTAAGTTTCTAAAAATATTCACTCAGAATAGTAATTTCTTGAAATTTTAAACTGATCTGATTTTTATTCTTTGGGTAATATTTATGACAGCTGTTAAACATTTTAAACATATTCCCTTTTTATATATAAAATTTTGATGCTGTTTTATGTTTATTATTAACAGAAGGTTTTTGCCTGTACGTTGTACTCTGTACTATTCTACTATTACCTTCTAGATGTGAATTGTCATCTAAATGAAACTCTTCACTCTCGTCAGTGGTTGTGAACCTGTATTTGTGTGTCTGCAGGAATATGGCATCAATAAAGTAGAGAAACTGGACATTGCGTATGCGTACTGCCTCCCACTCGTCAGAAAGATCCAGCTTGACCTGCAGAGAACTCATGGAGACGAGTTTGTCAACAAACTACATCCTCTGTGAGTTCAAGAGTGAAACCTTTAAAGAGGAGATTTCATTTCAACACTAGTGAATGAACTGGCTGTGGTGCATATTTTATATTTGACTTTGTGTTTGCAGGTACTCCCGTGGCGTGCTGTCACCTGGCCGTCATGTCAGAACACGTTTATATTTCACCAGCGAGAGCCATGTCCACTCTCTGCTCAGCATCTTCAGATATGGAGGCTTACTTGATGTAAACACAAAGAAATCCTGCTGAACTTTGAGTGTTTCACAAAGTTTAAAAATAAAATAACATTTTCTTTTCTTTTTTTTGCCACAGGAGGAGAAGGATCAGCAGTGGAAGCGTGCCATGGATTACCTCAGTGCAGTCTCTGAACTCAACTACATGACTCAGATTGTCATCATGCTCTATGAGGACAACAATAAGGTGTGTTCCTATTGGCCCTGAAGCATCTATCTTCCTGTTCTTGTGATTCCAGATTAAAGTGACCCGCCTAATTAAAATGTAACTGGAGTTTGGAATTATCATTAAGGTGTTTAACTCAGACATTATTCATCTTAAGGACATCTCCTCTGAGGAACGTTTCCACGTGGAGCTCCACTTTAGCCCTGGTGTCAAAAACGTTGAGGAGGAGGAGCACGCTCCAACTGGGTTTGGCTTCAGACCCGCCTCGGCAGAGGTATTACGGCAGGTAAAATCACAATCAGCAGCTTGCGTTCTGCAAAAAGCTGCCTGTTAATTCAGTTGAATCTCTCTTCTTACTCAGAACGGTCAAAAAAAGGCGGACCTCGCCAGCTTAGAGGACCTGTCACAAGATGAAACTGATCGTTCTGTACCGATTTCTGAGCCAATCACCATCCAGAGGAGGTCTCCGCTGATTCGCAATCATAAAACCGGATCCATGGAGGTGAGACTCAACCTCAGAGGAAGACGCACAAAAATCTTTCTGAATTGTTTTAAATCTTCTTGATTTGGTTGACGAAGATAAAATCACAATTTTCCAGTTTGCCTTTGAGTGTAGTTTTGTTTTTTAGACTAAGAGCTTTTCTTCCTGAGTATTTGTTTTCCTCCATGTCATCAGTCATCTTTCTCTGTGCGTGTAGAGCATCAGCTGTTGGAGGAGGCTGGACTCCACGCTGCTTTGCTCTTGTAGTCTGACTGATGTCTGCGTGTGTTTTCCACCAGGTCCTGTCAGAAACATCTGCTTCTAAAGTCGGCGGTTATCGCCTCTTTTCATTCTGCCCACGCCAGTCTCCCGAGATGAAACAAAGTGGATTAGGTAGGTGAAAAAATGCCCTGTTTCCATGGCAACTGTGTGTACAGACAGCAGTGTGAAATGGCTCGAAGTGGGAGGAAAAGGTGCTGGTTTAATTAGATCATTCTCTATCTGTGAAGGAAATAATTCATGTAAATATTATTTTATAGGTTTTTGAAAAAAAAAATTCTCAGCATTTTACACAGTTCTCCTAATGGGGCTAAAATGTTTTAGTGCATTTTATGAATAAATGAAAAAAGTCTTCAGGCTTAAAAAAAACTTGGTTTCATGACTTCATTAAATATTTAAAGCAGAACCTCATTCTAAGGTCCAGTTACCAGAACTGAAATTATGCTTTTTGGGGGGGAAATCTCTGTCACCGTATTTGAAATCAGTTTAATATGAAACAGCAATAAAGCATCTGAGAGATGAGGCCAGTTGACAGTTTACATAAGGTAAGTGTGAGAATGCTTCTGGTTCATCCTTGTAAACTAAAAGCGAGGGTTAGGGTTAGATCAGGGGTGAAATATTGATGCCAGAGCTTGGTTAAATCAGCTAAAGTGGATATGATTATAGAGGTCATCATTCTCTCTCCTTTCTAATCACAGTGATATTTAAATGTTTTTGGTTTTGACTGAGCTTTTTTATTAGAAAAAAAAACAAACTTCAAATTGAATGTAAATGGCTGTCTTGAGGTTTTGTGTTGTACTATGTCTGAACTTTTCTGTCGTGTATTCTGAGGTGTCTAAAGCATCCTAGATGAGTAGTCAGGTTTTAGTGTCAGCTATTTTTGTGCCCCACCATGTCCTTTTAAATATTTAACTGCTGTCTGTTTCTATGATGTTTAAAAATATTCTTCATTTGGATATTAATATTAACTCTGAGTCGTAAAGAGGGTCAGTGATCAAACAGGGGAGAGGGATGCTGTACTAATGTTTCAGTTAGATGGTTATTTATATATTTTTATTTGCTGATTTTAATTCTACAACCTTTCTTTTTTTTCTTCAAATGTAAGGTTTTATGAATCAGGTCACCATAACCACATACATCATATACGTAGACTCCCTGTGGACTGGCGCTGCCTATATAAGCTGCCATCATGGTCTGTCACCATCTTTGATGGGTCTCCATTCGCCCCCAGCACATTTATTTCTACTGAGGAAGTTGTTTACCCAACTAAAAAACACATTTATTATACCTTTTTCACAAAATCAGACTCGTGGTATGATAGGTAAAATATAAATATAATTAAGTAAAATAAATAGATAAAAGTTAAAATATAAAATCTCAACAGGTAGGCTAGAAAAGTCCCATTAATGAGTTTTCAATAGTGTAAGGCTTCACAAAAAATGGGCATAGTTGCCCACTCTGCTTGACTCCAATGTGGTTTGTAGAGTGATTGACCCATCCAATATGGCGGCGACACTGTTACGCTCTCCAGCGCCTAATGGGGCGTCTATGTATTAATTTCTATGATCACAACTCCTCTGTTCTTTACCAGGTCTTAGAGTGAAGTAAAGTTAACTTCAAATGAACGAAAACAAAGTTATTAATTTACCATAAATAAACCCAAATATGGGCATAAATAGTAAAATCTGGTTGTACTGCTTCCACAGGAATTAGGGTGATCAGTGTCAGCTAGTTGCAGCTGATTAAATCATATTGATTAACTGATCACCATAGGTGTGACTAGGGCTGGGCAACAAATTGAAAATGTATCATTATCGAAATTTCTGACTCTAATTCAATATCGTTTTTCTAATGTCATTAAATTTGGTAATAAAAAAATGAAAAGATGTGTGTAGGTTGGTGACGTTCATGTCCCTTTAAGAAGCTGTATCACCTCAAGTCACATGACAACCTGACTCTAAGTAATACCTGTGACAGCACCATCTAGTGGACAACTTATTTTTTTGCGCATACATGTTGTTATTGTTATCGAGGTGAACTCCTCAATATAGCGTGATATTGATTTTAGGCCGTATCGCCCAGCCCTAGGTGTGACCTCTTTTATTAAAGTCTGAGTTTGGCATTTTGCTGGTCTGGACCATACAGGCGTTTGTTAACATCATATTAATACCCCTTAGGTCAGACTTAATGCTCAGACTCAACAGGTCTCAGCCGATTAAAGGTTAAAATTCGTAAAGATGAAACATGCATGCCGTTGGATTATGGGATGGGTCTTTGTACAATGTGACATGTTCTTCTGCCAAGGCTGCTTTGCCTCATCTGAGACCTGTTAAGGATCAGATCATTTTTATGAATTCCTGATGTGTACAATCTTCAAACTGAAAGGAGGTCTAAAACATGATCCGTTTTCCAAAACATCTTCTCTCCCTGATATGGAAGAGGGATGGAGATAGAAGTTGCATGGTCTTTTCTGAGTGCTTGTTTCTGCTTGTCTCTCTTCTGTTTTCCTTCCTTTTTCTCTGTCTCTTGCTGGTGAGCTGTTTGAATAACAGCATGTTATTTAACAGTTTCTAACCCTCCCCCCCTCGCACCCCCTCGCAGGCTCTCAGTGTGCCGGGCTCTTCAGCACCACCGTCCTAGGTGGCTCTTCTAGCGCGCCTAACCTGCAGGACTACGCACGCGTACACCGCAAAAAATACTCCACCGGCAGTCTGTCCTACAAAGATGGTACGTGTCTGAGGCTACCGCGCTGTTTCACAAGCCTGCAAAGGGCAGCAGCAGTAGATCAGTTGCACACTTCCTCTTAGTCCTCACCTCTAAAGGATACATGAGTGATGCTCAGAAGGAAACTCAATATAAGGCAGGTTTAGGATTACTGAGACGGTGAGTGATAGTTTGTTTTGGGACAAGTATCATGTATATGCATACATGTAAATTATGATTTATTTTAATTTTCAGTAACATTCCCATATTTTCAGTTCATTGTCATGTTAGTCACTAAACCCACTGTTTATCCATACTTTTCTTCCCTCCATGTTACTTTAGTGTTTTATCTTTGTAGTAGTTTGTGTACAAGCTGCCTCGGGCCTAGCTTAGACTTCAGTATATGTTATTCCCTATTTAGGGAATCATTCAGTTCTTTTAAATTGTGTTTCTACTCTTATCTTATGAACAGTGAATGTCTTACTTGTTCTTTGATAGATGAGCTGAAGGCTAAATCTGATTGGAGCCAGTTACAAAGTGTTTGTGCTGTCTTTAAAAGGGATAGATTCTACCTTTTGTAAACAAGTTATGATAGGTCTATGGTCTAAAAACACATGTTCATGAAGTTCCCTGTCACATAGAACTCTGATATCCAGGGGGTCTCTGAGTAGAGCCGCTGCTCCTCCAGCACCTACAGATATGTGTGTGGGTGTGTGTGTGTGTGGGAGGGTATGCTAATTTTCTTTTTAAATGGCTCGTAGAAGCACACGATTCTCTTAATTAAACCAAACACTGACACAAAAGGGATGGATTTTTTCCCCCGTGTTTGGAGTGTTTATAGAGGTAGTAGAGACCCACTTGGCAGCACAAAACAATGCAAAGGTGAGTTTTGCATAATATATCCCCTTCAATAGGCTCTAACCTAAAAACTGTCAGAAGTTCAATCAAATACTACTTTATACACTGTTACAACCCCATAAATGTCACGACATGCTCATTCTGTTGTGACTTGTGGTGGAAATGTTTGAAGGACATAGGCTGGGGAGATTCTAGCCGATTTGTTTTTGGCAGGAATTCATTGATTATTTTTAGATTAACCATCAAATGTAAAGTTTATGGTAGATTAAAATAATTTTCATTAGCTGCTATGGAGTTTTAGAGACTGGAATCATTTTAAGGCACTTTGTAACTGTGGCCCTTTTAGCCGTTAGCTCATCTGTCTGATCAGAACTCATCTCTGTTTCTCTAAACTGAGAACTGACAATGTTCAAGTTGTTCCACACAGAAGATGACCTCTTTTTTCTAGAAACACATTTTAAAAACCTGAACTATCCTTTTTAATATGCCAGTAGCATAAAAATGTTCACAATTTGAAAGGTTTTGAAGATCCGCAGATCCAATCATGGCTTGATTATATCCACTTAGCTGATAATGATCAGATTTTTGGAGCAAACGTTGGTTTGTGGCGTCACTTTGAGTTACAATAACATTTGGTTGCTGTCATGTTCTTGCAGCTGCACTAGAAACTGTGCAGTGAAGATCACACTTGCCTTTAGATAAGCTATGTAGGCTAAGAAGAGAGCAGAAGCATTCATCAAACACACTGTGTGTATGCGTGTGTGTGTGTGTGTGTGTGTGTGTGTGTGTGTGTGTGTGTGTGTGTGTGTGTGTGTGTGTGTGTGTGTGTGTGTGTGTGTGTGTGTGTGTGTGTGTGTGTGTGTGTGTGTGTGTGGTTTTTTATAGCATGTCCAGAACAGCATTAAATGTCTCGGTTCCAGTTATAAAATCAGGATATATCCTTGTTTTCTATGCACAAACCATTTATGTGTTTCATGCTGTCAAGCGTTCAGCTGAACTTCAGGAGTAAACACTCATGTAGGGCTGGACGATGTGGAGGAAAGTGTTAGAACTCTGTGTCTTCTACATTCACACACACCCCCAATATAAAATCAAACAGTGAAGTACTTGACTGCTTTTAGCTTTAGCTGAGAAACAAGGAGCAACACTTGTGAGTTTTGAGCAGTGACATTTATGAGTAAGCTAGTGAATAAATAATCAACATGTAAGACAAGAAAGTTTTTAATGCACTCGTTATTCTGAAGGCTAACCAGTACAAGTGTGTACTTCTAAGCATCACTGCATGACCTCAGATGCTTTACTTCCATATTTTTCCAAGAGTATCAGCTAGTGAGAAGTGAAAATGAGCCAAATTCTGTAATAAATCTGTTGGAACGGTCGAGGTTTAGTCTGTCAGTCATTTACGGTGTTGTGCACCAGCCTGGTAATTTTCCAGTTGTGACTATTTAAGTCAAGTTTTCTAAATTTATTACGTGTACTTGAAGTAATTTATGAAGTACTTCAGGTTAAAAATTCACTAGATTAACCTTCAACACACCTTTCAGTCCCTTGTTTTTAGTTGGTGTTTCCCTAACGGAGACCTACAATCCGCCCTTTAGACGTTCTTGCTTTGGATCCTTCCAAATGCTTAACCTTTTAGGTGAAATTGATTATGGCACAATAATATTTACTTTAATGACCCAAGGAAGTGAATAAAATAGTTTAAAGCAAATCTGTACCTTTCCTCACCAACGTAAGGTGTTGGAAAAACTTGAAAACTCACTTGAAAGATTGTAGAATTTAATTTTGGCAAAGGAGCCTTGTACAAGTGAAATCACTCCTTAGTGGTTTAGTCAGAGATAGAGTGAGTTTGTTTTTCTAGAATTCTGCTCTAAATCAAACTACCAACAGTTAGTCCAAACATTTTTTTCAAGTAGTTTTTTAAATGGAAAAATTAAGCTAACAAAGTCATGAGGTTACCAACAATAATAATAGTAATAATAATGAAAAAAGCTGATCAAATTATACATACAAACAGAGGTGAATTGTTTTGCTGTACTTTTAGTGTGAAAACAAAGTAATGCAGAATCAGATTATATCAGTATAATAATTCTGTAGAATAATTACATCTTATTTTGGAAACTATCAGCATTCAGTGAGTTTAAAAACAGATGGAATGCCCAGTTCTATGTTCAAAGTTAGGTTAACTGCTGATTTCAAACCACTTTGTTCTAATTCAGCCCTCTATGCTTGAGCTGCTTCTGTTCACGTGTTCATCACATCATAATAATGTGTGTGTGTGTCTAAAAGGTCCTGGTTAAGCTCAGGTGATAGGTGCAGCATAACTTGGCCATACGTAGAGGTGTCTGGTGGCGTCCAGTAGGTGTCAGTGTGGTACCACCCAGACGGTTTCAGACTCCATCCTCCACCTTGTCTCACATGCAGACTCACTGTTGGTCTTTGTCATCCATCTTGTTACACCTCGTTTTCAAGAATGAAAGGAACCATTCTAGTCTCAGTCAGTGCGCCCACATCGTGTTGGATTAGTGCGTTTCCTTTTAGTGGAGCAGTGGCTCATTCATCTTTTTTCATGCTGTAGCTACTGAATCCTAACCAGGATCACCAGTTGATATTTTTGTCTTTATCCTTGATGAGAGACTCAGAATTTGTTGGGATTACACTACAGGTTACAGATTAGCTGGTTTTTGGTTTGACCGGACTGCCGGGCCTGTCGCTGAAGCCATCCACTGCATTTTTTCAGTTAAAATCATTTCATCTCACTTTGTCATCTGAAGATGTTCCATTGGTGTGTCGGCCCACATGAGATATTTAGACATCTTCAAGCATCGAGTTTCTCTGTTTTAACAGAAACTTCAGCTGGAGCTTCTTCATGAACAGGAACACTCGTTCTGATTCCTAAAGCACTGATTAGTGTAGATGGTGGCTGACTTCGTTTTGTTTTGTTTTGCGTGTACAATGGAAAAGCACAGGGAAATATAAAACATGATGTGCTCATAGTAACACTAGTGATTTTTATTTTTTATTTCCTCAGAGTTGTTGTCTATGCCGGCAGTAAAACGATTTTCTGTGTCGTTTGCAAAGCATCCGACTAATGGTACGTCTGCTTCTTTCAAGTATTTTTCCACTTCACCTCCCGTTTGTCTTGCATGCCTTCAAACATTTATTTTTCGTATTTCTACTTTGGGCATTGTTTTTTCATTTTTTCACATGGCCCTCCAGCATTTTATGCTTCCGTTACTTTTTCCCTCTAATTTCTTTGGGTTTTTTTTTTTAACCCATTCGCTTTGGACTCTTACTTTTCTAACAACACTGACATTTCTCTTTCTAACCAGGGTTCCCACTGATCCTCAGTTTGTACAACACCAACAAACATTGAGATGGGGAAATATCCTCAGAAATGTGACACTTTCTAAAGCTCCATAGATGTATAGCTCAACATACAGCCATCCAGATGTTACTTAACCCTGCTGGAAATGATAGAAACCCTTAGTTGTAACTAATAAATAACTGACATATTTGGAGATCACGTCAATTTATTATCATATTTGTCTAATCGTCTGTTTAGATCTTAGATATTAGTATAACTGCTTATTTTTTTACTGTAAGTGGTAGGTCTTTCCTACCACTCAGTGATGGTCTGCTTCCTCTAGAAGATTTCCAGTGTATTCACCATTGCCGTTTTGAAATCTGTGCACTTTTATCTCGTTTCTGAAATCTCATCAAGTGATTTAAGGCACCCCGGTAATTTTCCTTGTGGTACATTCCCATTTATGGTGCATAATCAAGTGTTTAAAACGAGCTGCAGCGAGAATTTAGGTAAATCCAAGCAAGAACTAGAGGTTAAGGGTTAGGGGGCTGCTGTCACTGTACCCTGGATCCAGATAAGGAGACAAAAAGAGATGGATGGATGTGTTCATACAGTACAAGTTTTAGCCCTGATGTTGTTTTGTGTACAGATTAAATGATGAAATCCATAGTGTAGTCTAGGTGTTGGCTAAACCTTTTTGACGGCAAACTTTGGATCAACTGTAAAATGTATGCCACCCTGGTATCCTGAGGTTAACTAGGTTATTGAGCTTCACGTAACCACCTCTGGCTCTCATCCATGGTGTGGATTAAAGTTTCAGTCTTAACACTGCAGTTACACTGATTCTAAATGAGCTAAACATCATATTCACTCCATTATTTCTCAAAATAATATCAATGAAGATTATTATTATTACTACTACTATAGACCATTTATCATAAGATATGCGTGATCCTGGATTCAGGTGTTTATGAATGGCAGCAATTCATTTGGCTCATTTCTTTTATTTCTTTATAAGTTCATGAAACAAGAACTCCAACCTGTACAGTCGTTGTTCAGCAGCTTGTTGCAGTTTTACTTTGTTGATAATGTGTGTTTATGCATATGTGTGTGTCTTTAGTCGGTGGTCATTTTGCCTCTTGGTGGCCGTAACCCAGTTAACAAGACATGACCTCACACCCGGTTTCTCTTCATCAGTAACTGGTGGTGGTGAACAGAAATGGGTATCATAAAGATGCTAGGGTTTGGGTTAGGCCCCACAAGACACATCTGGATACTTTAGACCTCTGTAGTGTTATTTATTTACCTTATAATGTTTTATGAGTATCTAGGGTCCAGTGCCTAGTAGAGGTATGTTTTGGAAAGAATCTGGTGAAATATGTCTCACAATACAATATAATGTGATGCTAAAAGCCAGAAGTTGTTTGCAATTTTTAAGACTGAATTTAATTGGAAAACTCAGGCCAGATGCTTCCAAGACACATCCAGGGTTATCGCAAGATCTCGTTGTTCCATCAGAATGAAGGCAGTAAAAACTGCTGCCGACTAGTGGTCGGAGTTTGAATTCCACCACACAAAATAAATACAGTAAATGTGTGCATGTAAATTCTCAATAAAAAATGTAAACAATGCTTTTAAATATTGATTCAGTAATGTAAGACGAAATATTTCAGTATTTTAGTGTATCGATATTTTCTTGCATCCCTAGTGTCTAGTGTTTTATTCCTGCTACCCATGACGCTGTCCCTCTGTAAACGCTAGATGTTTGATTGTCACTCGTCATTGTAGTCATGACAACGCAGCAGGATGAAATGACACAAGATGACTTCATCTATAAGCAGATGGGCACATTTGTTTTCATATTCCAAATTATTCTGCTCATCAAATGGAGAATTAACCTAAATAGCACATACTTGGTGACTTTATTTATTATAAACAGCATAATGAGACATAAAGAGAGAGCTGAGCCGAAATGCGAAGCTCTCAATTTACCGGTCGATCTACGTTCCTACCCTCACCTATGGTCACGAACTTTGGGTAGTGACTGAAAGAACGAGATCGCGGATACAAGCGGCCAAAATGAGTTTTCTTCGCAGGGTGGCTGCACTCTCCCTTAGAGATAGGGTGAGAAGCTCGGCCATCTGGGAGGGGCTCGGAGTAGACCCGCTGCTCCTCCACATCGAGAGGCAAGATGGCTCGGGCATCTGATTAGGATGCCTCCTGGACGCCTCCTTGGTGAGATTTTCTGGGCACGTCCAACCGGGAGGAGACCCAAAGGAAGACCCAGGACACGCTGGAGAGATTATGTCTCTCAGCTGGCCTGGGAACGCCTTGGGATTCCCCCGGAGGAGCTGGCCTAAGTGGTTGGGGAGAGTGAGGTCTGGGCTTCCCTCCTTAAGCTGCTGCCCCCGCGACCCGACTCCGGATAAGCGGAAGGAAATGGATGGATGGATAATGAGACAGATAACATACATTTGATTCCAACTTCAGCCTTCTTAGAGCACAGGGAACAGATTTTAACTGGTAGTGGTGTGGTTTCTAACCCTAGATTTGGCAAAAGGTCAAGGGTCAGGAGTTCCTCTCCACAACACATCTCAGACTAACGGTGCATTCCAGTTGTCCTCGGAACTTGGAATTTCCAACCAGGAAATGACGTAAAAACAAGCTCGTTTTGCATTCCAGATTCCAACTCGAAAAAAACCACATAAAACCAGAAAAGAAACATTAAAGAAAATCAAACATCAAAATGTAAACACCAGGAACAGTTAAAAATCCATAAACACCAGTCAATTGACCTTTCGCCGAGCCCCGCCCCCCTTAGTTACTGTTGCCAACTCCGACAATAAGTGGATCAAATACTGCAGCTCCACAGATTTCCGCGATGGAAAGAAGTAGACAGATGCGTGTCAGCGACATTTTTTGGAGCAATTTCTCCTCAATATCATCCAGATCGAGGCAAAAGGGTTACAGTATGCAGTGGAGGGATATATTAGTGTCGGCTCCGCTGAGCGAAGCGTAGCAGGGAACAAGGAGTTGGGAGTTCGGGAGAAGGTCCGGCGTCCGGGGACGCGTGGATCCGAGGAGCGGTGGCGGCGATGCGGTGTCCCTGTGAGCTTTCAGGTGTCAGCTGTCAGATGATCTGAGCTGCAGGCAGCTCTAATGGAGAAAAGCTCCCGGCGCTCTGCATCGCTCAGTTGATAATCTCAGCTGAGTCTGTTTATAAAAGGTAACTTTTTATGCCCGTGTTTACTTTCATTTTCAATATAGTTCCCGGCAGGAGCTCGGCATTAATTCATCACGTGATCATGACACCACCCGCTGTTGCGCCAAGGCTTAATGTGTGTTTATAAGACACACGGTTGAGGTAATATTACGCTGATTTGCCGGCACGGTGTGTCTAATAAAGGGTCTTGGATGGTCTGGGAGGCGGACCTCCACCCAGTTTAAGGCGGGGGGAGCACTCATGCTGTTGCTGGTTGAGCTCGATGAGGAGGTTCTGAAGGGAAACGAATGAGACACGACTACTATCGAGGCTAATGCTTAATAGTAAATTAGGCTTAGCTTCATCATTTTGTTTGGAGTTGTCGGATAGTAACGGTTGCTATGATGTGTGATTGGACAATAGCCGTTCTGGGGGCGGGGCCGGCGAAAGGCTAATTTCGGCGGCAATGCTGACGTTTTCAGCAACGTAACTATTGATAACAAGAATAAACAACAACTCTGTGCTGTTAAATAGCAAAAAGAAAGAAAGCAGAACATATAAATGATGAAAAAAATAAAGACGACAACAACTATGGTAGCACTGGGCGCGGCCATCTTTAAAATGGTGATTTCGGGGTCCTCTGAAACGTATGAGCTCGTAGCTTGGAATTCCGAGTTCATTGCGTCATTTACGGTTAACTTATCCCGGAAAAACGAGTTCCGAGGACAACTGGAACGCAACGTAATAGTGAGATAAGCTTACCTTCTGTTTAAAGTCAAATATCATCAACATTTGTCTCCATTGTGTGTTCCATCAGTTTGGGTACACATGAATGAAATTTCTGTTTTAGGCTGGTTACAAAAATGGCTGGAAGTTTTTGTTCTTTTGTTTTATCACTAACTTAAACAAAAAGTATTGCTTTGATTTAGTCTGAAACTTTCATGATTCTCAGTAAGAGATCAAAACAACTTAAGAGTGAAACCTGGGTTTAAATTCAAGCTTTCAAGTTTGCTCTTCATCAGTAAACCTCAACTTGTTGATCAGCTTTTTTTTAAAAAACAGATCATTAGATTGATAGATAGAAATAGAACCATTTTTTTTTGTCTATTTTCAGTAGGATCTTGTTTTAAACATATTCTTGGAAAATTGTGTTGTTGTTTTTTTCTCCACTTTTAAAAACAAATTTCTTGTTTTAAAGCATCAATCTTCCTCAGTGCTGTGGTAGTTTGGACCTTGAGGTTGGGGACCCTGTTTATCATTACTCAGCGATTTATTTCCCATTGAAGAGGTGTGTGTTTACATGCATGTGTGCACGAGTGTGTGCATTTGTGTATACACAGTGATCACATAAAACACACATCGGTCACCATCTTTTCAGACACTTTGAATAAGTTCATTGGTGACTCTGCGCCAACACCGTCTTTAAATTTAACCCCCCTCCTCATGTAATGTTAATTATCTCTAATGAAGTCTATTTGGATTTATGTTCTGAATGAGTTCATTCACAACTGACTGAACCCAAATCAGCCCTTTTTGACCAACTGGGGAGGGGTTAAAGTTCATCCCATTTTGTTTGTGCTGTTTGATTGGTCGGTTTTGTTTTGTTTATGCTTTCCAGTGTGTCGAGTTCACCAATGTGGTTGCTCAGATTTTTAAAAAGAGTAAATGTTGGTTTTATAATGGATAGGTGTTGAAACTGTTTTTATTTTTTTCACTATAGATGATAGAATTTGGGGGGGGGGGGTAGTGTAGCTGTAGGAATAAAGCATGGGTGTGTTGCCGCTCATCTTTAAAGGTCAGGTGATCAGCTTTATTTGGATGAAACAGGACTTGATTACATGGCTCAAGCAGGCACACAGCTGTGGTTTTATACATTTCTTCGTACTGGCTCAGTACCTGAACTGGTTTGATTTGTGTGCGTCTGAAGAGTTTTTTGTCTTTTCTGCTGTGAGACGTGTTGGAATCTTGGCGCTGGCCTAAAAAGCAGCAAATGCAGAACGGAGAGGACACATTTGATTGTGTTGTTCTTCATATGATTCAACGCAGGAACACAAGACGACTGGTCCACAGTAGCAGTGACTCCGTCTTGCTGGTGCACTGCAGCAGGTACATCAGTCCTCAGGTTTGCTGTTTGGTGCTGGAATTAACCGTTCTTAGTGGCAGCTTTTTATTAACAGAGTGACTTCAGACTGTCTTAAAGTTTACAGCTGATCTGCACATTTAACAACTTCTGCAGTTGGACGATGTCTTAAGTTTGGGCTTTACTGATTCCTGTAAGTGTTGTGTGTCACTCTTGCTCCTTCGTTGGTTCTCACAGTTATTGGATCTCTAGGTTCAGTTGTTTGTTTACGTTGGGACTACAGAGGAGCAACATGCTAGTTTGATTTGAGTATCTTGCCTTGCGCTTTTCTCAAATGCTTGAAACTCCGTGGTGGTTTTTGTGGGCTGTTGGCAGCCGGAGAGGCTGTTGGTTGCTGCTTTTTGTTTAGAGCACATCCCTCACGTACATGAAACACTACACTTCTTTTTCCTCCTGTACACCTGCTTCTCTCTTCAAGCTCTTATTTCCCTTCTCATCTCTTCAGATATTTTTTTCTCCCCCTTCCCAAGCCTAAAACCTATCATTTCTTGTCTTTTGTACTCCTCCTCCTCCTCCCTCCTGGTCCACTCGTTCTCCCTCTTCTTCCTCAGAGCCCTTGGAGGAGCACCATGTGGCCCAGTTGTTAAGGTGTTTATCTACTGACCTCAGTTTGGGCCGCCGCCAACTCCCTCTGGACCGGGCACTGGCCCACCACCTTCACCAGTGCTCCTACCATCTCCGCCTGTTCCGAAACTGGCTCATCTCCGGCCAGGACCCCCTAGAGTACCTCCACGGTCAGCCCCTGGCCCCGCCCTCCATACCCCAGCCTCATGCTCTGATTAACCTCTGCTCGCGGTTCAGTTGGGACTGTGCTTGCTCTGTGGTTGACTTCCATGCTTTGCCTCCTGATGTTTCTGCATGTTTGCCTGTTTCTGTGATCATGCAGATTGCAAGCTGTAGTGGTGTGAGCTATTTGGGATTTTTAGCCCCTTTTTTCGATAACGGTTTCTCAATCCTGCAGTGGTATCATCAAATTTTCCCAGAATTTTTTTCTTTTTTCCTACATAACAGCCTTTAATTTGTGTCTTTATTTTTGTTTCTTTTCAAATTAAGCAGTAACCACTGATTTAACCTTAAAACACCTGAAACTATTAAATATTCTCTATACTGATAAATTTTAGTTTCTCAAATCCCAAATGTATTCAGTTTTCAGAAGTTAGGGAAATCAGCATATATTAATTCTTATTCTATTAGTCATTTTACAGCAGCCCAGAATGGACAAACCAATGACCTCAGAGATGGTCTATTGTATTTATAGGCTGCTGTTACTTATCCACCATGCTAGTTCAGGTGGAGTTGATCATCTGGTTTCCATCTATAACTTTGTCTCCAGATGTCACAGAAACCTTGATTTTCTTTTTTGAAAAAGACTTAACTAAAAAAAGACTCTTGGGATGTTTTTCTTTTCTAGATGTTCATCTCAGATATTTACTCCAGTCTCAATCTGATATTTACAATATTTGACCCTTCTTCTAGCATAAATCTGCAGATACATACCATAAAATCTGTAAAGTAGTTCAAATGAATACATGTAAGTAAAGTTAATAAGTAGATAAATACATTTCACTGTAATATTGAGTTGTTGGTAACTGTAAAATTAGCTTGAGGTGTTTTTATAGCAGACTATTTGTTTCTAATTCACCGTTAGCCTTCTTAGCTCAATTTTAGCTCTACGTTAGCTTCCATCCTTCCTTACCTGATATTAGAGTAAAACAAAAAGATGCAGTTTCTTCTTGGGGTTACAAGAAATAACGTCTGGGTCACACCTGTTGACCGGTTTAGGTTTTTTTACAAAACACTGCTTCTTTTTGCCAGCTGGTGTCAAATATCTCACGCTGCAGCGCCGACTCAGCACAGACCTGATACCCCATGAACTCACAGAGTATAAACAATGACTACATCCCTCTTTGACTATTTTGAAAAGAAAAAACCTGACAACCTTCCAGCTGGCTGAACCTTCCTTCTAACATGACTCAGACTTTAATAATAATAATAATAATAATAATAATAATGGATTGGATTTATATAGCGCTTTTCAAGGCACTCAAAGCGCTTTCCATTATTCACGCACTCTCACATTCACACACTGCTGATGATGGTAAGCTACTATGTAGCTACAGCCACCCTGGGGCGGTCTGACAGAGGCAAGGCTGCCATTCTGCGCCATCGGCCCCTCTGACCACCACCAACACAGGGAAGTCGAGTTAAGTGTCTTGCCCAAGGACATAACGACAGCGACAGACTGAGCGGGACGCGAACCTGCGACCTTCCGATTGCGGGGCGTCCACTTAACTCCTCTGCCACCATCGTCCCTATTTAACTTTAGACTGTTTTGTGATTATTTCATTGTAAGATTTTGACATATTGTACCTTTAATCTTGGTGCTCACATTATTGGTAGTTGTATTGCTGATGACAGCAGAACATCTCACCTCAAATCCATAGAGTAGGTCAACAATGGAGACAAAGTCAATGAAACAGTGCCTTGACCAACCGTGATCAGGTGGTCTTCTACCTAATCAGTTTAAATTTCTACTGATGTTTAATGCTTAAAGCTACAATAGCAAATTTGGAAAACAAATTAGCTTAAAACATTTTTAGCTTAAAACATTTTTTCATGCCTCTTAACAACGTTCTAACATAGTATAGCTATAAATATGTTGTGGAGATAAAAATAAATAATAAAGTGGTTCTCTCGCATTTGTCTAAAAACCTCCACCAATAGCACATTTCGAACTGAAAGCAACTATTGTCAATCTCGCCGAACTGCTGCACTTCCCTGGGTCCTCCATTCATTCCACACTCACGTATTTACCAACAGAACACCACTGGTGTGAGAGGTTCTCCGCTCAATAATATCAGAGAAGCAGAAACAGCCGGCTGCTACCACTTCAACTTTAGGACAAACTACCAGAGTCCCGAAAAGAAAAACACCATTTGAAGTCACGGACAACAAAAGACGTTTGGACAACGGCGACTTGTGTTGAGTGCTATCTTGTTTCCTCTGCATTGTGGGTTTCCTTCTGGACACACCAGCTGAGACAGGAAAATGCATTTTTCATGAGGATATAACATAAAAACTTGATCAAAAGGTCCAAAAAGTAGATTTTGCATGATATAGGACTTTTAAAATGTACTCAAATTTTGGAAAAGAGATTACTAAATTATTTTCTTTTAAGCTAATAAAATCACACAAATGAAATAATAAAACATTTAGACATTGTGTTATATCAGTGTGATTGAGGTCATGGATTGGCAAATATGTCATTTTTATAGACAACAGTCATCATGGAGCGTGAATGTGCCTTTAAGGATAAAAATCCAGGTGTCGTCAAGTGTTTGGTCTCTTCTTCTTTTGATCAGATGCATCCTGATCTAATTCTAGACGTTTTGCTCCTAATATGAGGTCTTTTATTTTGAGCCTTCTTATAAAAAATAGTCAACATGAAACACTGCTTCACTAAAATGTTTGGGGCCTTTTTAACTAAAGTTTTTGTTTAGTATTTACTGAATCAGCTTCATGCTGAACACAAAGAACAGTGTAAACATCCTCTGCACTTCCTGTCCGTGGTGTCCACACATTATCATAAAGTGTCATATTGCAGGGCGTTGATATGTGAATATTTAGTTGTTTAGCTGACAGCACAGACTGCTGCTGCACCTTCTCCACCAGCTGTTTCTATATTCTCCCCTTCAGATTTAAACAGAAAACTGATAACTAACCTGCAGCTCGTACAACCACAGCTGCTCTGTTGGAATGACTTTAACAGCATGTGATTCCTGCTTGTCCACTCTCTCAGTGACACACACTTGCACAGTAAAACATCGGAGGTTTCACAGGCTGTGGTTTGAGGCTTTTCTTTTGACTGTGAACGTCTCTGGTGAAATGCAGCTTGGTTGTGAACTAACAGTGGATGAAGTGGCTTGGATAACCCGTCGGACATGAGCTGCTCTCGGATCAGCTGTGACTGCGCTGTGCTGCTGTTGGAGTGAGATGGGACTGACCGGAAAGACAAATGATTTGTTTTTATTTATTTTTGGGGGGATCTGCTTGCTTTTGCTGTTAGAGCGAGACGTCTTAGATGTGGTTTCCTGGACGTTCAGCATGTTTTTAATTTGAACTTGCCTGCGTGGAATCGAGGGGATGGCAGGAGTTCCCCGTGGGTTAAGGCCCGTCCTGAAACGGCAGCAGGGTTTCAGAGCACCGTGTTGAGGTCTAGTGTATGTGGGTGGAGTTGGAGCAGTGGTGTTGGGTCTTCTGACTTCTTGGACTAACTCCAGGGTTGATGTGCCCACGGGCATCATGTGTCTCTTCTGCCTCAGGCTTCGAAGGCTGCTCCATGGTGCCCTCCATCTACCCTCTGGAGACGCTGCACAACTCGCTGTCACTGAAACAGGTCAACGAGTTCCTCACCAGCGTGTGCGAGAGTGCTGGAGATCCACACACCAGAACCTCCAGAGGTGAGAGACAAACACTCACCCTGTTTGTGTTTTAGTTTAAGCTGCCTTCACATAGTTAGAGCTTCTGTCTCTGTCCCTACAGCTCTTTCAGCCATGTTCGGCTCCCACAACCAGCCGTCCGTTGACTCCTACATCCCTCAGAGGGTTCTGTCTTCCTCCATCCCTCTCAGGTCTCGCTCTGACAAACCTCCATGGTGTGAGTATCGCAGCGTCACTCAAAGCCTCCATCAGCCATCTCACTCTGCAGGGACTGTTTTTATTAACACATAGATCATTGTAAGACATCATCTGTGTGTGTATTTTAAAAGCGCTAAGAGGCAACAACAACAATTTTTAACAGTTTGGATCTATGCACTCTAACTTTGTCTTTTGCAGTTTAAAAGCTTTTCAGGTTATGTTTGTCCCGTTTTCATCATGAGCTTATAGCTTCTGAAGGTTTCTTTTGATGGACTCTCAGTTTAATGTGTTTTATTTAATTTTTATTGATTGATCTTGTCAGAGTTGTTCTGCAGAGCTGAGTGGACTCATGCACAAATGCTGGTGTTGTTTTGTCCCCACAGACAGCAGTGGTCCATCCAGCACGGTTTCCAGCGCCGGGCCTTCCTCCCCCACCACAGCCGACACTTCGCCACGCTTCAGCTTCAGTGAGAAGGTCTCCCTCACCCCTCAGAGCAGCGAGGAAATGCACTCTTCTCAGAACATTTCCACTCAGCCACCTTCTGCCTGTGGACCTCAAGGCTTTGACCCAACTTGTCCTTCTATTTCAAACCCTGTTGAAGTCCCTCTGACTCCCAGAAACCCTCCAGAGGAAAACCCTGAAGTCGGTGTCAGTACTGAGACCCAGTCTGACAATCCTGATCCCCCCTCAGACGGGCAGGAGGTTGCTCCTGCTGCGGCAGTAGCCTGCAGTGGGTTGATCTCAGACCCAGGCCCCAGGCCTTCCTGCACGGCCTTAACTGAACTCAGTCTGGTTCGGATGGAGGGTTACTGCCTCCCCGGGTCTCTGCCAGTGCTGCTGGAGCTCAGAGAGAGCAGCAGCGAGGCGGGCTCCAGCTCACAGACGCCTCAGTCTCCTGAGGGTCCAGATGAGTTCTTTGACACCCAGGAGTCCATGGAGCTGTGGATGGACAGTCCAGAGAGTGCCCTCCATGCTGAGACTCCTGTGGACTCTGAACCAGTTCAGCCAACAGAACCATAGACCAGACTAAACGGGCTACATTGGGTCCTTTAAAGATGACTAGTGAGTCTTAACTTTACAATCCTCCTCCTGCGTGGCGACAGTTTTGTGTTTTAGGCAGCTCCTGCTCTCAGCTCCATGATGCTGGTGAAAGTCCCAGCAGTGACCGTCCACTGGTCCAGTCCATCTGTCTACTAACATGCTGCTGGTTGAAGTTTGATTTAAGTGTTTCTGTTACTGTAGTTTATGGAGTTTTAATGAAAAACTAACTTTTTAAAAAAGTTGTATCTATTAGTTTTACTCACTGCAGAAAGACAGATCCTCCCTGAAGAGCTGAATGAGTCTTAAACTAACAGAAACTGTCAAACTAAAACATGATGAACTGAGATGAAGTAATAATACTTATTATTATGATATGTGGTGTTCAGTTTACGGATTGGTTTGTTATAACCATACAGATAGAGATTCTTCTTGTTTCTAGTCTGTTGTACACGTCTGTCTGACAGCTGTGACGATGTTTAAGCTGCTGCAGCATCAGCTGTTATGTCATCTGCCCGTTTCCTGGCTGGAGTGCAGCCTGCTCATCGCTACATGAGCAGCATCATGTTTGCGTCTTACCACAGAAAACAAATGTATGTATGACAAGATGGGGAAATGTGATCATCAGGTCTTCTGTCCCTGATTGAACTCTAACACGCTTCATGTGTTGTTGCTGCAGCTCTGCATGTTCAGATTCTGTATCTATTTAAATCTAAACAACTATCAAATCTTACTGCCAAAGTCCTTAACGCCTCCCCCACACACACACACACACACAAACACTGATAATCTCATTTACTCACAGAATTAGAGAAAATATTTATTTAAGATAGCATCTTTAATTAGAAAAAAGGCTATATTTTTAATACCCGCACAGATATTTAATTATATCATAGCTGTTTGTGTTTATTTTGTAAAAACACATTATGATGTGTTTAAAATCTAACATCCTCATTTCATTGTTGAACAAGCAGGAGGATAGTTTAGTTTTATATTCGGTGTGCTTTTATTGTGGCGAGCAGTGATGTAGCACATGTGTGCACTTGGATAACGTGCATGCATGCTTCAGGAACGCTCAGGTGGATGAGGGTGTGCAGAATCAGCAGGATGTCATGTTTCCATTGTGATGATCGGAAGTGAAACCCAAATTGTGACCCGTTAGTGAGTGAGTGAGTGTGTGTGTGTGTGATATGATTGTGTGTTGCTCACTTCATCTGGTTTAATGTTACTTAAAGGTCGTTTCACACAATAAACATGTCTGACTCGTCTCTGTGCAGTGATTTGATGGGAAAACTGGGAACTTCTTATTCTGGATAATTTTAATATTATATAAATAATTACATGTAACATTTAAAAAAAAAAAGCCCCTAAAGTTTATTTTGTGTTTTCAGACTTAATAATAAAAGAAACGTTTAAAGGATCTAAAGGCAAAAGGTGAGTTTAATTTTCACTAAACTCACATTTAAAGCTAACAATCCATTTTCATTCTGTAGTCAGAATAAAACCTGCTCTGATCTGGGGTCTGCATCTGCATAATTCAGAAGGTTCATCAGAACCAGCATGAAGCTAAATTGTTCCTGATTTAATGTTAGTTATTATGAAACTAGAACAAAAGTTATTCAACATTTAAACCTACAAATATTAAACATCATTTAGTCCTGCAGCTGTTTGTAGCTTCAAACAACCTGGGACGTTATTGTAACTATTCTACTCTATAAAGATAGTTTTAGCTGTTTTCCTGCTCGGTTTGATTCAGATGTGTGACAGATAAAGTACCAGGAACAAAACAGAGCCATGTTTTTGTTTAATAAAGACTAAACCAACCTGCACACAGACTCAGATCTCTGAATTCAGCAAAACTTCACATTTTAAACTGAAAAGGTGTCGTTTTGCACAAATATCACAGATTAATATAAGAACTTGAAATAAGGAGCTACAAAAAAACTTATAAGAGTCAGAATTAAGAACTGAAAAATAAAAATATTTTTTATAAGCAGAAAATCAGTAAATTTCCTGCAAAGTTGTCAAATGATAGTCATTCTGATAATTCAGTATGTGTTCTATAGGTTATAGAGATGATCACATGTTTCAGTTTCATCAAAGGAGAAAGAAACTTAATTCTATTCATAAAAGTTTGGTCTTGTGAAAATACAAATAAAAATCTAAAATTCAGTAGTTTCTTAATTTATGAATGAAACCAGACATATTTTTATATTTAAACACTAAATGAGTTTTTTGGTCCTGGACCTATTTTATTGTGAGAAATGAGAAATGCCATGTGTGGTTGTAAAGGTCGCTGAACGGATTTAGTGAAAGTAGAAAATATTGAAAACTTAGTTTTAAATCATCTTTGGATTTTGAATCAGTTTTACAGCTAATATTAGATATTTAACAGTCAGGTTAAAAAGGTAAGTCTATGTCTAAAATCGATTCAACAAATGAAAACATGATGCAGAAACACCAAAAGCAACAAGACAGGGACGTTTTATCTTCAGTAAATGTTTTTATTTGTCTTTACCACACTTTGTTCTCCCTTTCAACAATAAATCTGGTTTCTATTTTACCTTTATAAGTCTTTAAAGAGAAATTAAGAGAATATTGCACTTAAAACGAGATGAAAGAAGAATTATGAAGCAAGAAGGGAGGAGAACCATCACAAGGCTCTTCTACTACACAGCAAAGCCAGATTACATGTGCCTCCTCCAGACTGGGCAGCTTAGCTTCTCACAAACGTTTCAATATGGAGTCTGAGCTTCTTCAGCTGTTTCGATACAGAAGTACTCAAATGTTACAACATGCACAAACAAGCAGGGCTCACTGGGGTCCGACAGTCTGAAATTACTCAAATAACAGCTGTTTTTCTTTTTGAAAACCTTTTGTGCACAATTTGAAAATGCAGCAGTCAGGTGTGTGAAGTGTGTACGGAAATAAAGAGTAGTTTAGGACATCCTCACAGGTAAAACGGTGTTGACACAAGTCTGGCAGTATTGTTTTTACTGAATGAATAAAACAGGAATGCAGATTGAGTGACGGTGCAGCAGTGAGCTCCTTAACCCTACCGTCACAATATGGTGTCTTTGTTTGTGCTCTGCTGTGCTGTGTTTCGGCTAATTTGCAGGTTTGACCGATGTGTGTTGTACGATGCATGGTAACCAAGGCAACCAGGAGATCCAAGTCCTCCGCGGAGAACATAAAGGTAAAATCTGCATTCTTCACATTCAGATGGATTGGAGCCGCTGCCCTCAGCCCGTGTTTAATTAAGAAGCCTTTATGTACATGCATCTCTTGTACATGCATCAATATTAGGATGAGGAGATTAGAATAAATACAAGAGCTGGAGTCCCAGAAGATAGAAACCCTGCTGAGGCTTGTTGGTCCTTGTTACAAAATGATGAATCACTCTAATTAATCTTGTGCCAACATGTTACCTAAAAACAATCACTGAGTTAGCATCAAAACAACAAAAAGGCGTTTCAGGGCTGTAACGATACATTTCATGTTGTCAAATCTGCAAAAAGCTGAATAATTTAGGTTTTGCACACTGGTTTTCTCTTGTGCTTCTCTGAGTGGCAGCTGAAATACTGAGTTGGTGCTTTCAAAGTTTTCTGCTCACACGTCTGGACTCCTTCTCAGTGAGAGATTTAAAACCAGCAGAGGAGTGGAGCTTACCGAGCCTCCGCCACAGGGCCGTGGACGTCCCCGTCACATTTCATTCATCTCTTTTGTTTTTTCCTTCCAGCTCAGCCGGACAGAAAAGGCACATGTGGGAGACAGACGAGCATCAACCGAACAGCCACATGTTCCCGTTAGTGGACTACATTCTTCATTCTCAAGCAAGCTTCAACCGATGTGAGGTTAATGAGCTCTGAGTTGTGTCAGATGATGAAAACAGGTTTCCAGTGCCAACGGCTCTCTACAGGACAACATATCCACTGCAGTTACACTGAAAAATGACACCAAAATCTACAGAAGTAATCCAGATAAATTCAGTCGTCATGGTCACTGTAGGAGAGGACTGAGAAGGTCCTACTGGTCTGAGAGAGCTGCAGAAATATTATAATCCACTACAATACAGAGTTTTGATCATGAGGTTCCCTATACTACAACAATTTCACTGTAAACGGACCGCTGGATCTACTTCTTCTAGGTTTCTATTTTACTATGTTGGTAGGAGGAAAAAAGAACTTTGTCACATAAACAAAAAAATTCAGACAGAAAGAGCAACAAGAAAAGCACAAATGAATCTGAAGTGTTTCTGAAAGCTGTAGGTCAGGACTTGGGATAAAATGAGATATTAATCTACTGTTAATAACACATTTTCCTCTTAATTATTACAAGAGCTGAATATGGTCATTATGCTCTTGAGACTTTTGCTCTTTTAAACAGCTTTTTGAGTCTGTCATGACCCAAATGATCTATAACAATTCATTAATTAAGCAAATTTTTTTAAGAATCTGAAAGATACCAGATTAGAAAACAGAAAAACAAGTCTGGAGTTTTTTCTTTACCGAACAAGAGGATAAATAAATCAGAACAGTCACTGTGGGACAAATGGTGACAGCCAAAATGACTTTAAAAGAACACGATCCAGGTCTGGTTCATTAGAAACAGATTTGAGTTTACAGAAGGAAGTAATAGAATGAAACAACAGGACGGAGGAGGAGAGGGGAAACTGATCCTAAAACTCTATCTTGCAGGCGGGGAAAGACTCGTCCTGCATGACGACGGTGCTGCTAGAGGCCAGAACCATGATGTTGAGCTCCTGCTGCCTCTCATGGGTCTGCTGGTACCAGTCACGCGTCACCTCGGTGTCGTGGGTCGGGATCAGGGTCACCTGAGAGAAAGGTGATAAAATAACTAGATGTCATGAGGTGAAACATCTAAAACATTTGAGTTCAGCAGATTTAAACATTTCTAAATGATGAGAAGATTTTTTGTGAATAAGTGGTTAAATTATCACCGTTCTTCATATCTCACGTTTCTGCTTTGGTATTAGTTTTGCTCTGTTTAAATTCTACAATGTTATAAATTAGTGGCCAGTTGCCATCTAATTAACTCAAATCATTCATGTAATGATTTCTTTTCAGCCTTATCTAATTTTTTTCAGAGATTTTATTTGTAATGACTTATTTTCAGGCATTTGTCAAAATCTAAATTAGCTAAGAATTCTCTAAAATCTACAGTTTCGTCAGTTTGAACCTACAATATGTTGCCTTTAGACAACTTTAGCCTGGATTTAGAGTTTAGGTCCTGAGTTATGCAAACCCACCGTGTTGTGAATGCTTTTCTGGGATCTTTTCCAGATATTCTGTCAGTGCTGAACTATTCATGCCTGAGCAGCAGGTGACGGTAACTTAAAAATAGTGAAGAAGTTGGCTGGTTAAAGGCCTATTTTGCAGCAGACATTTTGACTGGGATAAGTAGGGAGAGCACAGATGTGTTAATGAGAACTGCATTCCATTTAGAACGTATGCTCACTTGTAGTTTTACAAGACAACTAGCATGCACAGCTGTGAGAGTGGAATGAAACCATTTTCTGCTCTCGTCAGTCAAAATGAAAAAATGCATTCAGTTTATCTTGGGAGTCAGAACTTGGATCTGGGAATGACAGTGTTCCAACTGCAAGTCAGAAAAACCAGTCAGACCAGTAGTGACCAGCCAACACTACAGTAACATGTGAACCAGGGTTGGGGGGTAAAGAGGGGACATCCTGAAGAGCATTAGGTCTGGCAAAAATGGCGGATCCGCTCCGTGACCGACGTTGTTCTACAGGTCCAGGAGGCTAGATTTAAAGGGTGTCCGACCCAGATTCCAGGTCCTGGTATTTTTAACCCCCTCATGGGGATTCTGGGGCTCAGGGCAGCCTGATTTTAAACAAAAAAAAACCCCCCAAAACTGCTCCAGAGACCCTTAAATAACTTGTTTCTCCTTTATCTCCCCTCCTGTCTGGGGTGACTGTGTCCGGAGCGCCTCAAAGAAGTTTTTTTTCATAAGCCTGATTGGTTAAGCCCCCCCGTGTGCCCTACACACAGTGCGTAATGCACATGTGCGCAGCGCTGGCGCTGCTAGAGACCAACTCAAATGGATGGAAAAAACTAGTGATTTTAATAAAATTAGCTGTCAAACTAAACAAGAATAAATATATAAATACAGTTTGTGTACCTGTAGGTTTGATCCCCACTGAGCTTTGGCATCCAACAAAGCATCAAGGACCGAGCGGCTCGGTTCGCCGCCTGCAGCATCATTTCCACTCACTACGTAGTAGGCAGAGCGAATGCGTTTGAAAAAGTCTTGGTCCACGTTCTTGGCACTGCAGTGGTTGGGAATGTAGGCCAAATCCACATAAATGGGAAGGCCAGGAGCAGCTGCAGAGCTGGACTTCTGAGAACCTGGGAGACAAAAACCAAACTGTTATTTACTAAATGATGTCTGTTAGCATGAATTTTTTTGACTTGATATTCACCACAAAACATTTCACTTTTACCTTTAATGTGCTCACCTGAGCTACTTTTGATGCCATTTGTCAGCCCTTTGCCAGGGTTGTAGCTTGACCTGGAGAGGTCATCCTCTTTAGAGCCTTGACCATCTGACAGACGAGACATACGTGAGCTCTTGTCTGCCTCTTTTTTCTTCAGCGAAGTGCTGCGAGGTGACGGCGTCTGTTTGACAGGCATTGGAGACCTCTTGCGTCTAGCTGGAGATGCTGATTTGGTTTTCCCTGAAGACTTCTTCAAGCTTTTTGCTTTTGGCTCTTTCTTGAAAGAGCCATTTTCCAAAGTGTCAGGATCCACCATGCAAACATCTGGTTGAGGAGGGTGAGGGTAAGGGTCCATGAGGGGAGCAGGAGGAGGGTCACGGCTCCTCCTGGAGGCAGAGTGGTGGCTGCCTCCTCCTGTAGCTGATTTATCAACAGGCATGTAGTCTCCATCCTCATCTGAGTCCATGTTGCCTTCACCGGTGACTGAGGGGTATTCTTCTGTACCTGGAGGCACATCAGAGTCTGACTGAGAGCCCAGAGACTCGCTGATGGAGGTGGGCGGGGTGTCCTCTGTAGCCAGACCCAGTCCTGCTGCCATCCCACCAGCCTGCTGCAGGGAGCTGCTGTCCCTGCTGTGGGACTGCTGAGGATGGGGTTGTTTGTGAGCCCTTCTTTTGACTGACAGATCATATTCCTCACCTTCCTGTGACTGATCACTTCTGCGGCCTTCCGCTTCATCCTCCTCGTCGCTCGACAACTGGCGCATGCAGGGATTGATGAAGGAAGGCGACAGGTCTTCCTTGCGCTGCCTGTACTCTGAGGATGAGTATCCAGGAGAAGTGCGGCTAGTGTAAAAGGAGGTTGCTCCTACAGGTACATCCTGGTCACTATCATCATCATCATCCTCATCCTGCTCACCTCGGCTGCATTCTTCTGCGTAGAACTGTGAGCGGAACGGCTGGTCAGTTGCAGCAAGTGAAAGTGGCCGAGCTGGGTGCTCTGGCTCCATCTCACATTCCTCCTCAAACTCGTCATCGTGGCGGTAATGAGGAGGGGAATCTCCAGGCACCATGCCCATTTGAGGCTTTGGCATCTCCCACTCATACGAACTCCTGACATAACCAGCAGCTCCCTCTCTGGACTCCACTTTGGCTGAGCCGGTAGGTGCACCTGCTGCTGCAGCTCCAGAGGGAAGGGCAGTGCCCACGCTCGTCTCTGCGGGACCGTTTGTTTTATCTGGCTTGCTGCTCTGAAGAGGCGTTGAAATGTAGGAGCCCAGAACATCTGGAAGAGGATCGCCTGTCTTTTCACTTACAGCTGGAGCAACAGGCTTGTCAGAAAATGGGAGGCTACCCACCAGACCGCTGGAAGGAGACCTGTGGGTCATTTCACGCATGTATGCCTCCTCATCCTCTTCTTCACTGCTATCAGTCTCCTCAAAGTAATGCTTGCCCTCAATGTCTGGTCGAGGGGAGGAAGTGACACCAAACAGAGCAGCGCTGGCCGCCTCTTTCTCCATGGAGAAATCTGTAAAAGGACCTGCTGAAGCCCCAAATCCAGCTGCTGTGTCCAGCCTGGTCTCTTCGGACCACCCAGGCTTGTAAAAGCAGTCAGACTGAAGCCCTTTATCAGGAACTCCACCTAATGGAGCTACATGTTCCTTCTTGCCTTCTGGGATGGTAGTGGATGAAAGTGAAGGCAAGGATTTGACCTCCTCAAATGGACTAAGGGGTGAGACGCGAGCTAAACTGGAACTAGACTCTGCTGTGGTTGTCACAGCTATATGTTTCTCAGAAACCTCCAGATAGTCATCTTTGACGCCAGTTGAGCTGGAGATAGGAGAGTCTATGATGAGTGAGTGTTCCTCTTTAAAAGACGAGTACTCAAAGAGAGGTTCAGCAGACGCGGGTGTCTCCAGCTCCTCTCCAAACTGTCGGCTGGTGGAGAGGGAACCAGACGTGGAGGAGGAGTAGCTGTAGGCCGAGGAGGAAGAGTACCCAGGGGCAGCTGTGGTCGTGTACTGAAAATTAGTTTCAAGAGAACTCTTACTCAGAACATCGGGTGTCTTCTGTTTCTCAAAGTCAGAATCAGCTCTGTCACTTTGGTAACAGCTGTCCTCTTTGGAAGCCAAAGGGAGGTCTTCTCTTCCTTCGTCTCCAGCGTGACCTAATGAAGAGTCTTTCTCATCTGTTGCGTATGAGTACTCAAACCCTGAAGAATAACCAGAGAAACTTGCTGCTCCTGAATCCACTGGTTTTGAGTCGGTTTTGGCTTCCTCTTCAGCCTTTAAGCATGAACTTGAGCCGCTCTCGCTGACACTCGGCTTCCCCTGACTGTTATAACCGTATCCCGCCATAGACACCATAAATTCGGGTCTTTTTAAGCTGAGCATTTGACTTACTGGACTCACTGCTTCCTTCTCAGACTTCTCTTTTGCACCTTTCTCCACATCAGAACCAGCGCCACCGTCATCTTCCTCTTCTTCCTCGTCATCTTCCTCATCGTCCTCCTCCTCATCGTCATCATCGATAACTTCATCATCATCATAATCCTCCTCATCCTTTGCAGTTAGTTTTCTCATATCAATCTCTAAACTTGCTCCCTTCTCGCTGTAGCCTGAGGCAGCAGAGGCGTCGGATGTCACTGAGGAGAACGCCGGGGGCTTCGTGATGTCCGCTCCACCTTTTAGAGCCAAACCATCAAATCCTTCATCCTTTTCTGATGACAGAGAAGTGGTTGAGGCTTCAGGTCTGTCCGCCACTGGCGGGAAATGACTACTTTGACTGTATTCAAACATCTCCTTATCTTCAGTCCCTTTCTCCAGTTGATCTGTGGCAGAAGTGCTCTTTGACTCGAGCCAGGAAGACATGGAGAATTCCTTCTCGGACGTCTTGTCCATGATGGTGACTGCTGAATGAGGCTCGTGTTTCTGCAGATCCACTCTGTCTTTTGCAGTGTCTTGCTCCACCTTGTCATCAGACTCTTGGCGATACAGATCGGATTCCTCTGAGCTTGTTTTGCTGTCATAAAGATCGCCGTAAGAGAAGGTTTTGCCATGGACATAGGGTGTGTCCTGTCTTGTATACGCTGCCCTTTCTTTGCTCTCTTTCTCTGGAGCAGCATAAAGACTGAAGTGAACACTTTTTTCCGGTTCTTTGATGCTAACATCACCTTTCTCATCTATTTCTTTATCATGTGAAAATGGTTTATCTCCTTCTCCACTTGGGAAGTCATCACCTTTTTCATCCTCCTCCTCATCAGAACACATCACCTTTGGTGTTTCTGCTGTGCTGAAGGACACCGGAGTCTTTTCTGGACTCTTGGTTTCTGTTTCTGTCTTTGCTGATTTTCCCTCAAATGAAAAGTCGTCGTCCAAGAAGCAACCCTCTTTAGCCTCCATGAGCTTAGCTTTTATAGTAGGCTGTAACTCCTTTTTGACAAAGTATTCATCCTCACTGTCCTCGCCAGACTCCTCAGATGCTTCATCAAATGTGGTTTTGTCACCTGGCAGGTCAATAATGGAGGCATTTTCAGAGATAATGACTGATCTTTCAGTTTTCTTGGTGTCAGATTTCAAATCAGTGACTGTTTCAGGTTTTTCTTCTGTCTTTAAGGGTTTTTCCTCTGTTGGTGAGTAGCTGCTACTTGTGGGCACTGACTGTGTGGGTGAGGCTAATTTCATGGTGCTGTCATCAGGACTTAAGCACCTTTCCTCACTTTCCTGCCTGGAGTGGGACTCTAGCATGGGAGAGAAAGATGGAGGGGGTGAAACAGGCTTGATCTCAGCAGTACTGAAGGGATCCGGATTCTCCCCCACAGCTTGTGTTGGACTGACGGGAGGAAGAGATTTCTCTTTTTCAAGGCGCATCATAAAGGCAGCGTGTTCATAGCCCTCTTGAAGTTTACCCAAAGGAATGTCAACATTTGGGGTCTGGTCCTCATCCTCATCTTCTTCATCGTCTTCTTCTTCATGGATTGATTTGATCTTTGCTTCACTCTCGATCTCTGCTATATTAGGTTGGTACTCGTCAGAGGAAGGAGACTTAAAACACTTGTCATCCTCCAGTGAGGAGGTGGGAGAAATGGTTCCAGCAGAGTGGAGGTAGTCCTTTCCTTGGGCAGCTTCTGCACGTGATGGGACACTGTTAATGGTATCCAGTAGGAGAGAGTTCCTCCCAACATCTTCGGTCTGAGGTGCAGTCATTGAGGTGATGGACTGGTCTTCAGCTACAGATGTGGCGAAGGAAGACAGTTTGTCATATTCAGTGATGGATGTTGCAGAGGAGATGTGCTCCTCTTCAGCAAGAGGAGCAGCAATGATAGCAGGGTAGGGTGCAAGCTCGGGCTCAAGACCACCCACAAAACCTTTGGGTTTGACATCTGCAATATCTGAAACTGCAGAACTCTTCATCTCCTTAATACCATGCATAGAGTCAAAGGTACCAGGAACATCTGGAACAGAGATGTCATAAGAAGCCACGTCATAGCGCAGCTGTGGGATCCTGTCCTCCGTATCCTCATGGATCTCCTCATCAGAGATGGTCTGCTCTGTCTCAGAGTAACCAGGGATGGTTTCATCTTGGATGTAAGAGAACTGCTCCGAGGCCGATGCTGTTACAGGAGCTACAGATGTTAAAGGTTTTTGTTCAGTTGGTTTGATGTCCCACTCTTTTCCAGCCTTTTCCTTTTTCATGTCATCAGATTTAAATTTTAGGACCTCATCATCTTCGGTTCCTTCTAGTTCAGCCTTCTCAATTACATCACCCTCCTCCTCTGAGCTCTCGCTTTTCTTGGTCCTGTCTGTCATGGTTTCCTTCAGAGAATATGTGTCATGTTTCTCCATTTTCTCTTCTTCGTACTTCTTTTCAAAGCCTTCACTCACATCCTTTAGAGTAGCTGTAACCTGTTCAGATGCATCTTTGTCTTGGATTTCTTCTGTGATGGGGGATTTTGGTGCTGTAGATTTTATCTCGGTGGGTGGGGATGTTAGCTTCTCATCAGGCTCCACTGGAGAAGAAGCTTTAGCATCAGCGTGCAGTGACAGCCCACACATCACATCGTTCTGGACTGACTCAGTCTTCTGTTTGGACATCTCTTCTTGCCTTAGAGCCTCAAAGTCCTCAGTGAGGTCTTCAGGTGAGGAGACAATGGACCTGTCGGCCAGAGCTGCTGCTGCGACCTCGTCAGGAATGTTCTTTGGAACTGGCTTTTTCTCGTTTGCTTCTTCTTTAACAGCTTTGTTTTTGTCCGCCTTGGGCTTGGCCTGAGTCTTGGCCTTGTGAAGAGTTTTTCTCACCTCAGGGGTGAGCGGCTTCAAGTCAGGTTTGGTGATTTTTCTCAACTCGGGTTTCCCCGAATCTTTCTTTTTGTCTTCTTTTGCTTTACCCTCTTTTTTCTCTTCTTTTCTTATTTTTTCATCTTTCTTTACTTTTTCTTTCTTGGTTTCTTTTTTCTCTTTGTCTTTCTTTTCATCCACCTTAGACGCTTTCTCCTGCTTGGAAGTCTTTTCTTTGGATATTTTCTTTTTTGCCGTCTTGTCTACTCCGGGGGCCACTTCGCTGTTTTTCTGCTGTTTGGTGGCCTTTAAACTGTCACTTTTGAGTTTTTTTTCTTCTTTCTTTTCCACTTTGTTCTCCTTAGCGGTGTCAGTCTTCACCTCGTCCTCCTGTCCGCCGGTTTCCTTTTTAATAGCTTTGGAGTGTGGTTTGGGTGAAGATTTGAGGCTCTCTTTGCTGTCTGTTCTTGATCTTATTTTAGTTTGTTTGATGATCGGAGGTGGGGCACCAGATGATATGTCCTTCTGAGTGGCCACTGGATATCGCAGGAAGTCCAGGTGTTTCAGTTTCTCCAGGCCCTCAAAAATTTTATTTTGCGGTGCATTTCCAGGGAACAGCACCCGCACTATCTTTTCTGTTGGACGATGTGGTATCCAAACGATTAAAGCAGTGACTGATGTCAAATAGGGTACAGATATTTCTCCTTCTTTTCCGTTTGACATCGTAATCCCTGTCTTGGCTTTGCTGTTCCCAGCCCATTTTTGCATCAGAAACTGCATCTCTTTGCTTTCTTTGACAGGATTTAGGACATACATGTCTAACTTCCCCACACCGAGCTTGTGGAACAGCGTGATTGGTTCGATGGTGTTGCTGACGACCCTGTGAAGAGGCTCAGGCGTGATGCCAAGCTTGTTGAGGTACTGCAATGTCAGGGATGCTTCTTCAATGCTTCTCTTCACTTTCAGGGTTGACTCTGGCATCCTAAGCTTCTCTGGTACATTAAAAAACACAATCCCCAGCTCAGGGGAGATTAGGTTCTTCATCCAGTCACCATTACTACTGGAGCCAGATCCTTGGTTGTGCTCTTCCTCCTGCTCTGCGATCTTTCTCTGGAACAACCCATTGATGCCAGGGAGGTTGTCTGCTCCAATGTGGGTGAGCAGAACAGAGTCGATCCTGTCCAGGTGTCGCACCAGCTTCCAGAAGCAGGATTTCCTATCAGAGCCTCCATCTACCAGGATGTTAAATCCATTCACGGCAAATAAAGCAGAGTCTCCTCTGCCTCCAGGGAAGATGTAACAGCAGGGTTTGGACAGCTTCAGAAACCCTCCAGAGGTTGGCGGTTCCAGAAGCTCAAAGGGTGATGGTACATCCACTGTCTCAGAGATGTACTCAGTGAACTCTGTGACTCCATCCATGTCTGGGAGGTGAGGCTCAGGGTTCAGACGATACTCAAGAAGATTTTTGAGTGGCTGCTGCTCCTGGTTTTGGCCCAGGGAGCTCCAGCCCCCGTCTCCCTGACAGGAAACAGTAAGCTTGGATGGCTTCGCTGAAGAAGATCTGGACAGAACTTCAGCCACCTGAAACACAGAAGGCAAGTGAGCTAGTCAATCCCTTCAGTTGGATTATATGATGAACTACTAGATTCTAACAAAGTTTAAATATGGCATTCAGAGCTTACTAGAGGATTGGAGATGATATTGGTGAAGTGTTGATAAGTGAAGGCTCCACTTTGTAGCAGAATGTCACCTCCCTGCTCAGAGCTCTGGCCACTCAGGATCAGCAACTTATCATCAGCTGAGTCAGTGATCAGAGAGCTGGTCTAGGTAGAGGACAAAAACAGTGTCAACATTCAAACGGCATGACAACACACCCAAAGTCCTTCACATTAAAAGTTCCATATCATGTAAAATTGACATTTTTGAGCTTTTTATCATGTGATATTGTCATTTCCTCATGAGAAACATACCCAAACCCTTTTTTGGCTGCATTCATGCATTTTCCTGCAGCTTCAATTTTTTCAAATTTTATTTCAGGCCTGCATCCAGGACAAAGTAGTCCAAATGCGTCATCAGGCATTTCTCCTCCCCCTGAAGCTAGTCTCGGACCTGGAACCACCTCTCCTGGAAGTAGGTCACTAACGCTCACTTTCTCTGAGTTGTGGGCATAGAGAGGTTGATTTCATGCTGCAGTTGAGAATGTGACCTTCATGTCAGGGGTTCCCAAATTAGGGGTCGGGACCCCCAAGGGGGTCCCCACAAGATTGCAAGGGGTCCCCAAAATTATGTATTTGCTGAGGTTGTGAGATTATCAAGACTTTATTTGTAAAAATGACATTTATAAAATCCCAATAACACACTCAGAACTCTATATGAAAGTTATAACTCTGTATGTCTGTAGAAAGTTTGTAAATGATCACATTTAATGTGTTTATGCATGTAGGAGTTGGGTTTGGGGGTCCTGGCTTGTCTTGGACATGGGCAAGGGGGTCCTAATGAAAACATTTTGGGAACCCCTGCCATAGATGACTGCTTTAAAGGAGTGGAACACTTGTTTAATCATTACATTTTTAGTGGTCTCTATTAGGAATGAATGCCCTGTAACTCGTTCTCGGGGGGGAAATATACCGGTGCACCATTTCTAGGACCTAAAAGTTGCCCACATCACAGCTAAGCTTCAGACAGCAGGTTTTGGAGTCTTATTTCCTGATATTTGGACATTTCGTCTCGGATTGGATAACAGCAACGCAATTCTATTTAGTTTTATCTCCACAAATAACACAAGCCTGGATGAGTTCTGCTGTGTGGTGAAGTTTCTAATGCTAACAGTTAGCTTCTACTAGCCGAGATGTTCTCTGCTGTTTCCTGTTGACGTGAGTCAAGATGGGTGAGTCCATGAATGTTAAGTGACAGTGTGACGTAGATCTGTCAGGATTTTCTAATCCTAAAGTTTCACCGTCTATTTTCTATCAGAAGCTAATGCAGGAGATAGGTGGAGGAGACTATTTTCATGTTCAGCCTGCATGAAAAACTCAAAGTGAACCATTAGAATCAGAAATAAACATTAAAAATGGTTTTTCAGTGAACCAAACCTTTAAACCTCCATCGGTACCAGAGTGGATATTCTGACAAATTACAACTTCTGCACTGGGGACAAAACACTGCTATAAAAACCATGCGTTCTGTCCACAAAGACAAAAAAATGACATCTCAATAGTGCCATTCATAATATTTTATCATATATTGTGCCTACCTTTGCTCTCAAAGATTTATAATAGCATGATCTGGCTCCTTTAAAACTAAAATGCCAAGTAGCACAATGCTGAAAAAGTAAATGAGAAAATCTGGGATAGGTAAGTTGATCATCAGTTTGTATCAGTTGCATCTTTAGATATATCTTTGTGAGACTGGGTTTAACTTCTGCTAATAAATAATTTGTTTTTCTTGTTTGATGTTGTTGAGGACATAACAAAAAAAAGTTTTTTGATTATCCAAATCATAAAAATATCAACACTCTGACACAGAATCATTGAAAAATAGCTCAGACTATGCACCACATCTAAACAATTCAAATTAATCTAAACTAATTCACAAAAGCTAAAAAAAGTTATTTTTCCGTTCTGATGCACTCACTCACCCTAAACCAAACTAGACTATTGTAAAATGAATTTTCTATTTTAACCCTGCAAAAGGGTCACCATATTTTGTTGTTTAATATCTTGTAAGTAAATGTAAACAACTATCATCAAGGCCTAAACACAAATCCCCACAATACAGCATGGTGGTGGCAGAATCATGCTTCGGGGCTGTTTGTTATCAGCAGCATTTAAAAAATAAGCATGGGTTGAATAAAATCACATTCCAGAGTAAATTCTGGTTCAGCTTTTCAACTTTATGAACAGATACAGGCAATATGACAAGAAGGAGAAGCGACTCTTTATCTCAGCAGAATACACTGAAACCATGAACTTTTCTTTTTTTAAGCCTCTTTGCCTTCAAATGTCTTTTTCCAACAACAAATGAAGAGCATTTTTTGATTGGGAAAATAAAACTTGAGGTAATTTTTCACCAAATGCAAGTGGAGCTTGCGCTGCAAATAACTTGGATCACAACTGTGCCAAAGCCACCCACATGTAAGATAATATAGTAGAAATGTGAACTAATAATTTAACCACTAATCATACAATTTATTTATGTTCATTCCAACATGATCGAGGAGCTAACAGCTAGTCTACTTTGTGAAGTGCCTTGAGACGACTTTTGTCGTGATTTGGCGCTATATAAATAAACTGAATAGTCTGAGTGGGGTCCCAAAAGTGGACTGCTATGATCTTTAACAACACTCCTGTGAGTGCTCACTTATAAACCCACATCTAGCTGTTTAATTCAAGTAGAAGGGGTGTTAAAAGTGTAATGTGAAACTGACGCTGATGGAAATGTTCATAAACGATGTTTGTGTTAACTTCTGTGAAACTGTTGAGATCAGACACAAGTAGAAAACACACCACCTTCCATCTCAGACAGTTTACTCCTCCCCTTCATGTTTCTGGCTTCAGTTTAAAGCTCAGATCTTTGAAATCACCCAAAGATTACAGCAACAGAATCATACCACATCAAAGAACTGCTACATGCTACAGAAGGAAAGAAAAAAGTTATTTAAACCATACATCTGTCATCGCTTTGCTAAGGTTTTGTTGTTGTTTCTTTTATTCTCTCACTGTGTTTTCTCAACGTGACTCACCTGTAAAGAAGCCGCCTCCTCTGATGGGTTCACCAACACGACTGTCTCGAGGACATCACTCTGATACCGGAGGATTCGCTGACCTACAAGAAACACAAACACAAACTCTTGAAAAACTGACCAGTGGGAGGTAAATACTTCTCATGCTACTCTTTGTGTAAGAAGACCTATGTAGAGTATCAACACAGCAAATATAATGAATTCAGCAAATTAACAAATGAATGCACACATAATAATTAAAACTGTAGATTAATCAGGGGATGTAAATAAATGATAGTTAACAAGTTCTTGACATACACACACACACACACACAGTATGTGGGCATATATATATATATATATATATATATATATATACATATATATATATATATATATATATATCTTGAAAGTTCTGGTTCAATAAAAGCTCTTCTTTACTCTTACTGTCGCATGATCACATTGAACATGTTTTATTAAACGTCAACATGAATTTAGAACTAATATCTGATTGCTACAACACTATTTCTTTGATTCATTTTCTAATCTGACATTTGGCATTTATGGTGGTATTTATTGATTCTAGTGTGAAAGTAATTCTTGTCTCTCATTTTATACGTATGAGTTTAAATCACAAAATTCTGGCATCTGCTGACATAAATTAGTAAATGAAAACTCTTGATATTTTAGACTTTTATATATTTGGAAAACTTCTGAAAAGACCAATTCTATTAGTGGTCAAAGTATATTTCTCTGAATGTATAAATGAATGAACTCTTAATAAATTCAAAATAAATAATCTATAAAGTTGGAAAACTTTGTTCAAGTAACCTAAGGAGTGATGCTTCCTGTGTGTTAGAATCATCACTTGATACTTTTATTTTGAAAAGCTGCACAGCGTGTTTTTGGCTGAAGTGGATAAATAAATGCAGTGTTTTCCTACTCAAGGAGGAATTGGGGTGATTTCAATATTAACCAAAGTTGAAGAAAACTGGGGATAATTTTTTTTTCATAACTGAGCAGCTTTCAGGCATCTCCAGCCCCACCCAACACTCACATGATGAGTTTAATCCTAAACATACTTTTTTCATGGGAATTCTTGACAACAAGGCAAAACAGAAAAGAAAAATCCTAAGCCACAAGTCTCAAATGCTGTTTCCATGGCGACGCTCCGACTGGTGCTGCCAGCAGAGTTACACTGACCCAGTCTTGGCAGAGGAAGACGCATTGCAGCATTTCTATGAGAGGGAGGGGAGGCCTGTGCTGCATGAGAGCATGCACGCAGCTTCACATGCTGCACGAGGAAGAGGCGTGCTGCAGATTAACAAACAAGCAGGCCATTTAACGAGGGGGGAGATCAATTTAACAGGAACCATGTTGATCCTCAACATCATCAACATGGAGGAGCTGAAAACGGTTCCACATCCCTCACAGAAACCCCCAGAAATACCCAGAGTTAAATTTGCTGCAGAGTAGATGTGTGACTTTGAAAATGAGTGGAGTGAGCCAAAAAGAATCTGGATTAATTTTAGGAACTAATCACTGTACTAATCACAATTTCATCTAAAGACTTTACTATTGTTGCAGTCTCATTAAAAGAGAAGACATATGACAGAAGAGGACCTGGCCTCAGAGCAGGTTCAGGGTTTTCTGTGTGGGTTTTCACTGGTTTCCTCCCACAAACCAAAAACATCCACGTGAGAAAGGACTAGTTGTGACCTGTCGTGTGTCCCCCCCACACACACACACACACACCTCTGCTGGAGACATTCAGCAGCTCCCCGTGACCCTGCAGGAACTACTGAGTAAAGAAAATGTAGAAATAAGCAAACTGTCTGCTTTAATTTGTTCATTAGGGTGCTTCAGAGGGGATGGATTAGAATAAATTCCTATAGGCATACCAACATAATGCCAAAATACATCAAATAAACAAAATAAAATGTATTTTTTATTTTGTTTGTTGATCTAAATCAGAAGAAACTGGAACAAACGGTTTGTGACAGAATGCTGGTAGCAGAGAAGCTAAATACCTTCTTTAAAAGTACTCTTTGTTAAATTGTTCCATGTCGACACAACACTGGTTCGTTGTTTTATTGATCTTTGTGGAGTTTTTTTTGAAGATTTTGAATCCCTTAAAGAAGCATTCCTCTGATAACGGTTCAGTAGAGGGGCTGAAAATGAGTTTATAAACCAGCTGAAGAAAAGGAGAACTAATTACAACCACTTTAACTATTTGCCTGACTGCTTAAAATGACAATTTGGATTTTACTCACCGGCAGAAATAATGTTAAAATAATAATTTATGTCCAAGACATGTAAAGATTGTTTTACCAAGTACAGCAGCAGAGTGTAACCATGTAAACTGAGTCAGAATGAAGGATTTAGTGACATCTGGCTGTAAAGTTAGTAATTCCACCTTCCAAAACATAAAGTAATCTCAGATATAAATGTGGCATTAAGGTTTATTTGAGATTAATACAAGCAAAAATCATAATCATTATTATATAAAATGTTTAAAATGTAGAATTCTACCTCTATAGGCTGTAAGTATTAAATATTTCATTCTTATGCATATTTATTTATTTGTTTGTTTATTTATTTATTTATTATTAAATAGCAGTCATTCAACCAACCAGGCAGTTTTTACTTAAATCTGAAATATAAAGGTATTTTATGTAGCTGCAAAAAAAAAATAAAAAAATCAGGGATAGAATCAGATCCATATCAACTCTAATAAGTAACTCCAAGATCCCATCAAAAACTGAGTAAACCATAGCCAGGTGTGTGTGTGTGTGTGTGTGTGTGTGTGTGTGTGTGTGTGTGTGTGTTCTTGTACTTACTACATACTGAGGACCAAAAAAACTTTTTTACCAACAGAGTGTGTACTTTTTCAAAGTGAGGACATTTTTGTGGTCCTCGCTTTTTTTCTTTAAAAAAGCTTACCTGTTGGGTTTAGAGGTCTGGTGTGAATCAAGTTTTTGTTGAGGCTAGGGTTAGGAATACAGCAACACTGGTTGTGGTTAGGATTAGGGTATGGGTTAGGCATAATACAGTCACTAAAATGAAAAAAAAATGAATGGAAGTGAATGGATGGTCCTCACTAAGAGATAAGTACAAGGGTGTGTGTGTGTGTGTGTGTGTGTGTGTGTGTGTGTGTGTGTGTGTGTGTGTGTGTGTGTGTGTGATCTGCCTACCTTTATCCAGCTGATCAGCATGTCTTAGACTAACCTCATCACTCTTCTCATTCCTGTTTCAGATATTAACATTTTCCTCTGAAACTACGTGTGTGTTCATACATCATTCAGAATGGTTTCATGGAAACACACACTCTGCAAGAGCAGCCTGGGCCTCTGAGGCTCTCATCCAGCTCAATGCCCTGCTCTAATGATACAGGATTATCTGAACGCAGCCTCGTCAGGCTTCAAGAGTGGAAATGGCTGCAGAGTTGAGAAGGATGGTTCTGTTCTTTAATAACAACTGGACCTTTAATGAGATTTTAATTGTCTCAAACATTTTAATCACTATTATATCTGATGTGCTAAAAACAATTAGAGTGATGCACCAAAAGATCCAACATCTGAACTAAAAGAACAAAAGTTTTATTTTAGTCTTATGTACCTTCAGATGTGCCCTTTTTCTGCACCATTTTGAGTTTTTCTAACAAATGTAGTACATATTTTATAAGGAACTGATGTGACACCTGAGAAAACCTGCACAGGTGAGTGCAAAATCTCTGCCTCATTTCTTACTTTTTATTCCAAGCAGCCAGTCTTTCTAATTGTCCTTCTGACACTTTATTGGCTCTGTTTTATCACATCTTCAGTTCTGTGGAAAAACTGTTAACAATTAATACCCTACCTGCAGTACATAGGTGTTCGAGGGGCCATAGTTTAGAAAACCAGAGCTGTTCAGTTCAGATTGATATGCTAATAGCTAGGCAAAATGGGACCAGTTCCAAACTGGATTACATGTATTTAAAACTCTATTCTAAAAATATTCCATAAACACTGTCATACACAGCGGTTTACCTAGAAATGTTTTTGTTGTTTTACGCCAAAATCAGTGGAAGGTCTGCAACACTTTGAGTCACAATTTCACAATTTTTGCAGTACAATGATTTCGTTGAATGCAGTCATTGTTTATAATCGTGTAAAAAGCCTTCACATAAACCACAGTATTAGAGATGTTCCGGTCACATTTTTTTGCTCCCAATATGAGTCCGAGTCATTTGATTTTGAGTATCTGTCGATACCGAGTCCCGATCCGATCCTTCAGCAAAGCATTAAAATAAGAAGAAAAAAGAGAAAGCGCGTCCGAGTTTTCATTTAATTTTTTATTATTATTCAGGTTTTTCTTTATTTCTGTATTTATATGCCATTTTCTTAGTTTATCTTCCAAAAAACGTCACTTGTTTAGGAAGTACATTGATAAAAAACGCGAATATATTTATGAATATATTCAAAAGGAGCAGAGTTGCTCATATTCCAAATTGTCTACGTCCTCATTATGCAGCTGTATTGAGTGATGTGCGTTCCCATGACGGGGCAGGCATGTGATGCCACAGCCAGCAGGCCAACCTTTCCCTGAAGCTACCGGCCCGGTTAGCTCAGGTGCGGCAAAATGAGGAACCACAACGTTTTGATGTCCGTCAACAATTTCTCTGTGTTTATTAACGTATCTTTCGCTGTTGGCTGGCTCCATGTTTTTGTTAGAGATGCAGCTGAAAACTGGGACTTAACGCAGACCGGTGATTCGCTGTGGCGACGCCTGAAGGGACAAAAGCTGGAGAAAGTAGTTCGTTTTGAAGGCTGCTTATCATGCAACTTTGTCTTTTCCAGCATGTTGAATGCCCAGTATGCACCCTTTACAAGTGGCTGTAGCTCTGCTTTCGCTGTCTGGTTTAAAATATCACCAAAATACAGACATGTTAGCTCTCCTGTAGAGACGCGTTAGTGCTGCGTTAGCCTACTAGCTAACAGCTGCATGTTATGGTGTCTGAATCCCCACCTGCTGTAAATTGTGACATAAAGGTGTAATTTTCATCCCAGAAACGAAGCTGCTGATGCTGGAAGAGCAGCGGCTCTAATCTGAGCCGCTTCCCAGAAATTGGAGCTTCTCAACTTATAGCAGCCAGTGGGCTTTGGGTGGGCGTGGCCAGCTCCATCATGTTTTCCTAAAGTGACAGAGCCCTGAAACGTATTCTGAAAGGTACTGAAACTGTGAAGAATAAAACTGCTGAAATCTCTTTATGTGAGAGGGTTTCTGTGTAAAGAGCTTCATGAACATGTTTTGTATCAACCATGGAACTATTACTTAGGGGAAAAAAGTCATAATACAGTATGTCCCATTTAAGACTACAAGAATCTCTGAGTCCTTGGAAGGAAACTGTGGGGACTTCTGTCCTCAGATTGATGTATTTTAGTGTGTGGATATCCGGCTAACGCACCCCAGCACTATCTGAGTGTGTTGGACATGAGTCCATGCTTAAGACACTCAGTCATGAAATATGTTTCACTTTGCAAAATAAGAAGGTGCAGAAGAAAATGAGCTGTCTGACAGTGAGTGGGTGTTCACAGCATCACAGCATAAACCCAAAGCAGTGTTGGCCCACATGCTCCTGCCTCTGGTGCATGATGGGAAATGCTCTGAAGCTGCTAAATACAGCTACGCATTTTAAGGCGAACTGAGGCCACAGTTTCACGTGCAGGAACACCAAACACCTTTGAGTGTTTATGTGTGTTTAGTCATAAAGTGGGCATTGCCCCATGTGTGTTACTGAGTCAGTATGGCATGACTCTGCTTCACTGACGGGGTTAAAAATATGAGTTGCTTGTGATGCTTCAGTGTTTCCAGTGTTCTGCTGCGAGAGGACAAACGCATCTCCGGCCATCCAAAATATCAGAACAACCCAATGAAATGTCACTTCTTTAGTTTCGTCTGTTAATTCAAATTTGCTTTATTTTAGAGGTGTGATGATAAATGGTGGCATGTCCGGATAACAAAGGAAATAAGTTGGCTTGGTCTGAGAGGGATATTAATCACAGCAAGTTAAATGTGAATATGATGACAAGGGTTCCAGGCTTCATCGTGATGTAATTACAGTCTCATAAACAGCCGGGAGGTTCACAGGCTGATAAAGGAACACTTCATCCTTGTCAAACTTTATTACATTATTTGAAAATGCAGATTAGTGGAAACTGAACCTCTTTTAATTCTTGAAAATATTTTTCAATGATTTCCACTAGACAAAGCCTCTTGGATGAGAAAAATTTTTTTTGTCCAGGAACAAAAACCGAAATCCAGTTTCCTTCAGTTCTATGAATCTGACATCTCTCCTCTGATTGGCTGACAGCAACACGACTCTACCACTGACTCTTTTTGCTCTGCAACGTCGATGTTTTATCTCCACAGATATAACACAAGTCTGAATGAGCTCTGCTGTGTGGTGGCCGCTAATGCTAACGGTTAGCTTCTACTAGTTGAGACGTTCTCTGCTGTTTCCTTGATGCTAAACCAACAACAGCCTTCCCCATCGTAAGCCAAGATGGGTGAGTCCATGAATGCAAATGCACAGTGTGACGTAGATCTGTGTGACTTTTTCTGACCTGAGTGTTTCCCACATCAGAATCTAATGCAGGAAATAGGGATAGAAGACTAGTTTCACGTTCAGCCTGCATGTGAAACTCAGATTGACCAATGACATTTCAAAAAATATCAAGTAAAAAATGGTTTCTAGGTGAATCTGGTTTTAGCAAATCATGAACAGGACACAACAAATGGGATGCTAACTGGTGCCATTAATTAGTACTGTTGCCTCAAAACAAAAGGTTTGGGGTTTTTATATTACTAGGAAAAATAATTCATTGAGATTCAAATCTCTTTTGCGATGGATTTCTAGCCAAGATAGGAACTCAAAACAGTTCCAAAATAAAGAAATACAATATAAAAACAGACAACATAGCAAGGACAGGCAATTTGAAGGCACAACATAATTTCGAGGTGCTTGCCTGCAGCGATCAATTAAGACACATGTGCAACTGGTAATTAAAAAATCCTTTAGCCTGGCTTTGAACTGTGTGGCAAGAGTTCAGTGAGGCCATTGAGCGAGACTTCAATGCAGCTTCGAGGAGATTCTGGTCCAGCATCCGGCATCTCAGAAGAGGAAGGCAGTGCACGACCAACACTTTACAGTGGGGACGCTGTGCTACCGACCTCGAATTGGGACATTGTAGATCGGTGGGCAGAGTACTTTGAAGACTTCCTCAATCCCACCAGCATGTCTTCCAGTGAGGAAGTGGAGTCTGGGGACTTTGGGTTGGGCTCTCCAATCTCTGGTGCTGAGGTCACTGAGGTGGTCAACAAGATCCTCGGTGGCAAGGCACCAGAGGGTGGATGAGATCTGCCTAGAGTTCCTTAAAGCTCTGTGGGGCTGTGTTGGTTGACGCAGCTCTGCAATATTACATAGACATCGGGGGCAGTTCCACTTGATTGGCACACTGGGGTGGTGGTCCCCCTATTTAAAAAGGAGGACCGCAGGGTGTGTTCCATCTACAGGGGGATCACACTCCTGAGCCTCCCTGGTAAGGTCTATTCAGGGGTTCTGGAGAGGAGGGTCCGTCGGATAGTCGAACCTCAGATTCAGGAGGGGCAATGTGTATTTTGTCCTGGCCGTGGAACACTGGACCAGCTCTATACCCTTAGGGGGGTCCTGGAGGGTGCATCAGAGTTCGCCCAACCAATCTACGTGTGTTTTGATTTGGAGAAGGCGTTCAACCGTGTCCCTGGAGGGGCCCTAGTCCAGTTGCAAGATACTATGTTCTGTTGCAGGAGGTTGCAGTTTAGACTAAAAATTTGTGGAGAAGCATTAAAGATGCAGAAAAGTTTTAGAAAATCAATGATCAGTTAGCAGAGGATGATTTTGATCCATCGACCTCTGGGTTATGGGCCCAACACGCTTCCACTGCACCACACTGTTGGGCTTCATTTCTCTCACAATTAGTCCAGTGAGGTATCTTTTAAAACATGCATTTACTGAAGCAATTTGCAAAGGTTGGATTCATTTTTAAGCATCTGAAAATTTCTAAAAAGGCAGTCAAGTCTCAAGAAGCGTCTTTTTGATTTATCATTTAAACAACATAGCACTTTTAGACCTTAATGCAGTTGTTTCTATTAAATGAATGTGAGAAGTCCACTGAATAATAAATTGACCAAAGGTGGAATCTCAAACAAAAAGGTAAACATCTTCAAGAAACTAAGTGAGTCAAGATGCATTGCTATTAAATTCCACTGAGATTATTTACCTAAATGACATATGAAAAGTAATATGTATTTCCTTGATCCTGCTAACTTGTGGGGGGGGGGGGGGGGGAAACAGGTCCTCTCACCTTCAAAAGTCAGTGGATGACAAGTGACCCAATCAGTTGTGTTTGGTAGAGTGGCTGGGAAGTGGGATTTAAACCCACACCTCTAAAAAGACTAAAGCCTTACTCCAGCACCTTAGACTACTCAGCCCCTCTACCAAACAAAACCAGTGCTAGATGCTTGAAAAACAAATTTTCTTCTAAGAAAGAAATTATAAATTTGTAAACTGGTATTCATTCAATAACCTTCTCATCTAGAGTAACAATCTGAAAAGCATTGTTTATAGCTCTTGATTTAGTAAAGCACATCATTCTAGTTTTATCAGAGTTTAGCACAAGTCTCAGATTCTAAAGACTCTTCTGTGTGATGTTAAAAGCATTTTTGCAATTTCTCTGTGGCACTTGCCAAAGATGCAGCAGAACAGTACAAAACAGTAGCATCTGTATATAAATGGTACTTGACACAAATCATTTATATAAATCGTAAATAAAATAGGGCCCAAAATGGAACCCTGGGGGACACCATATTTTACAAATTAGTAGTCTGCAGATACACCATCTACCTGAACACTTTGTGTTCAGCCACTCAAGTAGTTGCCAATCCACCTGACAGTTTCTGAGGACGATCCAAACTTCCAACATTTGTTTTGAACCCCAGTAGGGACATTACTGCATAGACCAATAACATGCATGTTTGGTTCATTGATGTACTCTAAGCTGGTTTTAGGTGTGAGTGCATGAATGGTCTACTCTTGTGATGGATTGGTGTAGCACAGCCTTCATCCCAAGACTAAGACCAGAATACCTGGGAACAGAAAATGATAAATGGTAAATGGCCTGTATTTGTATAGCACCTTCTTAGGGTTCTACAACCCCCCAAGGCGCTTCACAACACAATCAGTCATCCACCCGTTCACACACACATTGACACGCTGGTGGGGATGAGCTACATCGTAGCTACAGCTGCCCTGGCGCACACTGACAGAGGCGAGGCTGCCGTACACTGGCACCACCGGCCCCTCCGACCACCACCAGCAGGCAAGGCGGGTTAAGTGTCTGAAAATGGATGGATGTATATAGGATGTTTGCAGCTCAGTGTGCCACACAATTTAAAAGTAAATAATGTCATTTTTTAATATTTGCCTTAAATACCTGAGTTTGAAAGTGCCCAATAATAAAAATGCTTGTTTCTGATATTGATCCAACATCTTTTTACAGTTTTTAAGTACTTTTTTTCTTCAAACTTTTTACTATTTTAAACCAGCTAAGTTCGGCGCTTGAAAGATTATTCTCTGACTGAAGTATTACTGATAGCTGCTTCACCAAAGAGCTCCCCAACCAATCAACCCCACAGGAAACATAAACCCTTATGAGAGCAGCACAGAAATACAAGCCTGCTAACGGTAAAGCGAATCATGGCCTAAAGCTGCAGGGACAGAATGTTATGAAGAAACTCTCCAGAGTGCATTTCCTCTGAAGAACATAACCATGACATAAAGGTGATTATACCTGCTGATTTTGCTGTCAGATGTATTAACACTGATGCAATTTGCAGGTGAGCCTTGAGGGAAATAATCAAGGAGCTGAAATGAGCTTCGTGGGATTTAAAAAAATACTGCCTGTCAGGTTTCTGCTGCCGAATGACTCACACCAACATGCAGGACTTGCTCGCCACATAAACACTGAACCAAACACAAACCAAGCTGGTCTTTTTGAAGCTGCTTTCAAACCACATCTGATCTGACAGCAATCTGCCTGGAAGATTGTCAATATTCACTGCCCGGCCAAAAAAAGAAGTCACCACCAAAAAAAAGTCACACACTGTAATATTTTGTTGGACGGCCTTTAGCTTTGATTACAGCACACATTCACTGTGGCATTGTTTCCATAAGCTTCTGCAACGTCACCAGATTTATTTCCATCCAGTGCTGCATTAATGTGTCACCAAGATCTTGCATTGATGATGGTAGAGTCTGACCGCTGCACAAAGCCTTCTCCAGCACATCCCAAAGATTCTCAATGGGGTTAAGGTCTGGACTCTGTGGTGGCCAATCCATGTGTGAAAATGATGTCTCATGCTCACTGAACCACTCTTTCACTATTTGAGCCCGATGAATCCTGGCTTTGTCATCTTGGAATATGGCCGTGCCATCAGGGAAGAACAAATCCATTGATGGAATAACCTGGTCATTCAGTATATTCAGGTAGTCAGCTGACCTCATTCTTGGAGCACATCCTGTTGCTGAACCTAGACCTGACCAACTGCAGCAACCCCAGATCATAGCACTGCCCCCACAGGCTTGTACAGTAGGCACTAGGCATGATGGGTGCATCACTTCATCTGCCTCTCTTCTTACCCTGATGCACCCATCACTCTGGAACAGGGTCCATCTGGACTCATCACACCAGTTTTTAATAATGCGTTGGACAGTTCTGAACCCAGTTTTAGTCGTTTCTGCAATCTCCTTAGATGTTTTCGCTGCTTGATGCATGCCAATGATGTGACCCTTCTCAAACAGACTAACATTTTTTCCACGACCACCAGATGTGTCTTTCCACATGGTTGTTGAAGAAATGAGAAGCAACTCATTGCACCAGTTGGGTTAAATAACTTGTTGCCAGCTGAAAGATAATCGCCCATGCAGTAATTATCCAACAGGAGGCTCCTACCATTTGCTTATTTAAATCCAGGTGGTGACTTTCTTTTTGGCTGGGCAGTGTATATTTATCTTTTACCCCTGAAAAGTAAAAAAAAAACTGACACAACAATCCAAGACAAGTGTCTTTCACTCCTTCCTGTCACCGGCTGAAAAAGAGTCTCGCCTCAGGCAGCAACAGAAACCAATTTACGCTGCCAACAGAATCTTCTCACTTACAGACAGTTAAAAGAGTTCGGAGTTTGTCAGCTACATCCTGTGGGGGTTCAAAGGATCCTCACACCATGCATGTTAACTAGTCTCCTTACCTGTCAACACTAGTGTTACATCAGTACGAGGTCAGAGTTCAGTTCACACCTTAAACTCAGCTAATTCATACTCATAGTTCATTAATTACAATTCAGAACTAAATTCACACTCCCAGTATGAACTATATCATGTTTGCATATCATTGTTTTATTAAATGATCCTAAAGGTTGTTAAATACCATTGGATGGTATATTATATTATTACACCTTATTATTGCAAAGCTATTTCATATTAGATGCTATTTACAAATGTTTACTTCTGTCCTTACAGATGTTTGAATGGCCAAATTCCTAATGAAGCTGTTGTCATTCAGCTGTTTTTCTGTGGTTAATGTAGAAAATGGGCAAAAGAATAAAATTATGACTCAGGATGCTAATTAGGATCCTGGTCACTTAAATCACCACAAACTTAATCAGCTTTAATTAAAGGAATGTAGCTTTTTTTCTGGGCTGATTTGGAGTAAAATAAAACTCTCATCTCAGATGTATTTACAGTTAAACAAAGTACTTTTTTTGTAAAGTATCACATTGTCATCATTACAGGCAGAAATATTATGAAATTCTCAAAGTGCTGTATATAGTTAGCTCCGTCGCTAATTTCAGCTGAAAATAACCATGTAATCCAATGTAAATAACATTTACTATGAAATTCATTGATGTACTGAGGTTTATACAATAATGTCGTCATGAACCAGTGTGACACAAAGCTGTTTTAAAATGACAGAAACTCTATTAGAAGATGCTATAGTCATTAGCTGGTCAGAACCATTCTCTGTTTCTTCACGCTGGAGCTGTTTGGAGCTAATATGGAAGCAGATTTATGTTGTTTTGCTAAATTCAAACTGATTCACGTCCGCTTTAAAAGCAGGTTAGAAACATTCAAGCTATCAGCTACTCATGTCAGAAAGAAAATGTTGCCTTCTCGAACAACCTCAGCTTTAAACATTGCCTGCAGTTTGAATCAACACCATATTTGGTATTTTTGCATCCTGTCACTTTTGCATTAAGCAGCTGTTTTTGTTGACACTATTTTCTCAGCCAACAACACCCAGGTTGCTTTGCTAACTATACATACTGAGGCTGCTGAATGCACTCTACTGCTGATTAGTCAAGACACAGCCTGGAAATAGACCTTTTTCACACTTTTCACTTGCACTTTTTTTCACAAGAAACTGAGTATGAGAGGTAATGATACACCTGGAGGTGGCAGCTGAGTTGCTAAAGAAGTAATTTTTTAATCACACTTCGTAGTCTACCTCTCTATTAGTGTTCCAACATAAAGGTCCAGAACTAAGACTTAAATGGATATGGGCAATACGACTAGAAGAAGGAACAGCTGATGCGTTCTTAGTGTAGACTGTTATAGCCATTGACCTGAAGTTAGAATGTTTTTCTAATAAAGCAAGTTTTTGAACCTCTTTGGCTGGAATAGTTTTTCTAAAGCAACAACAAATACAACAAAAGGAAGATAATAAAAGGCCATTCTTCACCAAATAAAAGCAGAATATCCATCACAAATCAAGTCATTTATCAGGACTACTTCATGCCAAACCCTCCCAGAGGTAATATTATGCTATAGGTGCAAGAAACTAATAATGATTTAATAATTAATAATGAAAAAGGCTGTGTGCTGCAGGAAGAAAATAAAGACAGTAGAAGTCATTTCAATGGAATGGGAAGCTAATAGCTAGTATGAGAAGAGTCACAAGGGGATTGAAGCTTTCTTAAAACTACTCCTTTCTCAAAAATATCACAGCAGTTTATTTAAATTTTACTTACATCACCATTAATTTCACGTTAGATGTAATTAGTCTGACAAAAATATTCTGGATACACTGGAGATCCTTCAACCTGGAAAGAAAACAACACGTACCACCCCCTAGTGGCTGGTTCCAGAATAAATTCAAGCCCCACTTCTTTAGCTAGTTCCTAATTTGTTATAAAATTATTTTCTCTCATGCATTCAGTTATTTGATGTGTAACAACACAGTGATTCTACGTGGACGAGCAGGGAGGGCTTTAGGCCCTGTCTCTGTTGGCAGTTCTCATAAAATGGAAAATCATGACTTCATTTTTAAACGACGGAAGACGGAAGAGACAATTGATCTATCTTTATATATGTCGATGGCGGAGACTCAAAGTTCCCTCAAAACAACAGACAGTAACATAAAGCTCAGTTATTACAGCAGTAAAACAAGCAACACCTTTACTCCACAAAAACCTGACAGACAGAGCTCAATGGAGATTATTTTAGCTGAACTGAAATGTCAAGAATCTGTCCTGATTTTACTGATCAAACTGGTGCATTGAATATAACCAGGACTGATGCCGGTGTCCAGTCTATCCCCACCCTGCTCGATCCTGCTGAGCTCAGCATTTTGCCTCACCCACCCTGAGACATATGGGAGTTAAAGGGAATGTGGGGTGGGAGGGTACTTAGGTTCTTGCTGTCTGCAGGAGAATCCAACAGCACAAATAGTCTGTCGCATGAGGAGGATGTAATGAAACAATACCCTTCACAGAATCAGAGACGTTTATTTTACAGAGTCAGCGATGACCCGAGCTTCTTCTGTCCGTGTGAAAGATGATACCAACGCCAAGGACGTCTGAAAAATGCTTCTGGTTAAAAATGCAGAGCAGGAAACCTCTGGCTTAGCAGGTTTAAAAACTGAGTATGAATTATTTACAAATCTGCATCACAGCTCCTCCTAACCTTGAGTTCAGATCTGGTTCTGTGAGTAAAATATCAATTAAAAAGGAGTTTAATCAGTCTAGCTAAGGAACGGGGGTACTTCTGGGTTAGAATAAACCCCAAAATGAATCAGTAGTTTTATTTTTACTTTTTGATTTCTTCCCATTGAAGAGTTTGCATTTAAATAAATAAGCAGTAAATATTGTGTCACTTTCAAATAAAGATTATCTTTTTCCTGCTTTTATTTTTGTTTACAGCATTTTGGTCAAATCCAGTCATTTTAAATGCTTTTCTTTGAAAGAACATAGTTTTTTTTTTTTAAATCCTAATAGAGCAGCTCTCATTCTGGTGTTTTCTTGGTTTTGATCTTAAAAAAGAACTAAAAATATGAAATTATGCCTCAAAATGACCTGTTAGGACACTGTCTTTGATCAAATTCCTGATAGGCTCAAGGTGTTCAAAATGGTTTTGATGAGATTTAGCTGTTTTTCCACATGGTATTTTCACTTTTAACATATCAGATATTAATTCTATTTTATTTATCTGACACGTTAGTTTCTGCATATTATTCCAAAAACCAAATGTTCCAACATCCAAACCCCACAAATCATTTGATTTTGCCTTTTACACTCAATGTATTAATAATAAATTAAATCAAATCCTAAATAATCTCAGATAAATCTTGTCAGATTACCAACAAGGGAAGAAATGTCCTTTTTTATGTGTTTTTGGATAAAACAGCTGTCAGGTTGTGAGTGTGCTTCTATTTTTAGACCTTTTTTCCAGTTGCATAACCTTCATAACCTTGGGGTGTTTTTTTTAGAAGAGTTTAATCTAATCCCAGCACAGATTTCATATGAAACGCTGAAACCTCTACTGTTGTAGCCCTCAGGTCAGGAGACGAGTTGATGTTTCTGCACACCTCTAAAACAAATCAGGTCACCCTAATCTACTGAGCTGAACTGCAGGCAGCTGAGGAACCAGCTGAAGGGGAGAACATGAGTCAGGAAGGCTGGAGGCCTCAAACTGCTTCATCATCCTGGAAGTTTCCTCTGGGTGGAGGCGAAGGAGAAGGTCTGATTATTCTGATAGTTGTGTGAACTCTGTCTTTTCTAGCATTTGATACCCAAGGGAGGTAAATATGGACAATTTTCCATAGTTTTGCAGAAACAAAATGGGTCAGTCATTTAAAACTCTTAATATAAGACAGACCGTGTGTGTGTGTGTGTGTGTGTGTGTGTGTGTGTGTGTGTGTGTGTGTGTGTGTGTGTGTGTGTGTGTGTGTGTGTGTGTGTGTGTGTGTGTGTGTGTTTTAGATAGCACCTCCTTATGTAAACTGATTCGGGAGAATTCGGGCTCTACTCACTTCAGGCCTCAGACTCCGGTCCTCCCGGACGGATCCTGTCAGAACTGACTCCTGCCTCGATGCAGGCAGATTCCTCCGCTGACTTCCCCAAACCAAACAAGCGGCCGAGTCTAATCTCAGTCCGACAGGTCCTCTTTTCCGCTTGCGCTTCCAACCACCACGATCTTAAGCCTCCGGGAGGAGAAACAGCTGATATCCGACGTCCTGTGCGCCGGACGCGGAGGGGGGAGGTCCAGCGTCTCCTTCAGAGGGCTGGATGGAGCAGGGAGGGGTTCTGATGGTGCTGCTGAGGCTGATGATGCTGCTGAGGATGAAGGCTGAACGGTCTGCTTCGGTTCAACACCTACACCGTGCTGTTGGATTATGATGCGTTCAGGAACCCGTAGGACACGGGAGTTGTTGCTGTCCAAGAGGCGTTCAAGTGCTCTAGACAACGTTTGTGAGTGGAGAAAATAATCATTGTTGTCTTGGAGAATAAATGGGACATCTCTGCACTTATTTGCCATCTTAAAAGTCTGAATGACTTGACTGTGTTCCCAGGTCACATCAAACTATGTTTTTTCCTGATTTTTACACTTTGTAGCATTTTTGTGTAGCTTTGTTTTTAGTTTACAATTTTTTTTCATTTCATCTCCTGAATCAGAGAAAATAAACATTTGTAAGTACAGAATGTAAGTAAAGTTTATTTGTTTAGCACCTATGATGAAAAGAAAAGTCACAAAGTGCTTCACAAAGAAAGTCACATCAAAATTAAAACATAATTAAAAGAAGAAAGAAAAGTAATCATTACAAACAAATGAATGAAGAGATAAAAACAAAAAGTATAAAACAAATGAAAACACACAAACGATTTAAGCGATTTCCTCATTTTGTTTTCTTCTGTCCGAACACAGACCAAAACCTTTATATTCATTTAAAGCTGTTTTGAAGCAAAAATAAAAAAAAATAAATGAAGTATGCTGTATCCTAAAATCTCAAGTTGTGTTTTATGAGCATAATGTCAGTTATTATCACATCTGATAAAAATATTCTTACATTTCTGTGACCTCTGTGACCCTTACTATGACCCTTCCTACGATCCCTGCTGTTTAATTACTGCAGGTGACTAACTATGGAACTCCAAAGTATTCAAAATTAAATAAATAAATAAGACATTATGAAATAAATATCAACTTGAATAAATACTAGGCAATTATGTAATCTGACAATGAAATTGTGAAATAACAAATTGTTATGTAAAATCTAAGCTCAATATTATGAAATAATTTGCATTAAAAAAATGTGTTTATTAAAATAAAATTTTATTTCAAAAGTCATTTTTACATAAAAATCCAAATTATTATTGAGGCATTTTTATTTAATTCTTTCAGTTCTTATTACATAACGTCTTTTTAACAAAGTCAGCTTTTATTTCATAATGGTGTTTTTTCCATGGCTGATAAGGATTAGCCAATGGTGTCGCAGGTCACACCCACTGCCTTGACTCCCTGACTGAGACATTCTGCTGTAAATTCTCATGAAATAAATGAGCCATGGAAAAAACACAATTATGAAATAAAAGCTGACTTAGTTAAAAAGACGTTATGTAATAAAAACTGAAAGAATTAAATAAAAATGCCTCAATAATATTTTGGATTATTATGAAAAATTACTTTTGAAATAAAATGTTATATTAATAAACACATTTTAATAGAAAAATGAAAATTATTTCATAATATTGAGCTTAGATTTTACATAACAATCTGTTATTTCACAATTTCATTGTCAGATTACATAATTGTCTAGTATTTATTCATGTTGATATTTATTTCATAATGTCTTATTTATTTATTTAATTTTGAATACTTTGGAGTTCCATAACTAACAACTTTATTTTTATCATTGTTGCATAAGTGTATTGTAAAAATATATTTACATAATCATTATTTAACATTATTCTCCTGTTATTTTCAATGGGAAAACATTTAAAAGTAATGTTGAGGTAAATTAGCATCAAAACTTAAAACTGAAGAACACAATAATTCAGCCAGCATGGGACTGAAGCGCAGTCTGAGACAAGATTAATAAAAAAAAAAACAGATTATCAACATTAAACAAGCTTCTACAATATAAAACATTATATATGTTTTCTGGTTTTCTGTAGAAAAACATGAATTTTTATTACTCAAGAACTCTGATAGCTGAGGTAGGTGGTGATGGATCTGGAACTCTTAACTAGTAATAAAAACAACCGAAAAGAAAATTATATTAGAACAAGAATGGATTTCAATCTTTCATGTGTGAAACAAAGTGTTGCCCTTGACCTGTGCTTTTGACAGAAACAGGCTGGATGGAGGTTATATTTAATGGGACGCAGATGTAGTTTTGGGTGGAGAAACCTTTAGACAGCTGGGACTCAACAGCAGCTGCTGGGTGGGACGGACGGAGGAAAACTAAAATAGACTTTGACTCGAACCAAAACCTCTAACCAGCAACAGAGTGGCACAGGAAAACACAACAGCAAGAAAACATTAGATTTTGTGCTAACCAGGAATAAAACACCAGCTCATCACTGGAATATTGTTGCAGCTTCAATAAGCCAGAAATAAAGAAGTCATCGAGTTTGCACTCGGTTGTCACACCGAACATCAGAGTCTGTCTGAGCTGCTTCTGAAACATCCAGACAAAACTTTGTCTGGACTTTTTGCTGTTTCATTCTTCTCAAAATAGAGCAAAGCACACAGAAGATGATGTTCTTTGATGCAGAAATAAGTCATGAGGGTGAAAATATTTAACTGTCAGAACCATTAAGTTTGCTGTCAGGAAGAAAATTATATTTAGAATCTAGAAATAAGCTGAATTACTATCAAGTTGTTACAAAACTGTGAGACGACAATGATAATACATGCAGTAATAATAAGAGGTCCACTTAATGATTTAAAAATGCTCCTGTCATTTTTTGACTGTGGTAAAGGGGACTTATGATAAACCTGGATGGTTTTTATTTTATTTTTTATTTTCCATCATTTTCTCTAGGAGGCATTCAGGACTTTGGCTTTTCTAACCTTTTCCTAACAACAAGAGATAAAAGTTACTCTGAAGATTCAACAGTTTGTCACCTCCTGTTCTAGGTGCATTTCCTGCTGCAGCAACCAGTAAACACAGAGTCACTGAGTGGATCTCATTAATAATAACCACACTGACATTATATATATCTGAGGGTCCGGAAACAACCTGAGCATCATCTCAATCCACCTCCTAAACACTATTTTAAGCTATCAAAAATTAATTTAAGGGGAAAAAAGTGATTCTTCATTCATTCATTTTATCTAAAATATTCAAAACTAAAATGTTTAATGTTCCAAGAGTTAGATGAAAAAAGAGATTTAGATGAACATTTTTCTACTACAGCGGTGTAATGTCCCTCATGTTTCAAATCTAAATATTATTCATACAACCTTTTTCTCAAACGTGTCTTTATAGCCACCTGTTAAATTTTTCTAATGAGTCATCAACTAATGATTACAACTGCATGTACATCTTATTTCAACTCACATGGAATCACTGAAAAGGCTGGAAAAGATGTTTTCACACAAATGTGGTTCAATATTCATGACTTTCATGTTAAATTGTACTTTTATCGGAACAATTTACTGATGTTTTGGAGCTGAACATCTAATTTCTTATCCCACAGTGGACCAAACAAGAGCGTTAAGGAGAAAAAAATCTCTCTGGACTTTGTGGAAGGTGTGTCTCCCGTTCCATCTGGAGTAAAACTGAGGCTGCTCCTCACACTCCAACATGGTGGTCGTAGTGTGATGGTATGACGCTGCATTGCTGCTTCAGAACCTGGATCCCTTTTTTTTTTACTGATGGAACCATAAATTCTGTTCTCTAGCAGAATATCCTGAAGGAGAACGTCTGACCTTAGACGTTTGTACTGGAAAACCCTCTATTGTGTCTGAATGAAAACCATTCTGTAAAGAAGAGCAGGACAATTCCTCTACAGGAGGATATAGGAGACTGGTTACCAGTTATCACAAACACTAGTTATTACGTTATGTGGGGAATGTTTGCACACAGGACCAGGTTGGTTTCAAGTGCTTAATAAATAAAGTTATTTTGTCTTTTGAGCATTCAGTTCTTACACATTTTGTTACTCATGGACTAAGTCAGCTATTTATTAATATTTAGAAAGATTAAAAAAGAGAAAAAATTAGCTCTTCCAAAAAGTATCGTCATTTAGCGCTCTGATGGTCTCTGGTAACTTTTAGTTTGGCTTCTTGCCCGTCCTTGTCATCATGTTTAGTGAAACTGCAGAGCATCACTCTGTCCATGCAGCATCATCTCAGATGTCTGTCAGCTCTTAATGTCCCTCAGCTGTTTGCTGCTTGGCCCAGACGCTCGCCCGCCACGCCTTTTTTCCTCCAGACTCACTGTGTTTTACTCCCCCTGAATGTCTGTTCCAGGCCTCGTCCCTCCTCCTTACATCATCGCCGTTAAACCTCTCACACAGCAGCTGGCAGAATCACATGGTTTCATCAGTACCAGTAGATTAATGCGTTCTGAGAAGCAGTGCTGCTTTCACTGACTGTCTCTGATGTAACTCTATATCAGGCAGCAGCAGCTCTTTATGTCATTGAGCAGCATGAACTTGTAATAATGGTTTTTCCAAAAAATTACTTTTTTAGAGCCTCGTTTTTTTCTTGAAGCACCTTCATGTGGTTTTGATTAAACCCTTTAAAGGAAAAATCCTGACTTTTTTCTCAGAGGGCACCATCTAGAGGTAGAAAATATGTATTGCACCTTAAACCCCTCTCCCTACTTCCATGATTGCAGCTGAAGCAACACCTCTCATTCATGAATGCACACCTCTGACCAGCCAACAGAGATAAAAGAAATTGTTTTAAAATTATTATTCTCACATAGGCTGTTTATTCATTTGTATAGCTTTGAAGACTTACATGTCGCCAACTCTGAATTAGTCTAGGTACTTTTGCAAATGCGGTCTCCCACTCGGTGATTGACATCTGTATGTAAGCGGATGTCTAACGCTATTGGCCCTTGAGCAGCACCCAATTTACATTGCATGGAGCTCTACGGGACGGGGGCAGGCTTAGCCAAAAAATGGGTGTATTACCCACATTATATCACAATACAGGGTCAGACTATCACTTTTATGTATTTCTAAATAAATCATATATACAGTAATTTCTAAAAAGGGATTGCTGCTTTAAGCGTTTGTGCATCAGCTAAAATTAATTTACAATAAATGAACATCAACATGTTTCTGATCAGCCTTTGAGTTCTCTGGTGTGTGAATTTGACAGGTTTTATACATTTACTCTGATCAGCTGTTAGCTTGACTCCAGAAGGAGGCTGCTGTCTACTGCAGGTATGATACTGACTGCTCATTGTTGATGAAAATACATCATTCTGTTCCATAATCAATTGCAATCACACCAATAACAATAACACTACTACTATACATGAGTCAACCAACATCACAACTTAGAGCCAGTGAGGAAAGAGTCCAGCATTGTTGTCTTGCCCTAAATTTCTACCAACGTTTCTTTCATACAAAAAACAAACAAAACAGCTTAGAAATAAATGATCTCAGGGTATTTGGAAACTATTGGACTTACAATGTTGAAACTCACACTGCACAGATAAAATTAATCAAAAACCAATGAAATGATGCTCCTGATGTGAAATCAATAAAAGTTAATAAAGTCCTAAGTGAACACAAAACAATAACAGACAAGTGTTTTAGATTTATTTTAATGGGTTCAACCAACAATAAATTTAATGACAACAAAAACAAAAAACTAATATGAGATCCAGATTAGACAACTACTGTGTAATTAATTCTGTTTCATTTATGGTTAAAATCCAATACAAGTAAAAAAAATACTACATGAGATTTATTGTTTGCATTCTTAAGGTCAGAGTTCATCATCGGTCCATTTTGATGTAATATAATAAGCTTCCTATACATGTTGCAGGAAATTCATCTGCTGCAGCCTGTTAAAGGATCAATAGAGAATTTTTTTCATAGTCATAATCATAATGTTGTTTTGATGTAAAATAACAAACTTCTGGCTGATCTCCCACTTCCTGTCAATTTGCATTTATTTAAAACAGTGTTGCTATGCAACAGTCGCTTCAGTCTCCAAAGAAATCTATTAAAGTCCAAATATATATATATAAATATTTGTGTGTGTGTGTGTGTGTGTGCGTGCGTGCGTGTGTGTGTGTGTCATTGTTTCCTTACAGCTGTCTTTAATCTGAAAGTGTCATTTCCAAGCTTCACTGACACCACAAACACTTAATGGCCGAAACCTGCCTAGAAATCTTGCACACGTTCACAAGAAACAGGACCAAATACAGGAGCAGCACACTAAAATGAGCTATTTTATGTCACGATTAAAGAGTTAACAAAAGGAGTTTCCAAGATGGCGGCTGGTGTTGAGCACGGGTGGTGGGGCTCTTTACTGAAAATCCTTTTAAAAGTGGTTTCTAGCCAGGAATGTATACAACACTCGACGCCTAACACTTCATTTTAGCTTTAACGTTCTTTGTTGTTCTTGAATTGACCCAGCAAATAGACGCTTTCTCCATGGAAAAGACGTAATTTTGACCCCCTCTGACCCGCTGACTTATGTAAGCAGTAGTCTAACGCTATTGGTTAATGCTGAACGGCGCTCAGTTCATATTGCATGGAGCTCTACAGGATGGGGGCGGGCTTAGCAAAAAAAAAGGTGTATTGGCTACATTATATCACAGTACATGATAAAATAATCACTTTTACGCATTTCTAAAAACTCATACATAATTCCTGAAAGGGAAAAACTTCGTATTGCCGCTTTAACGTTGGGACTCGGTGGGGTGTTGTTTGGGCTTGGATTTTCCATACAAACACAGGATGTGTGGATTTTTATTCTGGGAGGGATGTTGTATTTGGGGTTCTGTTGGGGGGAGGGGCTATACTGGATCAATATTGGGTTATTTGTGATTTGGGTATTTGTGTTTTCTGTGTGTTGGTTATGACTAGTAGGATCAGTGACAAACACCTGGATGCCCGATTACATGTGTGAGCTGGAATGTTAAATATTAGGAAGGTTATGGCTCATTTAAAATGGCTTAAATCAGATATTGCCTTTTGTAGGAGACACAGTGGATGTTGTTGTTCAGTGGATGAATCTCATTTTAGGAAAAAATTGTCTGGTCAGGTGTTTCAGTCAAATTTTGGTTCTAAATCAAGGAGGAGTCAGATGAGTATGGCTGTATAACTATTCCCTCCGTGAGTGTTGCAGTGAGACCTATTTTATGTCTTTATGTAACTTTTTTCTTTAGTTGATCCATTGTAGCAGGGAGCGTGGGGATGGGGGGTTTGTTGTTGTACATGTTAAAATATTAAAATGTTAAAAAACGTAATCAAAAAAATGTGTTAAAAACGAGTTATCAAAAATATGCATTCATTCTGAAAAGAGACAATCACAAAGTTACAATTTTGACTTGTATTTTGTGCTTTTCGCCCTCCTGTTCAATTTATTTTTTAGTTTTGTAGGTAGGATATTTAACAAGCTCAAGTTTTATCATCCTTTACTTTAAAGAGGACTTAGAATGCAGTTAACCAACAATCTAAAACAGAGCTATGAGCCTCTAAAAAGCATCAGAAATGTTCTTTTGGCTTTCATCTGTCCCAGGAGCCCTGATACAGGCCATTCTAAACCCCCTAAACCAGCCTTGCTGTGAAAAGAGCCGTTTGCCCCTCCCACTCGGCCAGGACATGAATATGATAATGAGCTGCTTGCTGATTGGTTGCTTTCCCCAGATGGCCTCGGACACTGGAGACATGCAGGTTTGAGGAGGCGTGGCTCCCCCTTATGACGTGTTAAGGAAGGCTTTCTCAGAACAGAAGTTTTTCTCGCGCCTTTTTCAACTTTCTAATTTACATAAAAAGTAGGTCACACTCAGCTTTGGCTTTTTGGCATGCTACTGTTGACCACCCAAGCTGTCTTTATTCAACAACAACAAGGAACATGTTGGTTTACATTCTAGGTCCCCTTTAAACATCATGTGTGATTAACTGTTTACATAAAAGATAAAAGCATTTACTCTCCTAACAGATTACATTAGTTATCCCATGAACTGATCATTACTAAAACCTCTTCAGTGATTTCAGCCTTTGTGAGGCACCTGAACATTGTCGGCTTGATTTTACTGTGTTCTGGCTTTTAGGACACCAAACAGCATTTTGCTGTTCTCTTCTTTCATGTCCAGTTCACATTACAGCCGACTGCCACACTAACAGCCACTGAATTTGAAATGAGGGCAACTTCTCACAAACCACACCCTTAATCAATGATTTCTAAAGTTCCTTCAGGTCAATAAAAGTAAACTACAGCATAAGAATGATAGATTTAGTCAAAGAAGTCTGTTTTATAAAAATATAGTAAAATCCTTTTAAATAAATGAATCAACACAAACTTTTCATCAGATGTGAGAAATAAACTCTAGTTAGATTATGTGAGTTTGAACTGTAATTACTGTTTTTTGTTGTTGTTTTTTGACAAATCAAAGACAGAACAGATGATAAAACAGGAGTCGTGTGTCTTCTGTTCCAGTAAGCAGCCATGCTGCTGGAGATGATTGAGGATTATTGGTAAGACAATAAAAAGCATGTTACAATTAAACAATAGATGGTCATCTCTGATCCAAACTTACACATTTCTCTTTATAAAATTACAGCTGCAACATTCAGATGGTCAGATCAGAATTTAGTGTCACATCAGTATGGACCAGAACCTCTGAAGAAGGTTTCCACGCCACCACAATCAAAATCCCCTTCAGATGATGAATTGTGCTGATTTTGTAATCTTCACCACTAAAACTGTAAAGCATCATTAGATATCTGACAACACAAATAGCACATCATCCCCGTAGGTGGTACTGAATCAATCAGTGACCTGCAGGTTTTGCTTCTTGCAGCACATTTCAGTGACTATTTGAGCTCTTCGTTGACAGAAATCAATAAAGGAATAGCTCACAGTGAGCCTCATGTGGGGGAGGAAACTCATAACAATCCTTTCTGTTGGTTCAGCATCACAAATCCCAAAGGAAAGAAAAACTCAGAAAGATCAGAGACATGAAAAAAATGACACTACATGAGCTGTAAGTTGTTGTAAAGCAGTGACACACAGGAACTACACATGCTGAATCAGCAACATTATATTATTGTCACTCCTGATGCATATTTCTACTCTGATTTTTCCCCTTATAGAGAAAGTTTCTCAGTCTGAAATGATTTTTTTTGCCATTTTGAGACATACAATCAAAAATAGAAATAGAAATGTGAAATAATAATAATAACAAGCAGCGTCGTTCGGCCCTCGCAGCTCAGCGCCGCTCCGGCCTCCATTGGCAGCCCGGGGGGACCTGAGCACCGGCACGGCACAGAAACGTCAACCCCCGTGACCCCGGAAACCGCGAGCCGTCACTTCATCCGCACCTCACCCCAACTCAGCATCTCCTCCAAGCCCGCCCAAAAATGATGCGTCTCACCACTAGAGGATGCTCTAAACTGACCACGCTAGCGAGTTAAGCGTTGCTTTGTGTTAGTTTGGCGTCAATCAGATGTTGCGTGCGTTTTCTAGAAGCAAACAGCCTAAAGGGGCGGAGTTAAAGGGAGTTGAACCAACAACCACATAAATGTGTTTGGTGCAGTGGTGTGATGATTCCCACCAAGTTTGGTACAGTTTTGAGCTTTTTTGTAGGAGTTATTACAGTTTAAATGTATGTAGGGGGCGCTGTCCCAAATTGTATTAAAAATCCCATTGAGCAGTTTGTAGGTTGGGACCAATCATTTGTGTGCAGTTTGGTGTGAATTGCACCATGCATGTGTTGCTCAGGGCCAAAAATGTCTGAGGGGGCGGGGCTAAAGTGAAATCAACCAATGACCACAGGAATGTATTGGTCGCATTTGTGTGATGACACATAGCAAGTTTGGTGCAGTTGTGACCTTGTCTGTAGAAGTTATTACAGTTTTAAGGTATGTAGGGGGCGCTGTGGTGAAATAAGCCCACCTTCACCAACCATTTGCACCTGTTTGGTTGAGGGACTGGATTGTTGTTCACCGTGTTAAATTTCATGCTGATTGGAGGGTGTTAGTGAAAGTTACAGTCAAACGTAAGTTCACGGCGTCACGCCAGAATTCGCCATGGCGACTGGAACCAAAATGGCCGACTTCCTGTGCAATATAGAGCATAGCTTCAAGAGGCTTTTTTGTAGGTCCTGAGACACTACATCAGCGTGCAGCGTTTCGTAATTGTCACGCAAAGCATGGCTTGGGGCTGACAGTTTTAATGGTCCTAGGGGGCGCTATTTCCAAAATTAGGCCACGCCCACCGGATTTTCACGTCTGTTCTATTGGGGGGCGGACCAGGATACCTCAAAAAAAATTTCGTGC
>SSNS01000245.1:424740-441554 GCA_006937985.1 Aphyosemion australe | reverse complement strand
AAAGGGGCAGCACACTCCCCGTCTGGTATTGTGCACTATACCACTATGTCCCTCTGAGTAACAGCACTACGTCTGTGGCGGGTCTCAAATAGACTCTGGGAGAGCCACCTTTGATAACTCTCACCTCCACCTTACGAACTCTTTTATCTTGACCCGGAAGTGTATTTACAACAAGTCCTGTAGGCCACTCATTCCGTTTAGCCTGTTTGTCCTTTAGAAGGACAACATCCCCAACTTGTAGGTTGGTTTGTTCTGCTTGCCATTTCCTTCTTGGCTGGAGAGTAGCCAAGTACTCTTGACGCCAATGTTTCCAGAATGAGTCAGCAAGACTTTGTACTTGCTTCCACTGATTCCGGTATAGATCCTTAAGGTCGAGGTCTCCTGAAGGAGAAGACACAGACTCCAGTTTTTGAGTTAAAAGCATAGCAGGGGAAAGTACGGTTGGCACATCTGGATCTGAAGATACCGGAACTATTGGCCGGGAATTCATTATGGCAACAACCTCTGCTATCAGCGTGGTGAGAACTTCATGTGAAAGAGTAGGAGAATGCACCTTGAGCAACATGCTGTCCAATATGCGACGAGCAATCCCTATCATTCTTTCCCATGCACCTCCCATATGGGAGGCGTGCGGAAGATTGAAGTCCCAGGTACAGCCTTGGTCTTTGAGGTATGACTGAAGCTCTGCATCATTTGATGTTATTCCAAGTTCTTTACATGTACCAACAAAGTTTGTGCCTCTGTCAGAACGAAAAAGCTTTGCTGGTCCTCTGATGGCTGTGAACCGTCTGAGAGCGTTTATGAAGCTTGATGTAGACAGAGAGTCTATCACCTCCATGTGAACTGCTCTTGTTACCAAACAAGTAAACATCACAGCCCAACGCTTACTTTCTAAGACACCTCCTCTGGTGCGACGGGCAGAGACAGTCCATGGTCCAAAAACATCTACTCCAACTTGCGTGAATGGAGGCGCTTGGACCAGCCGGTCAGCAGGTAAGTCGGACATTTTTTGGTTTTCCATACTTCCCCTCAACCGTCTACAGGTGACACATTTGTGTATGGTGCTTGATATGAGTCTTTTTCCTCCCAGGATCCACAACCCCGCAGACCTGATTGCTCCTTCAGTGAAGTGTCTACCCTGGTGCACTACTCGTTCATGATAATATCGAACCAGCAATGTTGCAACATAACTATTTTTGGGGATGATTATGGGATGTTTCTCTTCCCAGGAGACTGTTGCTAATGATGTACGACCTCCTATCCTCAGTACACCATCTGAATCTAGGAATGGGTCAAGTTTCCAGAGAGGACTGTGTTTTGAAACAACCTCTCCTTTTGACAGGCTCTTGATGTCTTCTTTAAAAGCCTCTTTTTGTACAGCTTGTACGATTACTGTTCTTGCTTGCGTAAACTCATCTGTCTTTGGCGTATCTCCCTCTGAGTCTGTAGCACAAGATCTGATTTTCTGGATGAGTTTAGCTATGCCACATACGAGTGTCTTCCAGCTGGAAAAGCGCTCAAACCTGTGTGAGCCAAGCAGTGTTTTAGAAGTCATTGTTGCAAATGTTGCAATTAGGGGACGCACATCAACATCCTCATCTGGTTTTACCAGCTCAAAGGGTTCTGGCTGGGTAAGTGTAATTCCCTCATCATTTTTGAGAATGGATGGACCAGAAAGCCAGTTTGTTTCTCCCAACAGTGCTGCTGGAACTGGTCTGGTACCATGGTCTGCGGGATTGTTTTCTGAGTTGATAAAGTGCCACTGCTCAGGCTGTGATGACTTCCGGATGCGTGCTACTCTGTTAGCAACATACACATAAAATCTGCGGTTGCTATTGTAGATGTAGCCCAACACGACTCTGGAGTCTGTGTAAAACTTTACTGCGTGGATTTTGGTATCTAGCTCATCAACCAAGGTATCAGCTAGCTCAACTGCAAGTACAGCTGCACAAAGCTCTAGACGAGGCACTGTATTGGTGTGATGGGGAGCTAGTTTAGATTTCCCCATGCAGAATCCTACAAGACTGTGTCCTTTATCATCAACTACTCTGAGGTAGGCAACTGCAGAGATAGCCATGGTGGATGCATCAGAAAAAACACACAGTTCTCTATGTTGTGTAGAGAGCAAGGACACAGGTAGGTATGGTCTTGGTATGTGGAGCTGCTCGAGAGATTTGAGAGAGTCTCTCCAGGATTTCCACTGGGTTGACTTTTCGGCAGATATCGAGGCATCCCATTCACAATGCTCAGTGCATAGCTGTCTGACTATAGCCTTGCCCTGTATTGCTACTGGAGCCACAAATCCCATTGGATCAAATATGCTGTTGACAGTGGAGAGAATGCCACGGCGGGTAATGGGTTTCTCCTCTTGAGAGACAAGAAAGGTAAAACTGTCAGTTTGCAAATGCCAGTTGAGACCTAAGCTTCTTTGCATGGGTAAGGGATCTACACCAAGCTCTAGATCTTTGAACCCTTTAGCACGATCTTCAGGTGGGAACTCCTCCACTACTTTATTGTGATTGGAGGCTATTTTATGCAGCCGTATATTTGAGTCTGCTAACATTTCCTTGGTCTCTTTCAGGACTTGGATGGCTTCATCATCAGTGGGAAATGAGGCAAGACCATCATCAACATAAAAATTGTTGAGAACAAATTTTTTAGCCTCTGCGCTGTGTTCTTCTTGTCCTTGCAGAGCAGCCTTCCTTAAGCCATATATGGCAACAGCGGGAGACGGGCTGTTGCCAAAAACATGCACTGTCATTCTGTAATCTGCAATATTTTTGGTGGGGTCATTGTCCTCGAACCAGAGGAAACGTAGGAAGTCTCTGTGATCATCGCGGACTTTGAAGCAATAGAACATTTGTTCTATGTCTGCTGCCACTGCCACCGGTTCCTTGCGAAAGCGAGTGAGCACTCCTAACAGTGTGTTATTTAAGTCAGGGCCGCTCAACAGGATCTCGTTAAGGGAGACACCTTCATGCTTAGCGCTGGAGTCGAAGACTACTCGTACTTGGCCTGGTTTATGTGGATGGTAAACCCCAAAGATTGGCAGGTACCAGCACTCTTGTCCATCAGTGGGTGATGAAACAGGTTCAGCATGACCTGCCTCAAAAATCCTCTGCATGAAGGTGATCATATGCTCTTTCATGTCCGGCCTCTTTTTAAACATGTGTCGTAACGTTGAAAGACGCTTGACTGCTTGTGCACGGTTGTTGGGGAGTTTGCGCCTTGGTTGTTTGAAGGGCAATGGTGCCACCCAACTGTTGGAATCATCCATGAAGACCTCCTTGTGCATTATTTCTAGAAAGACTTTGTCTTCCACAGACAAGGCAGGCTTGTCATCGTGTGGGGTTTGATGGAAGACTCCTTCTCCAAGGTTATCTTTCTCATCAAACAGGTCTTTAGATGGGTTAACTACAGGAAAGTGAATGTAATGCATTGCAGTTTCTATCTTCTCTTTGATGTGGAGACTGTTAGTACAAGGCTCAAACAGAGATGTACGTCCATTGATCAGCACATTGTTACGGTAGACATTTACAAGCTCTGGTTTGTGTGCTCTTCCAATGCAAACCTCTCCTACAATCACCCATCCCAAGTCGAGGCGTTGTGCATAGGGGGCATCGTGAGGTCCATTGCAATTTTCCCGAACCTTGTGTGCCCTCGGCACATCTCGACCGAGCAGGATGAGGATGCTTGCTGAGGGGTCTAGAGCTGGGATTTTATCCATGACCCGATTGAGATGCGCATAATGTTTGGTAATCTCAGGCGTGGGGATTTCAGACCTGTCATCAGGGAGCATGTCGCATTCAATTAAAGTGGGGAGTGGAATTTTATTCTTTCCATCCAACGACTCCATGACGAAATTGTTAGCTCGTCGCCCCGTGGTTTCGATAACTCCTGAGCAGGTCTTTAAGGTGTATGCTGCCATGCCCTCTGTAACACCAAAGAGTTCAAAAAACTCTGTTTTTGCCAAGGACTTATTGCTCTGCTCATCAAGAACAACATAGGCCTTAACCGCTTTCTCCTTCTGACCAGCTGGATAAAGTCTGACAAGACAAATTTTGGAGCATGATCTTGCCCTGAGTGTAGTTCCACATATTTCAGTACATTTTGATGTGACAGCTAGAGGAGCTCCTTCATCTTGCTCCCCGCCTTGATCCCTTGTGGCTAGAGAAGTCTCTGTAATCCAAGGGGCTGCTCCTGGATGTAATGCAGTAGGGTGTTTCTCGCTTTTACATTCTCTGCACAGTACATTTTTTGAACAGTCCTTTGCTAGGTGAGAGGTTGATGCACAGCACTTAAAGCAGATATTATATTCTTTAAGGTAAGCTTTCCTTTCATCTAAAGGTTTGCTCCTGAAACCACGACAGTTCCTGAGGGGGTGTGGTTTGTTGTGGAGTGGACACTGCTGGTCTGGGTCAGCTATTCTTTTCCCTGAGGGTTTGTTATGACTGCTGTTAGAGTTTGTTGAGATTTCTGTCTTTTTGACAGAAATGGGTATTTTCATGTTGTGATTAAGAGAGGGTTCTGGTCTCCCTGACTTTGAATTACCTGTGAGTGAGGCAAAGCTTGGGTCATTGAGTATTTTGGCTTGATCACAAACAAACTTTGCAAAAAAGGAGAAAGGTGGATAAGATGTCTGGTTTAATTCTTTGTAACGAGATGCTAGAGAGACCCACTTGTCATGCAGGGAGTATGGCAACTTCTGGACGATTGGAGTGATGCCTCGAGATGTATCCAGATAACTGAGTCCTGGTAAAAAACCGTCTGCTCTGGCAGCCTCAAGCTCTAAGAGAATATCTCCCAGCTCTCTCAGCTTTTGATTTTCTCGACTTGAGATTCTTGGAAAATCATCCACTTTCTTTAAGAGCGCATCTTCGATTGCTTCAGGTGATCCGTAGCAGTCTTCCAACCTTTGCCATATCATTTGTACACCTGCTGTTGCATCGCTGATGTGAACTGCTCGTATTCTCCTTGCATGCTCAGATGATTTTGGTCCCAGCCATTTACATAACAGATCAAGCTCCTCTCTTGGTGTTAGGTTTAAGTCTTCTGTAGAGCTGTGGAAAGATTGCTTCCAGGCCCAATAATTTTCAGGTTGATCATCAAACCTTAACAACCCAGAGCTTATCATCTCACGACGTATCAGGTACTTTGCAAAGTCTGTTGTAGATGATGAAGTGGGATCATTAGGTCTGGCAACAGTAACAGTGTGAGGCTGAGGAGGTTGGTATTTAGTGCTGAACTGCTTCTGTATTTCATGACTGTATGAATCTTTGAATGGGTTTAAGTCATGTGGATGTTCCTGCCTAAAGAGGCCTGTCCTGCGTGAGCTGTGAGTATCAGGGTAATATGGAGCAGCATCTTCATTCAGACTGGATGGTCGTAGGGTAGGTAAGTCATGGTTACCACATTTGCTCAGCTTATCTTTTGCTTCCTCCATATTGTTTTCAGCTGTATTAGCATTGTCAACTGGTATTTGGCGTATGAGTCTTGATGCAGGCTCAGGCAGCCTAGAGTCAAGGTGAAGCTCAATACTTTTTTTATGCTCGGCATATTCATTTCTCAGGCAAGCTTGATCCAACTGCTCAAATTCGTTCTCAGCAGCTGCTTCTAGAACATTAGCTTCGGCAATAGCTGCTGCAGCTTCACTCTCTAGCCTCAATGTATGCAAACTAGCTTGCAGCTCTGCTTTCTTTCTAGCAGCTGAGGCTGCTACTTTTTGTTGTTCCTCTTCAATATATGCTTGTGCTTTCATCATTTCTGCCTCTTTCTGTGCAAATAATGCTTGTGCACGTGCAGCCTCTGCTTTTGCACGTGCTCTGGCTGCAATAGCACTGGCAGAGGAGCGTTGACTGGCACGTGAAATGTTGGAACATACTGACCGTGTCTCAAGCGTGTTGTCATTACTGTCCATTGTAGCTTGAATGGCAGAAGAACCGTTTCCACAGGGATTCACTTTTCTTTAAACAGCCCGTTGGGAAGATGTCTTTTTACTATTCTGCCCTCACTAGGCGGTGAAGCTGGGTTCTAGCTTGGCAGATAGCTTAACAGGTCCACAATAAACATCCAGGAGTCAGCAGGAACGTTTTAGATGTTTACTATAGAAAGCACTGTAAAACTGCAACACAGAAAAAATAATGTTACATTTGTGATGTAATTATCCATCTTTTATATTAAGAAACATGTAATAATGAACTTTCATGTAGTTTCCATGTAAATCCATAAATTATAATGAAACATTCACAAAGTTTTCTTGGAAGAATTCTAGCAGTTAGCTTGATTCTAACATTGTACAGTAAATCCCATAGACGGGCATTGCAGCCGTTTTTACCACAATGAGAACGATCCTCACACAAGATTCTCAACTATTATGTAAAACTATAATAAATACACTTAACAGAACAAACAGATGTGACTTACAGACATGTGCTCTTTCAGGCACAGCAAGAAAAGATGAACAAATATGTAGAAGATATGACAATTAGCTTAACAGTTATTTTCAGTTGAGCGGAACTACGGCAAGTCTAACGGTACAAAACAAACAGCACTAAACTTACACATCTGCCTTAAAGGGGCAGCACAATAATTATAATAATAATAATAATAATATTAATAATAATAATAATAATAATAATAATAATAATTATAATGTTTTTTAAACTGAATAATTTTTTGAAAAATGATAGAATAACAACTATATAATAATCTGTATTTCTGTGTCTCATTCACGAGTGAGTGAAAGATGGAGCGCAAGATTGATAGGTGGACTGGTGCTGTGTCTACAGTGATGCAGGTACCGGTGTGTTGTGGTGAAGAGAGAGCTGCGCCGGACGGCAAAGCTCTCGATTTACCGGTCGATCTACGTTCCTACCCTCACCTATGGTCACGAGCTTTGGGTAGTGACCAAAAGAGTGAGATCATGGATACAAGCGGCCAAAATGAGTTTTCTCTGCAGGGTGGCTGGGCTCTCCCTTAGAGGTAGGGTGAGGAGCTCGGTCATCTCGGAGTAGCCATGCTGCTCCTCCATATTGAGAGAAGCCAGCTGAGGTGGCTCGGGCATCTGGTTAGGATGCCTCCTGGACGCCTCCCTGGTGAGGTTTTCTGGGCACGTCCAACTGGGAGGAGACCCAAAGGAAGACCCAGCACACGCTGGAAGGATTATGTCTCTCAGCTGGTCAGGGAACGCCTTGGGATTCCCCCAGAAGAGCTGGCCCAAGTGGCTGGGGAGAGGGAAGTCTGGGCCTCCCTCCTTAAGCTGCTGCCCCCGCGATCCGACTCCAGATAAGTGGAAGAGTATGGATGGATGGATGGATAATAATCTGTTGTATTTTATTATGGAACACTGGACCAGCTCTATACCCTTAGGGGGGTCCTGGAGGGTGCGTGGGAGTTCGCCCAACCAATCTACATGTGTTTTTTGGATTTGGAGAAGGCGTTCGACCGCGTCCCTCGGGGGGCCCTGTGGGGGGCCCTGTGGGGGGTACTCTGGGAGTATGGGGTACCAGGCCCCCTGATACGGGCTGTTAGGTCCCTGTACAACCAGTGTCAGAGCTTGGTCCGCATTGCCGGCAGTAAGTCGGGCTCGTTTCCGGTGAGAGTTGGACTCCGCCAAGGCTGCCCTTTGTCACCGATTCTGTTCATAACTTTTATGGACAGAATTTCTAGGTGCAGCCAAGGTGGTGAGGGGATCCATTTTGGTGGCCTAAGGATCAGGTCTCTGCTTTTTGCAGATGATGTGGTCCTGTTGGCTTCGTCAGAACGTGATCTCCGGCTTTCGCTGGAGCAGTTCGCAGCCGGGTGTGAAGCAGCTGGGATGAGAATCAGCTCCTCTAAATCCGAGACCATGGTCTTGAGTGGGAAAAGGGTAGAATGCCTTCTCCAGGTCAGGGGCGAGGTCCTGCCCCAAGTGGAGGAGTTTAAGCATCTCAGGGTCTTGTTCACGAGTGAGGGAAGGGTGGAGCGTGAGATCGACAGGCGGATTGGTGCTGTGTCTGCAGTGATGGGGGCGTTGTACCGGTCTGTTGTGGTGAAGAGAGAGCTGAGCCGAAAGGCGAAGCTCTCAATTTACCGGTCGATCTACGTTCCTACCCTCACCTATGGTCACGAGCTTTGGGTAGTGACCGAAAGAACGAGATCGCGGATACAAGCGGCCAAAATGAGTTTTCTTCGCAGGGTGGCTGGACTCGCCCTTAGAGATAGGGTGAGAAGCTCGGCCATTCGGGAGGGGCTCAGAGTAGACCCGCTGCTCCTCCACATCGAGAGGAGCCAGTTGATGTGGCTTGGGCATCTGATTAGGATGCCTCCTGGACGCCTCCCTGGTGAGGTTTTCCGGGCACGTCCAACCGGGAGGAGACCCAAAGGAAGACCCAGGACACGCTGGAGAGATTATGTCTCTCGGCTGGCCTGGGAACGCCTTGGGATTCCCCCGGAGGAGCTGGTCCAAGTGGCTGGGGAGAGGGAGGTCTGGACTTCCCTCCTTAAGCTGCTGCCCCCGCGACCCGACTCCGGATAAGCGGGAGAAAATGGATGGATGGATGGACAATCATATAACAGTGCAGACCATTACAGTTAATTTGTCTGTTAGATAACAGTAATAGACAAATTAAACTGGCCCTTGCCACCTGTAGCCCCTTCACCAGAGGGCAGTAGATATGTAAAGGACTGAATATGGCAGGTTTCTGATGAAGGTACTAATCCTAATACTCCATCTTGAGGCTGATATTTTTGCAGTAGATATTTGTCCAAACAAATGATTTAAAGAAGTCTGATGCCTAGCATCCTGTTGACTCAGGGTGGATGCTTTAAAAGCACAGCTGTAGCTGATCTTTCTACAGTATTACATTGATTTATGGAAAGTCATTCAGTTTGCTCAAAAACTGTTTATTTTCATAGTATGGGGACGGAATTCAACAGATTTAAAGATTTTCTAACAAATATCTAAAAAATATAAAAATAAAATGCATTCATTTTATTATTACATTTTGTTAGCTTTTTCTTTTTGGAAGTTCTTGTGATTATATTATCCTCCTGTGATGAGGTTACAGCAGAGGTCTACTGAGGGTTTGATGATACATGATGACTTCACTCATCCTCCTCTTCCTCATCTCATGTTGCTCGTATCATCATTTCTCCATAGGCCTAACGGGGAATAAGGTGGATAGGGTTGCTGTCTATCTTCAGCAGTCACAGAGGGAGAGATGGGGGACACCCAGGACAGGACAGGTCTCCAGTCCATCACAGGGACACACAAACAACCAGTCACACACTTAACCTTACATTCATGTTTTTGGTCTGCGGTGAAAACCCATGAATGTACGGGGAGAGTGTGCTAACTTGCAGGTGCAATTCAAACCGGTGACCTTGCTGTGAGGCAACAGTGCTACCAACTGCACCACCATGCAGCTGTGCCTGCTGGTTCTGGTAGACCATCAATAAGCAGAGCTTCTTCTGAATGGAATGCAGCCTTTAATAATACACCTGCTTTTTTCTACTCTTTAATATTAAAATGTCTGATGTGACATAGGCCAGTTGTTTTCTCTAGCTCAGTCACTTGTTCCACCTGTTAACCACCCCAGCTGTTTGTCATCCTCCCTGTTTATGTGCTCCTCAGTTTCTCTCCTATCACTCATTTTTGCATTCTGCTGTGAGTTTTGTATGTTTTTGTATTTTATTTCAAATCTAACTGTATTGATAAAGCACTTGTCATGATAAAATGAGAACAAAGCTCTTGACATATTAAAATCAAACAGATTAAAAGCACAGATTTCACGCACCATGACAAAATTAAAACTACAAACTATAGAAGTCACTCATGCACACAAATGCTCACACACCCTCGTCACACTCATGCATACACTCTCACACAGACCAGGGTGATCCCCATGGCAACATCTATTTAAGATATTTCATGAACAGGCTTGAGTGTAATATAGCAAAGGAAACTCATTACAGGAAAAATAAATAACTTGGAATGAACAAATCAATAACAATTCTGCTAAAACAAATAAAATTAAATTGATTTTTTTAAAAACCAAACTTAAAATTTAAGTGTTAAGCTGCTTTGAAAAATTATTTTCATCCTTAAACAAATTTCTCCTGTGCTTTAGATCCTGCATTTTGGGACCAAATCAGCATGAAACTTTCTTTACTTCTACAAATAAAATGTTCACATATTATATTTATCACATGATCACATGATGACAGACTAGATCAGATAAAGTCAGTCAGAAAAAATGAAACACGGTCATTTGTAAACAGATTAACTAATGAGCCATGCCAGTATTCAGTCTCAGCCTCAGTGATTCTTCCTCCACAGTCATTCAGATTTTCCTTTGTGCTCTTTGTGTCTGAGACCATCAGCCATGATGACTGTGCACTCCCCCACCAGCTGCAGATTAGTATTCAAGTCACAGACGAGGAGGTGCTGTGGTGTGACGGGCGGTACAAACCAGTCCAGTAAACACACACCGAGGGGAGACATTCTCCTGATAGGTAACGAGGAGGGAGTTTCTGAACCGCTCCCTCCCCTGAGCATCACAGGTCATGGAGAGGAGCCATGTGAGCTCGCCTCAAAAGGATTGACCTTCAATTTAAAGGCACACTCGGTTCGGACTGACAATTTTCCTGCCAAGACCAGACCGGTTTTCCAGTGTGACCTTTCTGTGGGTCAGAAGCAGCGCCACAAGCTCATCCTGCAGTCGCTGAACCAGGACTTTGTGTTTAGACCTGATGACATAAAGATAGTATCTTCAGCTGGCAACATTTATTGTTCACTAGTGTCTCACGGTGCCTTTAATCCACATTGAGCTATTTTCTCATGAAAATCCAATAACCCACACCCCCACCGGAAGGAAAAAAATTGATTCACTCTTCGCTTCACTTGTTTTAACTCAAACCTGTGAGCAGCAGAAACATCAAACCCCTTCCTTTAAATGTAAAAAAAAAAGTGTTACGTAGAAAGCTGCTATATTCCATCCTTATCTCAATTATGTATGTTATTCTGACACACACACACACACACACACACACACACACACCGTCCTGATGTTAGAACCCTGCTGGATTCTTCCTCCTGAATCAGACTCCAGTGAGAGGCGTTCGCTGCTGCTTCTGCTGCTGAGCTCATTCTTGATGCGGGCCTGTTTGAAGTCAAAGCCTGGGGCAAAGTGGCCTTTGAATTTGTTTGCTGTTCAGATTAAGCTTTTCACAGCTTTTAAGGTTTATAACCCGACTCTGGGATCTGATCTGATGTACATTTCTCCTTTCTGGCCGTCTTAAAATCGTTCTTGAAACTAAAACTTTTATTAGAATAACTTAGACATTGTTAAAACTATAAAGGCAATCAATGATGTTTCCTTCCTTTATCCCTTCAAATATTAATAGGATTGTAAATTTAACATGTTTTGCATGTTTGATTTTGAGTAAAAACAGAAAAACAGATACATGTCAATAGGCGTGGTCCTTTCAGCACAACTCATTGAGTCTGACCTTTTGAGAAGTTACTTGAAAACAAATTCTCAATTTCTGCTGTCAAAGGAACTGTTGGACATATTGTGACTGAAATGCATAAATACTTATCAAATCTTTCACTTCAGCAGTTTCATCTGAATTGCAGATTTCTGCACAAAAATATGAAATAGCCTCAAAAAATGTGAAAATTAGGATTCTGGAGGATGTCTCCTGTCAAACAGTGAAATGTATTTCAAACACAAACATAAATAGCAAAGCTGTCATTTGAGCAGAATGCAAATCAGTGGAAGGTTTTGGACAGAATAGAGATGTACTCTGTGTCTGAGCTAAGAGAGAGAGAGAGAGAGCGGGAGGGAGAGAGAAAGAGAGAGAGAAAGAGAGAGAGAGAGGGAGGGAGAGAGAGAACGAGAGAGAAAGAAAGAGAGAGAGAGAGAACGAGAGAGAGAGAATCCATCATTCAAACAACTTCAGGTTTAATAAAAAGAAGCATTTTCCTAAAACTGAGCTTCGAAAAAGGTTTTACTGTTTTAGTTTATAGATGAATAAAATACAAAATAAAAGCTCTTGCTCTCTGTGACAGAGCTCTAATAAAGATAAATCTCCTGCAGGAATGAAATGCACTCAGCCCGTCTCATTCTTAGCTTTGATAAAATCATCAAATCTGGACGGACAAAGATGCTGCAGAAACGGAAGAGAGATAAGAGAGGGGAGACGGTTCAGACCGCTGAAGCTGGATGAATCCACGACTGAGTCAATAGAGGGAAATCTGCTGGTGATAATTGCTTTCTTAATCAGATAGGAATAATTACTTATAAATGCTGAATTATTCATGAAATAGCTGGCAGCAAAACTGGAATCTTTCCAAAACAATTAAACTCAAAACACATTTAATATAAAAAAGGAGAAAAATGGGTGAAACTGTTAAAAAATCATCGAAACTTTAAATTCATTTATATAAAAAAGTGCCTGGTACTGGAAGAAGCTGTAAACGTACCTATTAGCAGAAACACAATGATGTGTGAAATGATACAAAAATGAAAAGCATCATATTGTATCAGGATTAAGTCCATTTAATTTTATTTTCTCAACAGTCTAAACATTCTTCATGTTTTTTTGTCTATTTGTTGTCTTTTCTTGTCTTTATTACTTTAACTGTCTAAAAAATTTATTACCACTAAACAAGTTTCACTCCAATAAATAACTAAATAAAAAGTGTATGAATCTTTAGAGGAATACTGATCCAATGCTGTCTTCATACCCGTTTCAGATTCATGTTAAATGGTGGTGTTATCTGTCATCTGTAGCATGCTTTATCAACACGCCCAAATTTAGCTGAAAAACTGTAAAATTGATTGAGTCGTAAAGGTGGAACCAGCTCCCTCTGGACTTACGCTCCATCTCTGACCCTGGCCTTTTTAAATCTAAACTCAAAACCTTCTTATTCAGGAAAACCTTCAATGCACAGTAATGTGGATTTTTATTAGTGTTTTTCTCTTATTTGCCTTTTTATCTGATTTGTGTGTTTTTTATTCTTTTGCTTTTATGGGACTTGTTAAGCACTTTGGCTGTCTGGTTGACTGTTTTAAAGGGCTATATAACCAATAAATGAATGAATGAATGAAAGGTTTTTGAATTGATGCACATTAGCTGTGGCGGCCATGTTGAATTGGGTTGAGTCCAAAAGTGAAGTTTCAGAGTTTCTTTGAAACTATAAATGGTCTCTATGTGATGCATCTGCAGAGACTCAGCCATACAGAGCTAACATCCTGACCTTCTTCCACCATCTGCTGATGATTTTCTCCTCAGCCTCTCATTGATCCCCACGTGGACATGCTGTCTGCATATGAGAACCCTGATCAATAAGAGCTGTAATGTCTTCTGCTCCCGACCCCCCAAAATATCCTCCAGAGGATGGGAAGATGAGTCAAGGACAGAAGATGCAGAGCAGTGAGAGAATGTTTGATTAAATGTTTGCTGAGAGCCTCTGGAGGGACAGAAGACCAACCAACGCCTTCAGTTCCTCTCTCACTCCACTCTAATGTTAAGCCTCTGAGCAGGAGCAGAGATATACAGCAGGAAACAACATGGCCGCAGCAGTCAGAAAACAATGGCTGACACAAACATTTCTGTGAAAAGTCATTTAACTGGGTCTGACCTTTGACCTCAGAGGAAAACTGGGCTGTGTGTCTGGTCTTAAACAGCTGCAGCTCCTTATTCAGGTCACAAACGGACAGATCAACGTTCCAGGACAGCAAACCTGGTTTTAACAAAAACAGACAAGTATTAAAAATCCACCTGATCAGTTCAGAAATAGAGCTAAGCATGGGTTATCTTTTGTTTATCCTCAAGCACATTAAAATTACATAAAAAACCTGTGAAAAGTCAGAACAGAAACACATTTTGTGTGTGTGATTCATACCAACGTTTTACGATCTGACTAACTGCACCATGTTCAATCAATATACTTGTTGAAAGGAAGAGCAGTCTTTAAAAAATCCAGGTTCAGAACCAAAGTAAAGGAAATGAGTATTTCAGTAAATGGTGTAAAATTATGGAATAACCTTAACAATGAAATAAAAGACATAGGGTCCTTTAACACATTTAAAAGATGTGTTAAATTTAAGATACTGAGAAGTTATGATAATGTAAATTAAGTTGGTGTCTGTCAGCGAGACTTTAAATTGTTAGAACAGGATGTGATTATAATGTATATATGAATGATGGAATGTATTTTTGTTAGTTTTACTAAGTAACAAGGGGCGGATAATACAAGATATTTTCTTCTTCTGGCCCCTTTTCGTTCAAAAATGTAATGTTTCTTATTGTTGTGTTTTGGGTTTTTTACATATACATATATATGTATATGTTGTAAATTTTATTTGAATGAAATAAATAAAGAAAAAAGAAAGAAAGAAAGAAAGAAATATAGCAGCAAATAGCATAGGTTTAAAAGCTTCACATTTCTGATGCAATATGTGAAGTAAGTATAATTATTATCTCTTTATGACTGCTTCTACCTGCAGGTCTTCTAACTGAATAAGCATTTGATGATGTGGTGATGAAAACATTGACTAAGCATTAAAAAACATAATAAAGCATCGCCAAGGAATGCCTCTCTAAGCAATTCTACCTTATTTATGTAGAATAAAACTGCTAGGATACCTTCTGCAGAACTATCAGCAGCATTACTTTAGGTTTTATAAAAGCAACAGTTTTAAAATCTGCTCCATCGGTTTAAAGCTGTAATGTATTAAATAGCATAAAGGCTTAATTCTTTCTTCTGCTTCTGGAGGCAAAGTTTCTAACAACAGAGAAGCATCCTGTAAACTTGTTTTTAACTGATTCATGGAATCAGGTGGCTCACCTTGTGCAATCTGGCTCCTCGCAGCTTCCAGGTGATGGTTGGTGGAAATCTCTCCGATCACAATCAGCATCCGATAGTTTCTGTTCTGGAACGCAGCTCCGGCTCGATTCTGCCCACGATGCTCTGGTTCTAATGCTCCTGCTGTTGCGCTGGAGATTTCCATGGTAACAGCCGTGCCACCGGTGGACGCTGAGCTCCTTTCCATCTCCATGACAACTGCATCCATAGGTATCACCATGACGGTGCAGGCTGAGGCAAGAGGAATGATGGGCGGGTCCTTGTTGAGGATGGTGATTTGATTGGATAGCAGGTTATGTTGCTATTTGATGTCATGAATGTATCATTGGATAAAGAGAAGGATATTACAATTAATGCTGATCGTATTTCCTAATGTGACAGCTGGATCTCATCTGGCAGCAGTGATGACTCTTTCATAGACTTTTGAAGCAATCTAAAATGGATCATAAGTGAATAAAATGATATCAAACAATTGTAGATGATTTTTTTTATTCGGGGCACAAACGTTTGCTGCATACAAAGGTTCTATTTGTATCCGAGTCACTGTGAGTACCAGGCAATGCGCTTTGATTACCAAACTGACACGTCTTTGTTGCTCTCACTAACAAACAGCACTTCCCCTGTGCAGAGATTCAGACTGACAAAGGCTCACAGTCAGCAGAGAAAATGCTTATTTTAGGCTTCACGGGTCATTTAAACAAACTGCAACACAAAAGCTGCAAGATGCCACAATAGTGACAACAACAGTGAGTCTAATGAGACCTGCTGGTGTTACTAGAAATCCATAAAAGACTCAAATCTGTGGTGAAGGGATGATACTAACTGGTGCTGGAAATGTTCCGCTGAAATCCACCAATATAAACATATAACGTTAAGCCCAAGCGAAAACAAATAGTGATTTTTAAGCAATATCTCTAGTAGGAGTTTCACACTGGAGCTTTATTTAAAATTCTCATTTACAGAATCAGTCAAAATAATTCAAAACCATCAAAGATGATGCAGATTTAAAAATTTTGCTCTAGAAGAGAAGCACAAAGCTAAAAGTAAACAGCAGAAAACATGAAATACTGTTTCAAAATGTTTTGTCTGTAAAATTTTACATGAAATGTCAAGTCTATATTTTTATATCATTGTTCATCCAGATAAATTTTATTAACATTTACTCATGAGTTTCAGGTGCTCTTTTAAAGCTGCTTTAGCAAATCTACAGAACAAACTAGGTTTTGAACGCAAACACAGTCACAGAACACTCACTCCTCCCCTCTATCTTCCCTGAACCACGTGTCCCTGTGGAGGCACCGCCGTCCAGGGCGCACCTCCATCTTAGCCAGTCCTCATCTCGGCTCCTTTACTGTCCTTCTCTGTCTTCCTCCAGCTCCTTTTATTGAGCGACAATCATTAGATTAACCACACCTGCTGGTGTGGCACACCTGTGGGAGGGCAGCTGATTGTCCCATTCCCCTCCTTGCTCAGCCAGTTCAGTGGGTGTTTCTCAATCTCAAGGAACCTCTCCTTGCCTTGCCAGGCCAGACGCCTTGCTTACAAGGACACTGTCAATTCAATTCAATTCAATTCAATTCAATTCAGTTTATTTATATAGCGCCAGATCACGACAAGAGTCGTCTCAAGGCACTTCACAAAGTAAACATTCCAATACAGTTCAGTTCATAAGCCAATCAGTAAAAAAGTTTCCTATATAAGGGACCCAGCAGATTGCATCAAGACACTGACTAGTGTCATTGTGTTGGTACAATCCTCATACTAAGCAAGCATTTAGCGACAGTGGGAAGGAAAACTCCCTTTTAACAGGAAGAAACCTCCAGAGGATCCTGGCTCAGTATGAGCAGCCATCCGCTACGGCTCACTGGGGGTTGAGAAGACAGAGCAGGCACAGGCACACCCCGCACCCACACACACACACACACACACACACACACACACACACACCTGTCTCTTATAC
>SSNS01000245.1:240409-424733 GCA_006937985.1 Aphyosemion australe | reverse complement strand
GTTAAATGAACTTCCCAAATTAAGCAGCACTGGTCCTCCCCCCCTCACCCTGGGAGAATGGGAATTTCCCAGCATGTGGGCCCATACGATTCTCTCCAGTGAATGACATGCATTCTAATTTTGGTGGAGAAATGGGGGGTTGGAGACCAGGAAGAAGAAAGGGAGGAGGAGGAGGGAGGGAAGAGAAGGGAGGGGGGGGGGGTTCAAAAAGAGACCGAAATATTTAAAAGCCAAATTAAGTTTTTTTCCTTCTACAATAAATTCTGTACTTTGTGTTCCTGCCAGAATAAAAACGATCAAATGAATGAAATCACCTCTTTTAACAAACTTCACCAGAAAAGTTAAGAAAAAAATCCCAGAAAACTGTTAAAGCCGCTAAAATGAAGGCAAAGTGCAACTTTCCACCATGAATGCGCAGTTACACAACCCATAGAGTCCATACAGCAGAACCCTCCAGAACACCATGACGCTTCCACCAGCTCGAGCCATCCCATAATTCCTGTAAAACACACTCCAGGTGTTGGTGTGTGTGTTTTATTTTCTCCCTGTTGTTACCTGATTGTTGGAGCTACACGTTTTAAATCCGCCACACATCTGATCTCCCTCCGCCAGCGGCCTATCCGCCTCCTGGAGCCCGGGGTCCGTTCCGTCCGATCTGGCTCCAAAACCTACAAACACATCACTGGCGACTTGTTAGATTGCACAACAGCACACAGGGCTGCACACACCGACACATGCACGCGCCAGCACCGTGGATTTACCCCCACACACCTCCACCCCACCCGACACACACACACACACACGCCTAGTTCCAATGCGATAAACGAGCTCCACGAACCGCGTCCTGATCAAGTTTTTGACGCGAGCGTTCCAGATGCGCAGCGCACACGGGATCGACCCAACTCTCCCCGCTGGGTTCCGCTCCCTCCCTCTCTCCCTCCCTCCCCCCTTCTTCTCGTTGAGGTCGCGTAAATAAGAGCGAATCTTTCCAACTTCCAAGTTTTCGCCGACATTTTTACGCAAAATCAGCGTAAAACTCACAGCGCCTCCCTCCCTCTTCCTCCCCCTCTCCCTCCAGAATCCTGAATAGTATCTGGCCAAAGGGAGGGACGATCCGTTATAGGGAAAGGGAAAAAAGTTGTCCATAAAAAAGGAGGAGAAGCGAGCCCGTTTCCCGATGAGCTCCTCTGAGGATCCGCGCTGTCATCCTGAAAGGTTCGGAGATCAGATCGGAACCGAAGAGAAGAGGGGAGAAAGAGGGAGGAGGAGGAGGAGGGAGGGAAAAATCTTCCATGCTCAAGCAGCACACGGCCTCGCAGATCCGGACTCCATCTTTGACTGCTTGACATTCAGAACCAGCCGGAGCAAATTCCTCGTTTGCATGCCTCCCGCTGATTGGCCTCTTCTTGCGCTAGTCTTTGCTACATGCTGCGCCATTGGTTTGCTTTCAGCGTGTTCGATGTTTCCAGCGCGCAGCTGATTGGCTGCGGGGTGCGAGGCGTCACGCGGCACGACGAATACCTGCTTTAATGTGCCCCATTCACAAATTTCTNTCAATTCAATTCAATTCAATTCAATTCAATTCAGTTTATTTATATAGCGCCAGATCACGACAAGAGTCGTCTCAAGGCACTTCACAAAGTAAACATTCCAATACAGTTCAGTTCATAAGCCAATCAGTAAAAAAGTTTCCTATATAAGGGACCCAGCAGATTGCATCAAGACACTGACTAGTGTCATTGTGTTGGTACAATCCTCATACTAAGCAAGCATTTAGCGACAGTGGGAAGGAAAACTCCCTTTTAACAGGAAGAAACCTCCAGAGGATCCTGGCTCAGTATGAGCAGCCATCCGCTACGGCTCACTGGGGGTTGAGAAGACAGAGCAGGCACAGGCACACCCCGCACCCACACACACACACACACACACACACACACACACACACACACCACATATATCAAGTAGTGTTTCTATGGCTATGGTGTGTAGAGCGCCATGTTCTCTCCAATTTTCTAGAGGTTTGTTTTAAAGTACGCAGTTCAGAATTAAACCAGGGAGCCAACTTCCTGTGCTTAATGACCTTCTTTTTTAAAGGGGCAACATTGTCTAATGCCACACGTAAAGAGGAAGTAACACTATGAACTAGACCGTCAATTTGTGAAGGGCTAGAAATGAAATAGTTGCCCTCTGCTAAGTTACACTGAGATTCTGAAGACAGTAAAGATGGAACAGCTGCTTTAAAGTTTGCTACAGCGTTATCAGATAAAGATCGACTATAGTGGAATTTACTTTCATGTCTGGAGAACTCAGTTATAATAAACTCAAAAGTTATCAAAAAATGGTCCGACAAGACAGGATTGTGTGGAAATACTGTTATCTCCTCACACTCTATACCATATGTCAGCACAAGGTCTAATGTATGATGGCAGGAGTGGGTGGAGCTATGGATTGTTTGAGTAAAACCAATTGAGTCTAAGATATTACTAAAGGCTACGTTGAGAGGATCACTTTCAATGTCAACATGAATGTTAAAATCCCCAGCCACAATGACCTTATCAGTATTTAACACCAAATCAGACAAGAAATCTGAGATCTGATCCAAAAATTGAGAGTAGGGGCCTGGTGGACGATACAAAACTACGAACAAAAGTGGTTTTAGAGCTTTGCAATCTGCATTAGGCAAACTAAGAATTAGATGTTCAAAAGAACTGTAGCTATTAATTGGTTGGGGACTGATTAATAAATCTGAATGAAAGATGGTTGCTACTCCTCCTCCTCGCCCTGTACTACGAGCAATATGATGATTTAAATAATTAGAAGGAGTGGACTCATTTAAACTAACATAGTCCTCTTGCTGCAGCCAGGATTCTGTGAGACAAAACAGAGAAATCTGATTATCACAAATCAAATCATTAACTAATAAAGTCTTTGAAGAGATAGATCTAATGTTCAATAAACCACACTTAATTGTTCTAGTTTTCTGTTCAGTAGAGTTTGTTTTTATTTTTATGAGATTATCATGATTTGCTCTATTAAGCCTGATCTTTAATCTGTTTGATTCTGGCCGTGGGCAGGACACTGTCTGGATGGGGGAGTGGGTGGGTAACAGTACAGAAGCTGCAGAGGGGAGGGTTAAACTACCACTCTGCTTCCTGGTCTGGACCCTGGGTTGTCAGGGAGGACTAATAAAATTGGCCATATTCCTAGAAAGAAGAGCTGCACCATCCAAAGTGGGATGGATGCCGTCTCTTCGGATCAGACCAGGTTTTCCCCAAAAAGTTTTCCAATTATCAATGTAGCCCACGTTGTTTTCGGGACACCACCTAGACAACCAGCGGTTGAAGGACAGCATGCGGCTAAACATGTCGTCACTGGTCCTTCCTTGGTCAAAGAAAACGGTTAAATGGAACAGACTTACCCCACGTGACCGCGGCCGGCCAGAGCCCGCCCCCTGCTTACGCGCCCTGTTGATGTCCCTCCCATCATAGTAATGTTAAGTTTTAATATCAAGCCTTTTACTTTTTTAATTGTGTACATATTGGTTAAATCAAATGTGTAAGTGAATTAGTACCTGCTATCCACCAAAGCTGCAACTACTAAGCAACTAACCAACCATAGATAACTGCTTTGAATCTAATAAACATTTTAGATATTAGCCCAATAGCTACAATTAGTTGACTTACATATAAACTGGAAATTTGCCCCCGAAGTAGCTGCTGCGGCTCCTGATCACATCTGTTTGAAAATACCGCGCTGCATTCTGGGAAATGTTTGACCAAGAGAAGGCACCAAGGCACCTCTCGTGTATCCTTGCTCAATTAGCTAAACGGCTAACAAACGGAGGACAGACGCCTTGGAAGCACATGAACATTGGAATCGATTGGAACACGCCTTGGCGGTTCCTGATGACGTATCTCCTAGGCAACTGGGGCGGGACCAAGGCATCAAGGTGAGGTTCCTTGAGATTGAGAAACACCCAGTGTCTCTGGGGAGCTCCACAATGGGAAAAAAACAAAACATGCTAAAAACAACTAAAAACATGCACTTAAATTAAATAAAATGGCAAAAGTCAAGCATGCAAATAAAAACGCATTTCCCACTGTGTGACAAATACACAAGTGTGTAATGAGTGGAGGACCCAGGGAAGTGCAGAGGTTCAGCGAGACAGCCAGAAGGTTCAATAGTTGCTTTTGACCCGAAACATGTTATTAGTGGAGGTTTTTAGACAAATGCAAGTGAACAACTTTAATAATTTTTTTAATAATTTTTTTTATCTCCACAATATACTTATAGCTATACTATGTTAGAACATTGTTAAGAGGCATGAAAAGAAATGTTTAAGCTAACTTGTTTTCCAAATTTGCTATAGCAGCTCTAATACAAAATGACTTTTCTTCTGCACATCTCTTGGTGCAATATTTTTTTTTCTAAATAAACATGTTGAAATTTGTTCTTCTAAGTACAGATGGTGGGGTCATGGAGGTAACAGATCCAGTTGGGAAGGCCAGACATTCATGGCAATCCCAGGTCAGGGGGGGATTTACAATCCCTCCAGCGAGTTCTGGATTTTCTCTAGGGTCTCCACCTAGTGGGGTCTTCAGAAAACCTCCAGAGAGAGGAACCAAGGAAGTGCCTGATCAAACCTCAGCGGACTGTTTTCTATGAGGAGAAGCAGCGGCTCACCTTTCAGCTTTGGATGATGGAGCTCCTGGTCTTTTTACTGAAGCTAACTCTGATCATCCTAAGGAAAAAGCTAATTTGAGTCGCATATTTTTGTGATGTCTTTAGTCATGATCCACATATGGTGAATCCAGATAGACTGATAAATTAAAAACTTGGATTTTGGCTCAGCTGCTTCTTTGCACACACAGCAATACCCTCGTTCCTGTCTTGATCCATCTCGCACTCCATCCTGAGACACCAAGATACTCAAACGTCTACAAATGAAGCAATGACTGTACTCCCCGCCAGTGGAGGGAGTAGTCCACTTTTTCATGGTTGAAAACCATGAGCTGACTCTCCTGTCCTATTACACTGTCTTCACACAGATATCCTGGTCATGGGCCAAAAGATGCCATCAGAACCGCATCATCTGCAAAAAGCAGAAACCCCACCCACCCTCCTTTCCATGAACACACCTTCACAACCTGTCCATCATGTTGCTTTCACACAACGTGATTTTAAACTATTGTAATGTGAAGGTTTGATGGGTCTCTGATCCATGTATTTACAGAACGGTGCTGGGCTGCAGGCGACGTCTCCTGCCCTGATGATGGATCACTGTAGATCTTAATTTGACTCCTCCTGGTGTACATTGCTGCTCTGACAGATGTGTTTTCCAGGAGTGACTCAGCAGTCCGGTGTTGGACTTTTCAGAGCTTCTGCTGGCCTCTGCTGGGAGGAGAAGGAGCCACAAATAAGATCAGGTTTGGGATTTTTGAAGTCCTTCCAGTTAAAAAAACACAAAGATTTAAATATTTACTGCAGAGAAAGCAGCATTGTGCAAGTATTATGGCTTCTTATAGATACAAGTTTTTTCATTGAGCTGCAAAAGCATTCATGAAAAATGATTATGGATTTAATACTGTAGATCAATACTGATTATTTCATGTTGGCAATAAAAATAATAACTCTTAATTTAACGCAGCCATTAAAGTGTGCAATATAATGACTTTAACAATGTGTCTCTAGTTTAACCAAATATAATTAAAATACATTTTAGATTTTATTCACCTTTTATTTTGTTATTTTACATTTTTCTGGTTTCAAATCTTAAAGTGGGTATTTTTTCCAGACTATTTTCTTATAAAATATCATTAATAATGATTTCATCTAAGAAAACTACAGAAAAACTTCAATCTGTAGGATTTATGATGGAGAAAATGTTAAGTAAAAACTCGGATGTTTTAAAAAGTTTCGTTTCAGATCAAACTGACGTTAAACCTTTTTATTAAGGTTTAATTGTTTTGCTTCTTGTCCTTTTCTTTGAACTCTGACACCATCTGAGTCTATAATTGTGACTTGAACTCAGATTTCTGCCTTTGTGAATAATATTTCCTCCCTGAGAGACAGATGAGCGGAGATCTACATTTAAAATGCCTTTGCATCCTTTTTTACGTGCCATGCGTCCCACACCCTGACTCCCAGGAAACAGAAGCGAGGAGGTCTGCGCGCTGTTTGACTCGTTCCTATTGTTACCAGCGGGACTCTGAAACAAATAGGAAAAGCCAGGAGCAGACAGATTAATCCCGAATCAGGTAAATCTCTTGTGTCTTCTAGCATTGCGCTAAAATAGGAATAATTGTGTTATAATGGTGGAGGGAGAGGGGAGGGGAGATGCGTGTGCGCTTCTGCGTCCGCCGGTTCCTGCAGAGGTGGCTCATATTAGACATTTTGTGTCTGGCTGCGCATTTCTTAATGTGGGTGTCTGCCGAAATGAACGACGTAACGCTGAACTTTGCGGTGCCGGTCGGTGAGGATGGCTGCAGGAGGCTGGACCGCATCCGTTCGGCTGGGGATTGGAGTGATGCTTCCTCCTTTCATTATGAAAAGAAGCTGCTTATCGGCCGTTCAGCTGAACGTGGTGTCTTCAGTGCGTTAATATCAGTCAGGATGTCTCCACTTCACCGTGATGGAGATGCCGGCCAGGAGCCCTGCTGCTGCTCTGACCAGGCCCAGAATAAACAGCTGACTGGGAGCTGAAAGGATGGAGAACCCTGAAGAGGGATGAACCACCAAAAGGCAAAACACCAGGATGAAACCATTCACAGTTAGACTGATGAGAAAACATAAATACCTTCAAATGTATTGTTACCCAGTCATTCTGCAGCAGGAGCTTCTGCAGCCCACAAAACAAAAACAATCTACCATGCTGAGAATGGGCTCTCTGCCTCCTCATGGATTTCTTTTGTTTTGGTTCAGCGATCCAAACCAATCTGGCTCTATGTGAAAATGTTAATTACTCCCATTGTTATTGTTTTAATTATCTGTGATGAACCACATTATTTCATAAAATTGAGTTCAATCTCACTAGCCACGCCCAGGTCTGACAAAGAAATTACTTCAATAGAATCTGACAAGAACCGGGCTAAAAGATGTCAAAAAACAAACAACACGTCACATTTCTACAGAATGAAAGACCAAAAGAACCCAGAACAACATCTGCAGGCCGCATTAGGTCAGAGGTCATGATTCAATAAGAGACGGGGTAAAAGCTTTATGGGAGAGTTCCAAAACCAAACTGTCTGACCAAAAAGAATTAAAGGTCCATCTCACGTTTACCACTGATAATCCCTTTGGTAAAATATTTTGTGAATAGATGAGACAAAAGAGGAACTTTTACAAAGGTGTGTGTGTGTGTGTGTGGTGGTGGTAGTGTGATGGTCTGGGGCTGCTTTATCGCTTCAGGACATTGATCACATGCTGATGAATTCTGCTCTCTACATCCTGAAGGAGAATGTTTGGCCTTTGACTTAAACATGCCATTTCAACCTGAAAACATTCTAATGGGGCTGAATTGAAAATTCTGTAAAGAAGAGAGACCAACTTCCCATCACAAATGCTGAAATGCTAGCAACTAAAGGTGTTAAAACCAGTTAGTCACTTTTTCACATTTGTCCAGGTTGGTTTGGATTGATTTATTTCTTAATTAATTAAATCATCATTTGAAAACTCTCTTGTATTTACGCTGGTTATCTTTGATTATCAATACTATTTGCTAAACTGAAACTTTAATCAAATATGCAGATGAGAGCAACTACTTCTTCACAAAACTGTATAAATGCATATACAACTCGGCTAAGCTTCTGTCTGGGTCCTCTGCTCTGGATGAACCAGTTTCTGTCAGAGGGTGTTGTTAGATTTAAAGTTCATCTGGACTCACCCATCTTGACTCACGACGGGGAAGGCTGTTGTTGGTTTGGCGTCCAGGAAACAGCAGAGAACGTCTCGGCTAGTAGAAGCTAACCGTTAGCATTAGCAACTCCACCACACAGCAGAACTCCTCCAGGCTTGTGTTATTTGTGGAGATAAAACATCAACGTTGCAGAGCAAACAGAGTCAGCGGTAGTCACGTTGCTGTTAGCCAATCAGAGGAGAGATGTCCTGATATCAGGAAATAAAACTCCAAATCCTGTCATCTGAAGCTCTGGCTGAATTCTCTGTGCTGAAACAGGTGCACTAGAGCTTTTTTTCCCTAGAGTACGACTTACAAGGATTCATTCCTTTAGCTGGACTGAAATCAGTCACATAAGTCCCCAGTAACATTAATTACAATATATCATATTGTGCAAATACAAACAAAAGTAACAAGCTCATTTAGAATGAAATCACAAGTGAAACCATTGCTGGCATGTAAGAATAAACATACGTGTGTCTAGCCTTCATACAACAGGACATTTTCATCTAGCTCTAATAAGAAAACTCTTCTTTGACTGAGCAAGACCGGAAATGTTAGGGTGCCAGCAATCCACAATGATGATTACCGTTTCTGCAAATGGTCTCATCTTCTTCCATGCAATTCAGAGATGCTGTTAGCTTTCTGCTGCAAGTGCAGGTCCGGGTGAAAATCACACAACTTACCTGTTAGTTTTGCATCAGTGTCTTTGTTTTTGTCTGTCAAGCCTCTGAGCATGCTGGATATTCATTATCAAAGATGGCATGAGTCGCCATGAAGTGCTTCCGCACATTTATTCTTTATTTACTGCACAAATGACACGGTAGACAAGGCACATGGTTTTCCCTCAGAAGTTTGCATGCGTGCTGCATACTTATCAGTCCAGTCATCGTTAAATATTCTATTTTCGCTGTCAACCTTACATCTCCTCTTTTGAATGCGACGTTTTTCTCAAGAAAAAGCTGTTGTAAACTTTCCATCAGCAGAGTAAACGGCAGCGTTACATGTTATAAAATGTGACAAAATTTTGTAAACTGTCGCACTTACAGTTAAGTCGCTGCTATTAAATAATTTATGAAGAGGTATGTAGGCAACAGGTGGGTTCTGGCCCTTGGGCTGGTCTAAAGTTTGTGCTCCATTTGGCGATGTGAGTCAACGAAAAGAAATTGGTCTGTGTGAGTAGGTTTCCATTAGACCTCAACTCTGAGACTTCCATCATGTCCAGTTTGCACAGCGCAGTCCAAGAAGTGCAGTTTGTGGTTGTGTACATCCTTCCAGGTCAACTTTAAGCACTTGTCCACAGCGCTGACATGTCTTGTGAAATCCAAAGTAAGAATCTGGCCCATTTGTCATCCATATAACTGAACTAGTAATAACATTAAGCTTAGTTTGTTTTTCTCTGCCAGTTTAAGTAGGAAATACAAGGAAACTATAACAGCAAACCTGTTACTATAACACTCTTTCATAGAGGTAATACCTGTAATCTTGATAGTACTGCAGCCCAGGATGCTCCATAACAGTCTGATCTTGAACTGACCTTATCAGGAAGATTAATCTTATGGTGCCACTGATGCTATTTTATTTCTCCAAGATTATCACATGATGCACAAAGTGCCCTTCTGGTTTTTAACAGATAGCTGCAGACTGGTGGGACTGGTGCCTGTGCTGACTCTTTTCACGGTCTCCTGACAAGGCGAACCTGAGTTTAGGAGACGTTTTCTCCTGGTCACTGTGGTTTTTGAGACTTAGTTGTTTGGTTCGACCTTACCAGCATCAGTCAGACGATGGGTGCTTTTTTATTTTCTCTGTGAATTACACAAGCTTGATTTGCAGTGTTACTAAAATGTGGTGTCTCCATGGAAACAGAGAATGTCAGATGATGATGACAAAGTCGTGGTAGTATTTAAAATGCTGTGCATTAATCTTCAAAATTGAGTTCACGGCACAAGATTAGGAACTCATTACAAAATGCATCTAATCTAATGTCTTTGTGGTTTTAATAACTCTAAATCAGCGTATGCTCAAAGGAGAGATTAATATCAGTTAGGTTTCCAATACATAGTATTACAACATATTTTAGATGACAGGAAGGGAGTAATCTACTTGATATTCACAGAAAGGGATGAAGAAGATGGACCTGCACTGGCCCAGATTCATATGTATGAGAGGGAAACTCTGATCTAAGAGTTCTACAGATCCATCTTTAAGATTTACCACATAATATGCAGAAGTTCTGGAAGAAAATATCTAAAAATAACCAGTGCTGATGACAAAACGCAGCAACTCTACAATGAGAGTACTTTTAATGGAAAAAAACCTATATAGCATTTTTCCCAGAGTTCCTCAAAATCCTTCAGGGACCTGTGGAGGGCTCAGAAATCCCACTGAGGGACCAAATGGCCCAGATTTGTCCCTTTTACATGATTTATCTTAGCAGGTGGAAGGACTCCATAGAATAGCATGTAAAACCTTGAAGTGTCCTCACATTTAAAAATACAAAAGGACATTTTCACCAGTACACATCTTACAGGATTACAAACCATACTGTACTGCATGATCTAAATCATGATCAAAGCATCAAGGTGATCAGAGATATTTCAGATAAGAATAATTATAATAATATTTATTATAGAGGATGAAGACCACTTTAATATATACCGTAGAAGAAATACCCCTTTTGAATAAAAACTTAGAAGAACTTAGGGGTGGTGCAGTACTGTTGAATGAAATAAAAATGACCTAAACTGTAAATTTACTCAGCGGTAATGCCAAATAAATAATAAAATAAATGGGCCCTAAAACCATAAAACTAACCGGCGTTGTGCTGTGACGTCTTTGTCCAGGCTGAACTGATCAAACCACTTCTGATAAAGTTTTACCGCGATGAAGGGGTCTGAAGCAGAGCCACAATACACATTTATATTGTAAAACGTTTATTGGGCTTTAAGCCTGCAACATATTTCAACATGTGACAACAAGCATCCATCAACACAAAAAAACCTTCAGCAGTCACTGGATATTCAAAGAAAGCCTAACAGTCATACAGACCGTGCATGCAATTCGTCCAGAACAAGGACAACCAGGACCTTCTGTGTGTCTGGTGACAAAAACGTTGTCATGTAGTCGCAACTGGAGTTTCCAATGACCCTGTAAGCCAAACCAAATAAAAACAAGCACCCTCGCATCAGTCTCATCCATGCCATCCCCATATCCAGAGATTTTCTGGGTATAGGGATTGTACCGGACATGTTTCTTGATGGCGATGGCATCCAACAAGAGGGCCACAGAGTCATAATTAGCAGGGTCTTCAAGTCTTCTCTGCAACATGTTCAGTGTCAATGGGTTGAGTCCAGTCATAGCATCCAGTGATTGCATCCACCTTTCCAAAAACAAAATAAATAGCTTTTTAAGTGCTTTAACACTTAGTTCCCTATTTTGACCATTTCTTTTTTCTGAGAATGTTCTTGTTTCAAAGAAAAATAGTGAAGATAGCACCTAGAAGCTCAAAACTTGTACATCAGTTCCCATTATTTGTACAACAAAGTATGCAGGGCTGAAATGTTTTAAGTCTTTTAACCAGTATGTGGAATCAAAAAACATGTACTACACCTTTGCAACGTCTGTGGATGTGGTAGGGGAAGATGCTTTTGGATCATGGAGGTGCAGTGCGAGGGCAAACTTTCTCTGGTCCTTCGCATAATCATGGCTCTGCTTTGAAGAGAGGTTTATCTGAACATCTGAAATTCAGTCAATAAGAACTAGTTAGTAAGTTGCCTTGAAATAATACCTTTATAAAATCTGACAAAAAGTGTAAACATATCACAAAATTCAAAGTTGTATTATCCATTCATTTGACCTGAGTGGACGCCCAGTCGTTCCTTCAACTCATTTATGAGGATCTTGTCCTTCAGAATCTCCAGAAGACCCTTTACTATATTCTTTGCCCTCCGTTCTCGAGCCTTGGAATTCAGGTTCTCCCGCTCTAGACTCTCAACTCTGGCCAAAGCTTCACTGAGTCTGGCTTTTAGACGAGTGGGAGAATCGGGCAATGCATAGGAGTGGTCCTAGTAGGTTGAAGGATGAAAATGTTTTCAGTGATGTTTATATCATACTATACCATACTCATAGTTGTTTGGCACATAGACTGCATATGTGCAGGAACAAATTCTAAATTTCATACATGCACTGCTAGCATGGTGAGTGTGAGAAAGGAAGAAAAGGTGTGTGTATATATACTAGGGCTGCAAGATATTAGGAAAACCTGCGATATGCGATAACAGTGCTTAAAATTGCAATATCGATATTATCTGCGATAAATGAACACATACTTAAATCTGCAGTTTTTGTATACATTTACTTTAGACACACCACTCCATCCTCTATCATTAGTGTTAATACAGTAACAAAATGAAATCATGCAAGTTTACATTACAAAATTAGCATGATCTGTTTCAATATTTTTGTAAACAATAATCATTAAAATATGTTGGAGCGATTTAAAACAATATGACAACGCTGTAGAACATTTACAGAGCTAAACGGATATGTTTACTCCCGTAGCACTTACTGACTACTTCCATTATTTCCTTGTACCGCTTTGATGGTTTCTCATAAGGAGTTCCACCCATGGGCATCTGCTGGGCTGTTGTGCTCTTACTTGTCTTAACGTCAGAGACTTTGGGTTTGCTAACGCTAGCTTTCTAGAGCCCAGTATATAGATCTTTATGGTTGCGTTGGAGGTGACAACGGAGATTTGTCGTGTTTCCCCTCATGGTTGCCACAAGTGTTTGGCACGTCTTGCACACAAGTACTTAGAAATAATAGTCATGCTGTTTGAATTACGAGTTCTTACTAACATTTTCCGCACACGTCTTACCCTCAGTCATTGCGACGCTCTTTAAGCTAACTCAGGTGTTTGCTAGCCATCCAAATGAAGTGCCGTCCACCTAGGCACCAAGGCATCTAACCTATAAGAACCCAACCGATTGGCCAAATGGGTGAAGGGCTCTATTTGATTTATCAAAAACGTCATGCTTCCATTAGATTGACAAAATGCATTTTGTGCAGCAAAAATCTGAGATGACCATTAACTGCGATATTTTTATGTTCTTTGCGATATGCCTATTGCGCATGCTGATATTGCGATAACGATACATTTTCGATATATTGTGCAGCCCTAATATATACTGTATGTATGTATGTATGTATGTATGTATTTATCTGTCTACAACATATATGTCTGTACTCGCATGTCTGAAAAGAGTTGCAGAAAACAAAGAAGACATTTTAACATGCCACAGTGATGCTCACAGCTGTGTGGAACATAACAAATACAAAAACTCACATCACTGAGCTGAGGTTTACGGTCAGGGACATGCTGACACAAACCCACTGGTAGGCTCTCTGCAGGTTTCCTTGCAGTTTCTGTCTTCTTTTTTAGAAGCTAAAATATAAGAGACATAATACTTAAAATGTCCTCGTATCCCACAATATATTTAATACACAATATATCAGCAATTCCTAAACATGCAGAAAGAACTGACAAGTTTAGCAAAGTGTGATGTTAACGTTTGTTTTACATATGAAGCGTACACCTCTGTAGAGTAAAAATACACCTACCCTTCGCTTAGATGGGAAGTTGAAGATAGATGGGATTGCACCATCTCTAAGCCTGACAGTCTGACCCGTTCGGTCCAGGTCCTCTGGCTCGAAGTGCTCACTACAGACCTTGGAGAACTCAGTAGCAACAAAATACTTCCTTCTTAAAGCAACGTGCCATTGCCTCTTCAATTCTGTGTCCTTGGGAAACCTTCAAAAAATGAAGGGAAAAAAAGAAAACACAACAGAAAGAGATAATGAGAGTTCCTGTCGTTAGCATGTTGTTGATAGCCACATGACGTTAGTTACGATTATATAATGAATTGTCAAAAACCCAAAAGATTGTTCAGTCTTACTTGTGAAAGGTAATTCCACGTGATCTGCTTTCGACAGTACGCCGGTTGTTGCAACCGTATGCTGCACAGAAAACGGGCATTGTTGCTCACTCGTCGTCGTCTTCGGTGGTTTGGAGCTAGATGAGGAACCCACCCAATATGGCGGAGACGCTGTAACTCCGGCGCGTAATGAGGCGTTTACGTATGTCAATGGTCAATGGTCTGGAGTGGGTGTGTTTGTGTCTTCATGTGAGTTTATAAAAGAAATACGTGAATCGAAGATTCAATTTTGATTTATCAGGAAATGTACAGTTCCTCGGGATTGGAATTTTGCTTCCCAGCGGACTGGCTTTCCAACGGGAAGGAGACAACACGTTCTTTGTTGATGGGCGGAGCTTTAGCCGTTAGCATGTAGCTAAAGCTAACGTGCTACACCGGCTTGTGCCAGGTAACGATACCGTGCTGTAGTCTCACATGTCCCTCTTCGATTTCTTCGTGCTGCTCGGTTAGCTAACAGCAGCAGCAGCACGTCTCCTGTCTCCGGACTGGCCTCATGGATCCCGGAGGAAGTGAGCTGGACTCGAGCCTGCCTCAGCCCGAGAACCCGTGCCTGATAGTGGAGGACTCTCAGCCGGACAGCGTTGCTCTGGAGGACGACCCAGAGACCAGCTACCGAGCACTGCTGGCCCGCCGCTTGTCCAGCCTGCAGCCCACCGCCCGCAGCCCGGTCCTGGTAAGGATGAATGTACACACCCAAGAACTGTAAAATATTCGCTTTTAAAATAGATATTCCAAATGTTATTTGGTGAATTTCTGCTTGTTATTGACCTCAATCAGCGGGGAGCTAAATGGTATCAATGCTGCTGCTGTTTCTGGAGGATCTGTATCCAGTAAACAAACAAAACAAAAAAATATTTTAAAAAAAAGCTTGATTCAACTGTTAACCTCGCTTGCTCAATGGAAATTTAAATTACCCCCAAAATGTTAAACTTTTGCTGAAATCTAAAAGAACTGTGGTGGAGCTCCAGACCTAGCGAATAAGGAGTGGGCTGCTCTCCAGTCGTTGATTTATGGTGAAAAATGGTGCAAGTCTGGATGTAAATAATAGTAGCGATGCTGCATAAGTTTACTGTGGTCACATGGCAGTAAATGCACGCAGTAATGTAATTATAATGTACTTTGACAACTATTAGTGCTTACTTTTTGCAAAATGTACTTGTACTAAGTAAAATGACTCCACAAGCCATAGGAAAGCTGAATTATTGGATTTTCTATGTGTCTGTTTCTTTTTTATTATCAGTAGCATTCATGATTTTACTCAGTCACATGTTTAATAAGTCCTCTCTCTTAGTTCAGCATCACACAGGCTGGTCTGCAGGATGAAAACATGACACAGCCAGCATTAGTTCTGGTGTGTTTGTGAGCAAACAGAAGGCTGTGAGATATTTCACTGACCTTCAGACCTTCTTTCTGTTTTGTTATTAAGCACATGCATTAACCAGATCTCTTATTGTAAAGGCATACTCATCTCCTCCAGATACAAATGTGTATTTTGTTGTTCTTATCTTTGATATCTGCATTCATGTGTGCATAATTACTGTTTATTTCTTTGCAACTCTCCAGGAGCTGATCTCATCACCACTAGGAAGCAGATTCTCTCAGACTGACAGCCAATCAGAGAACAACAGCCAGGCTGAACCAGGTCGCTGATTTTCTAATGAAACTCATTTCCATACCAGATCCTCTCCCAGGGTTCCTCCAGGCTAAATCCTAAGCATTGTGGTTGTTGTTTTTGTACAGACACTGTGGCAGTGGCTGATCCCAGTTCACCACAGCAGGAGGAGAGTCAAGTTCTGAACATCTTCCCTCCTACAAACAAGAAAACGTATGGTGAAAACCAGACACCAGCTGGGTTTCTGTTGCTGTTATGATTTGCATTTGAATTGTTTAAATAAGTAAAATAAATGGTAATGTGATTGACCCCCACTTATCAGCTGTTTATGGTAAATTCACACCATCACAGAACTCTGATATCTTCAGCATCTATTCATTTCACTGCATTAAAACAGCATATAAACGTAACCCAATACTGCCACCTTCTGGTGATGTTTTCAACTTTTTTTGAATGTTTGCTCTGCTTTTAATTTGTTTTTGGTGTAATATTTAAATTTTTTTGTTCAGGTTGGCAGGTGACGACTCTGAAATGGATCCGGGAGCTGATTCTACAACAAACTGTATTCAGCCTGAAGGTTGGTGGCTCCAGGAGGAGGTGTGTCTGTTTAATCTAATATCTTCTAATGTGTAATGTGTGTGTGTGTGTGTGTGTGTGTGTGTGTGTGTGTGTGTGTGTGTGTGTGTGTGTGTGTGTGTGTGTGTGTGTGTGTGTGTTGTAGGGGGTTCTTCTCACTTTGGTTTTCTGGAGCTCTCTCAGAGTCAGGACCTTCAGGCTAATGAAAACACCGTCCCTCAATCAGACAGTGAGAGGAGAAGAACATTGGGTATTTTCATGCATCCTGATGCAGAAATAAATTTCATGTTCAGTTGTGCTTCTTACTCAAATACATGCTATAATAATTTTTCACTCCTGTTGATGCCTTTTGTGATCCCAGCAGATCAGAACATCAGCTCCAGAACTTCAGAGAATCAGGACCACAAAGCAGCGAGGTACACGTGATGCTTTAAATTTTACATTTTTAAATGGTCTTTGGGCTAATTAATCTGTTCTTCTCCAGGTCTGAGGTGAGCTCCAGCAGCTCATCTGAGTCTCCGGCTCAGTCAGGCCACCAAATCAGTGTCCAGGTTCTGCTGCACTCCCAGAACCTCCAGGACCACCAGGACTGTGAGGTCCTGTCCTCACAGGAGGATCTGTTTGCTGCTGATAAATCAGGTGCATTCATAGTTCTATAATTCCTCCATTTTAGGTCTTCAACAGATTCCAAGCTTTGAGTGCAAAAGCAATTACGACTAGGGATGAGCGGCATAACAATTATATTTATAAGCTAAATCTCCAAAGAAAACCAATGAAATGACTAACAATTATCTTTTAGAGAATAATATGGAAGGATTTGTATTTTAAAAAATTGTATTCTAAAAACGTAGAACATTATTGAACTACTGAAGGAATTCATAAAATCTTCAGCATCAAAATGACAAGTTGTGAGTTTGATCATTCAGACGACACTCTGTCTTGTTTACGAGATTTCATGTCAAACCTTTTTTATCAGAAAGCATCAGGAAGAAAGAAATCACATCAATAAATAACCGTAACTGATGGGAATTTGGTTGTTTCTCAACGTTTTAGTGGCTTACTTTAATTTGCAAATGTTCAAACTGTGCTGATTCTGCTGCCATCACACAGAAATATCAGCTCAATTCAAAAACATTCAAAAATTCATTCAAGAAGTCTTTGTTGTCATTTAGAAATAAAATGGTAAATGGCCTGTATTTGTATAGCGCCTTCTTAGGGTTCTACAACCCCCCAAGGCGCTTCACAACACAATCAGTCATCCACCCATTCACACACATTCACACGCTGGTGGGGATGAGCTACATTGTAGCTACAGCTGCCCTGGGGTGCACTGACAGAGGCGGGGCCTGCCGTACACTGGCGCCACTAGTCCCTCCGACCACCACCAGCAGGCAAGGCGGGTTAAGTGTCTTGCCCAAGGACACAACGATAGCGGCAGACTGAGCGGGTCGCGAACCTGCGACCTTCCGATTGCAAGGTGGCCACTTAACTCCTCTGCCACCATCGCAGAAAACAGCAGAACATCTCATGTAAATGTGGTGTTTGAAAAAGAACAAAATGGGGCAAAAATAAAATAAATCAAAGTTTCTATTTTCACTTCAGCAGCATGAGTCTGTGTGCTGCTCTCTTCACATTTAGTAAATCTAAACTAACAGATGAACAGATGCAGTAATGTTAAGTTTAATCATAAAAACAAACAGAAATGACATTTTAACCTCATCTCTCATGAGTAAATACAAAATAATCATTTCTTTTTATAATTCTTTATTTATCTGTCTGATGCGATTCCCCTTAGCTGCAGCGGTCGACAGCACAGTATCCGAGCCAGAGCAGCGGGGTCACCCCACCCCGACACCCGCCCAAACCCTCCATCTGCTCCATCTGTCTGGACAGGGAACACTGGTGCAGCAAAGTCTGTCCCAGTAAGTCCCACACTACTCTTACATTTTATAACCTGTAACACAGCTACAACAATAACGCGCTGATGTTTGGTTCTGTTTCCCGTCTTCTCCAGGAGCTCTGTTGATTTCGTCGCCCCCACCCCAGACAACTTCTCCCACACTCCTTTAATCATTCCCAGCTCACCAACCGAAGCGGAAAATGAAAGCGGTAAGTGGTCCGTGATTGAGTTTAAATTGAAAGAACCAGTCAGCCGGTAAAAAGAGAGCTCAAATTAATTTGTTTGGTCAAGTGCAGATGAACCTATGGACACGTCACTCCCCCCTGAAGACCGAGCTGGTGAAAAGGAAGAGCCAATGGAAACCGAGGCTGTGTTGAAGCCACGCCCATCGCCCTCTGCCCCAGCATCCCAGAACTCCTCCATCTTGGCTCTGGGGCCAACTCTCTCTCTACCCTCCCAGCCACAGTTCTCTCACGTATGTGCTTCATTTTCTTTTGACTTCTGATCAAGTAACCAAAGGTATATTAAAGACTCGGCACACTGCTTTAGATGATGGTATGTCTAAAAGTGATGCGTTCTCATAAAATATGGCAATGTTTCTGGTGTCTTCTGTATGTTTGTGTTGTTACTGACTCAGATACATGAAGTTTTAACTGAGACAAACACCACAGAGATGATGTATTGTCTCGTCTTGTCCAAACAATAATCCAAGTTATTTTTGATCTGTTTCACCAGGACGTCTTCGTCCCAACACAGAGCCAGGAGGCACCTCAACAGTCGTGTAAGAAGTCTGCATCCTCTCCCCGTGAGTCGCAGTCTCAGCTGCAGGAGACGGCTCGGTTCTCCTCGCCTCTGCAGCTCTCCGCAAACACGGAGAGCTGCAATCCACGTCCGAACACCCCCGATCAGGTTGAGGACGACAGTCAGGCCACGCAGATAGAGGAGCTGGGAGATCCTGTGGGTGTGGACACCAGCGACTCTCTGCCTTTACGTCAGTGTCAGAAAACTGAAGGTCACCTCGTTCTGTCAGAGTCACAAACTTCCACAGGCTCCAAGTACTCCATCTCTGCTGAGTCAGTGCAGCAGCACAGCAGGACCGATCCGTCGCAGCAGTCCGACGGACACAAACGTGCAGGAACCTCTCTGATTGAACAGAATGTAAAATATGTGAACTCCACTAACCAGACTGAGTTAAAGTTGGATTCCTCTGATGTGATCATTAACAGCTGTGTGCCAGAAACGCCCTCCATCACTACGCCCTGCAGTTTGCCTGCACAGGTTTCTTCTGTCAGCTCCAAGAGTCAGTCTGCAGGGCAGGAAGCGGTGAGCAGCAGCCCGATGGATAAGGACAGGTTGAATGAAAGTGAGCAGGGTGATGAGGAAGAGGAGGTGGTGATGGAGGCGGAGAACACCAGTGGTGCCTCAGGAATCGCTCTGGTCCTCTCCCAGAGCCAGATGTTGTCTCCTGAACCCATGGACGACGAGGAGAGTCAAGATCACCATCAGGACAGTGTCATCATTGTAACAGACAGTGAGAGGTCAAAGGCTGACATCTCCCAGCCAATCAGAGACAAGCTGTCAGTCTCTGCCAACGGCCACCAATCACAGAGTCAGAAAGAAGTGGATGCTGCTGCTGCTGGGTTTTCCCAGGTGGAAAACGTCGATCGTGGACCAGAAGGAGTCAAAGACAAGAGTCTGAGTGATAGTTCAGGAGGTGAGCTCTGAGCTAAGCATGAGGGTAGGGGAATGTTAAATGGGTGGAAGGGTTTTATCACTTTTATTTTCTCTGTAAATACTTCACTTATCTTTTTATAAATAAAACCACATCAACAAGAAAAACAGAACAGTCGAGTATCAATGTGGGTTTTGGGCTGAGAGTTCGTGTCTCCTGATTCCTCCTTTTTTTGTCACAGACATTTCCTTCCACTTCACTCTTCCTAAAGAAGGGGAGCTGATTGGTCCTGCCGTTGGAGCCACGCCGCCTCTGATCAACCAGCTGAAGCAGACACTAAGACACAGCACCCCCATTGGTGGGTTACTTTACCTCAAACCCTCGCTGCCACAAGATCTCCGTCTGAGTTGGTTTTCTTTCTGCAGAGATCGCCCCCTTTTCTGAAAAGACGGATGTGGTGATGGCTGCCAGCGATGGAGTGCTGGTGGAAAGTGAAGAGGATGCGGCTGAGAAGGGAGATGGGAAGCTGAGTTTGAGGATGAAGCTGGTGACCCCCGTGGAGGAAGGCAGCTCTGAGCGCTTCAGTCTCCAGAGTGAGAATGTTTTTCTGGCTGTTTCATCAGATAAGATCCACACTCTTATAACCTTCTGTTCTTCAGAGCCTACTCTGGAGGATGGAGCCATCGCCATGGTTACCACCGTTTCAACGGCTGTATCCAGGTAACACGGCATTCTGACCTTTTCATCGTTCTCTTTTCACATAATCTTAAATCCTGCTTTTTAATCACTGGTCCTATAATAGTTGTCTGCTCTTAACTGTGAGATGGTGAAAAGCACAAATGACACTAATTAACAAGCACATCGAGCGTTCTCGCTGTAGGAAAGGTTTCCGTTCTTGTGCAGTCTTATTAGATCCTTTTTGCTTTACATTTTTAACATTTTTACTTTCAGTAATATTGCTGTTTCTTCTTGATGCTTAAATCATCGTTTAAAAGCTGCTGAATGGTTTCACCCTACAGCAGCCAAAAGCTCAAACACCCACAGATTTATTTCCAGAAGCTTAAAGGTGATGATTTTTTTACAGGGTGCTTTTGTTTGTGTCTACTTTGCACGGTAGTCTTTTATTGGTCCAGTTCCTTCTGTTCTATTTCTGCCTCTGATTATAAGAGTTTGTCTCTTAATTGAAACCAGAGATTAAATGTGGGAGACTGTAACAAAACAGACTAGCCAGAAAGATTCTGCTCTGTAGCCGCACCTGCAGCAGTAGTTGGTCATCAGAATGAGTCTTAACTGAGGCAATGTGTGATGTTGCAGCAGCCCCTCCGTGTTCACTCGGGTCCGACAGGTGCACCGACAGCAGGAGGCAGAGGAGGACCACCACCCTGGAAGCATCGCTTCACCTGTGAGGTAAGAGCGTCCTCAGCAGGCTACTGCCACACGAGGCTGCAGCTGTTCTTAACAAATTGCAAACGCCATCCAGAAGTGGTTGCTAAAATTTTCCCGAACTTCAGGGTAAATTTACTGGAACTTCCCGGCATACGCGTGTCTCAACTTCACCGTGCCAGCCGAACGGGCTGTTTTCCGGGCCATTTTCAGGAACTTTCAGAGTACCTGATCAGGTACTCGGAATGGCCCGGTGGAGTAGCTGAGTGGAACCTTTGGTTAACTCACGCTGATTGGTTGTAACTCGGTAGGAAATGACATCAGCAGATGTTGGCCAAAACATTAGTAAAATTAGAAGAGTTGCTTCTGAAGCAGAATGGAAGCACAAGAAAATAATCACCCATAAATTTGCCGTTACTAAACTCCCAACACCAAAAAACATGGCAGAATTCCACCACGACGACGTAATTCACAGGACTTTGTTGTTTCACAGAGCACCGTAAAAAACGTAGCCTCCTCTGGTCATTGAGCGCCACATTTTACATTACACGGCTGCTCTCCGAATAGATTAAAAGGTGAAAGTCATAAATGAGATAGACTCATTCCAGGCAAAGCCAGATGTTTCAGCCTTTATTTGTTATAATTGTGATGATGATGGCTACAGCTGATGAAAACCCCACATTCAAAATCTCAGACAATTAGAATTTTGTGAAAAGGTTCAATATTCTAGACTCAAAGTGTCACACTCTAATCAGCTGATGAATCCAGAACACCTGCAGAGGGTTCCTGAGCCTTTAGATGGTCTCTCAGTCTAAGATGGATTACTGAAATAAATGGACTTTTGCACCATATTCTAATTTTTCCAGTTTGACCTGTAGAATGACTCCAGACCTGGCTTGGACTTGTCCCTCTAAAGACTTGAGGTTGGAGTTGGGTTCTCCCTGTAAATTTTTATATAACTTGATTTGGTTTTACTCTGGAAAGACTTGAAACTTGATTCAGACTCGCCATCTAAAGACCTGAAACTTTGCTTGACTTGTCTAAAAATCCAAGACTTGTCTTGGATTTGCAAAAGTAATTTTTTATGTTTATATTTTATATATATGTTTTTGTGTCTTTTTTTTTTACCATAACAACAGAACATATTCTCTGAGTTGTTGGTAGATTCTGAATCTTTATTTCATTAACACAGACTCATTCATCTCTTCCAGGGGGAAACTGTTCTCCTCTCCGCTGAGGAGCTCTCAGGCATCCTCTCTGGGATGCAACAGCCTCCCAAACAGCCAGTCAGATCAACAGGATGCGCTGCCAGAACCACAGGAGAAACTTAAAGGTCCCACTGTCTCCATTGAGTTGTCTGAGGAGAGACGAGGACAGCCTCAAGCTCCAGATCCGCCTCCTCCAAACAACACGGATGTTGGAGCGAAGTCCCAGCAGACCTCCAACAACGACACCTCCTCCACTCCACCCAACAAGGTTGTTAGTGCCAGTAATGAGGATTTATCTGAAACGTGTTTGTCAGGCTCCTGCTGGGTGATGAAGTATTTCTCACAGAGTTTATTGGCATCAATAAGTGACTGAACATGAAACATCTGTTAATGTTCACTCCCTGCTGAAGAGGGGAAACTCTGCCTGACTGAGTCTGATTTTAGGACTGGTGAAAGGGGAATAAAGTTCCTACGTCTGCTTTGAGATGTTGTATGAAGATAAAAATAGTTGTGAAGATTTTCTTTAAGCTGTTAAGCTAACAGTCCATCTCATGATGAGTCCTGTTGACGTGTGTTTTAGCTCCGACAGCGGACCATTTCCCAGCAGACCAGCCTCGACGGTCCGGGTCTGCGCTCGCCTCCTGGTCGGGTACGAACGGTCATGAAACTGAAATAATTCCTGTTCACGTCTGCAGCATTTGTGCAGTTCACACTCTGTGATTTCACCCTCATAGGGCGATCCAGAATCTCCGTCGTTCAGACGAGCCGCCCCCTCCGCCCATCGCAGACACGTGCGCACCATTCAGGAGGTTCGGACCACCATCACACGGATCATCACAGACGTGTATTATGAGGATGGCAAAGAGGTGGACCGCAGAGTCACTGAGGTAACGGTTCTGTCTGTGTGGACAACTTCAATCTGCTTGACCACATTTATACGAGACATGGGCTGTGTCTAAATTCAGTGGCAGCATCCTTGTGAGGACCTGTCCTACCTGGTCCACGTAGGTCAGGTCCTTCCTCTACCGCTAAGACAGGAAGTGAGTGGCTGTGAATTTTGATGGTCTAGCCTTGTATTTATGACATAATCTGTCTTAAAATGCAGCTTTGGAAGGATGCAGCCCCTGGATTTGGACACAGACTCTTTTTAAACCTTCTTTAATCATTCTGAAGGATTTCCAGCAGCCGCATGAACCCTGAGGATGTCGTATATCTGTGCTTTCAGGAGAGTGAAGAGCCTGTGGTGGACTTCCAGGTCCTGGACAGCGACATCTCTCCATGCCGCACAGGTAGCTGCTCTCTGACCTCTGGTGACCTCGGTGACATCAGCTCCCTGTCATCCAAAGCCTCCAGCCTCCATCAGAGCTCCGGAGGAACCAGCAGCAGCACCGGAAACCCCAGACCTGACTTCCTTATGCCCCCAAGCAGAGGAGCCAAATCCAGCAGGTACAGCCTTGGTTATGTCAGCGCTTCTCTCTGATCCCTGTGCTTTCCTGTCCTGCTCTAGCTGCATGCTGAGTCATCACTTCTTCTGACCTTCTAACCGCCTGATTTCTCAGTGATTCACTGATCCTCACTTGCTTAGCTTCAGGTTGTCACAGGCAACAGTCTGGGGCCGCTCGCACGTTTCCAAAGCCCTCCCCCCAGACCAGTGTCTGTGCAACCTGACTGCCTCCGTACGTCCCCTCTGTGTGTTTGCAGTCCCAGGAGGGGAGGTGGGCATCAACAGAGGGGTCACAGGGGTCAAAGGGCAGGGTCAGTGGTCACAATGGGCAGAGGCAGCAGCACCTTTGGGTCCCGGGCCTTCGTCCCGCTGACACCCAGAGGACGGGCTAGAAGGGGCCGGCCCCCGTCCCGCTCCTCCCTGTCCAGGTGAGTCCGCCCACACCTGGCTGAAATCAGGAAACAGACCGCTGCAGCACTCACTGTCCCAAATAACACTTCACTTTTCCTCTTTTCACTAATTCTCTTCTGCAACTAATAACTTAAAGGGTCACGCTTATATTTACTTTCTTCAACAAAACCCTAAAAGCAGCTGATTCTTGATGACACGGAGCTGGTTTATGATGCTAACCTGCATTTTGATCAAAGTTGCTTTTAGTATCAAGTTACTGAAATCCATAAAAAGCAGAATCTGTTCTTTTTAGAATCTCACAGACAAACCAGTAAGTAGAACGTTTCAGCTGAGCAAGGTTTTACTGACAGCAGAAGGTTTAGATGTGATAAACTGTGGCGTTTAGCAGAATCTGTGTGAGAGAAGACTTGTACTCTTTCTTTAAGGGGGGTTGGTATTGGCTCGCTGCAGAGACTCGGCGCTCAGAGCCGGACACAGTCCTCCTCAGAGGACGAGCCTTACACCGGCATGCTGCCTCCACGCCTCCCCGTCAGCCCGACAGACCCCGAGCCGTCCAGCCGCTCGGACTCCCTCAGGTCGTCGCCGGAGGAGGCGAGCTCAGCTGGGAGCAGCTTCGTCGGTCTGCGGGTGGTCGCCAAGTGGTCGTCTAATGGCTACTTCTACTCAGGCCGCATCATGAAAGATGCCGGCGAAGGGAGTTTTCGCCTTCGGTTCGACGACGGCTATGAGTGTGAGGTGGCAGGGAAGGATATCCTGCTGTGTGACCCCATCCCTCTGGAGACGGAGGTCACTGCTCTGCTGGAAGACGAGTACTTCAGCATAGGTGAGGAAGACTAGGAGCTCCGTAGTTTGTAGTTAACTTAAAAACTGATTTTTCTAGAATTTTTGTGTTTTTTTTTTTCTGAAAAAGACTCTTCAAATGCACTGTTTTTATTTATTTATTCATTGGTTTTCTAACCTGCTGTGGCTAATGTGTGCAGGCGTTATTAAAGGCCATAAAACAGAAGGTCAGGATCTGTTCTACAACGTGGAGAAGGACAGCCAGAGGCAGTGGTACAACCGGACGGCGGTCATCCTGTCTCTGGAGCAGGGGAACAAGCTGCGGGAGCAGCACAGCCTCGGGCCCTACGAGCCCTCCGTTCCGCTGGCCAAAGCCTCCGACATCAGTCTGGGTAAGAACACGTGTCCTCCAGGTCAGAGAGCCCAAGTTGGCCTGATTCTGACCTTCGGTCGTATTTCTTTAGATAACTTGGTGGAGGGGAAGAGGAGGCGCAGAGGGACCCCCAGCGGTCAGAACACACCCAACCGCAGCTCTACCAGCAGCCCTCGGACCCCCGGCCCCTCTGGCAAAAGGAAGCTGGTGTCTTCTGAAGAAACCCGGACGCCCTCTAAGCGAGGGCGCAGAGGGGGAGGAGCCAGAGCTGGTATGGGGACCCGCCCACCAGGACCAGAATCTCCTCTGATTCATTTAGAACAGTTTTAAACCAGCTTGGATTGAATTTTACAAAAGAACTGAACAGAAACTATATTTTATAATTGACTGGGGGGAGGGTTTAGAACTTTATTTTTATAAATGAGATTTTTAGAAAGCTAATTGATACTAAAATGAGATTTTAATGTTTCTAATGGCCTCATTTTTGTTTTACTGACTTTAAATGTTTCTGATGAAGTGTTTTTGTGTGAACTGAGTCGTGTGTGATGTTTATGAGTGTAACTAACACATTTTGACCTCTATGTGACCTCTATCCATCCGCTGATGCTATTTGATGGCTTCTTCTCAGGCTGACGTGGTAATCAATGAGCTGCTGATGGTTGGGGTGTTTGGTCCACAGGTGGAGGGGAGATCAGGGTGTGACGTTTATAACAATCAGTTCAGCTACACTAAATCTATATTTATAGATGTTTAAATGGGATCATTCAACACATTTCAGATATGGTGGTGTTGATAGACTAATTTGAAATATAAAATATTGATGATTTAGCTGAATTGGTGTTTAAAACCACAAATTATAAGTTCCTTCCTAACAATCAGACTACTTGGAATACTTTAAATGGTTTTGATCAGATGTTTTCCAGACTTTCTGAAGGTTTTTCAAGCTTTTATTTGGGACTTTTTTCGTTTTTCCACTCTTTTCCATCCTTTTTTCTGAATATTTTGGTTTATTTGAACTCTAACCTATAACAAATAAATCAAATGACTGATAATGCTTTCAGATCCTGTTCATCTGATACAGGAAAGTTTTTAGACCTCATTTGTCTGACCAGATTTCTCAAATCTTAAGATAATCCAGTAACACCACCAATAGTTCATTAGTGCAACACTAAAGATTGCAGTTTTACAGATGAGATTCACCTTATTGGTGTTTAAAGGCTGTAAAACTGTATATTCAGCACCAACAAGGTCAATCTTATCTGTAAAACTGGAATATTTATTAGTAATTTTATGTCTGACAGGTTGACGGCTGCAAAATTCAAAAGGCAACCTCCAAAAATCTGGAAAACACGATAAAAGGTTTAAAAGTCTGGCTGCTTGGGGGGAAAATATAAAGATGCATTAGGGTTTTTGCACAAAACTAAAAGGATGTAATTTGTTCTCTATCGTGTAACTACGTCCCTGTCTCCAGCTCAGCGGGCGGGTGTGTGTAACACCTCCGGCAGCGGCACAGATCTGGCTGATCGGCCGTGTGACATAAGCGAGTCACACGGCCCGCTGCCTCAGAACACGTCTCTGTTTATGGGCTTCGCCTTCATGCTGACGGCCTCGTCGGAGAGCGACCGCGTTTCCAACAAGACCAACACCAGTGATGAGGAGGAGGGTGAGACAGATCAGAGTATTACTGTTATGGTGGATCTAGGATCATTTCATTTGGAAGCTATTTAAAACAAAACTTTTTCCTGTTGAAATGTTTTTGTTGCTGCTTGTTCTGTTATTTTTGTTCTGTGCTAAAACAGATTAAGGTTAGATTTAACTCTTTATTCTATTAACAGACTATGTGCAAACAGGACCGTACAACAAGTCCTACACAGAGTCCCAGCTGCAGGCAGGTGGAGGCTTCATCCTGCCTGACTTCAACGAGGAACAGGTTTGATTCTGAACAGTTAAAACTAGTACCTGTAGAGCTTTTGGATGAATTAGCTGTAAATGTGTGTTTTTTTTGGTTGTAATTCACTTTTTCCTTTAAAGCAGCCACGTTTTCCATTAATCTGTTGAAGTGATGCTGATCAATCATTCTGTAGGTTTTCTGAAGGCTCTGAAAGTTCATGCTTGGACTTTGGCTGCTCTTCCACTCTTTTAGTCTAGAACCATTTTTAGATCAGTATCATTAAGTCTTGGCATCAAATAATAAAGAGGAGATGTGGTTGAAGACTTTTGCAGATATTTTACAAGGCTTAAAGCTACTGGTCCCTCCTCACTGTGCGTTGTTCTCCACCTCCAGTGTAAAGCTGCGTACCAGAGCCTGCTGATTGCGGACCAGCACTGCCGTACCAGGAAGTACCTGCTGTGCCTGGCCAGCGGCGTGCCGTGTGTGTCTCATATTTGGGTGAGAGACTGCTGCAAAGAGAACAAGCTGCTGAACTACAGGAATTACCTGCTGCCGGCTGGCGTGGGGCTGAATGACGCTATAATGGAGTGGTGAGCTGAGGCATTATCCTGCTGTGATTTTTCATTTGATGGATCTGAACTACGAGCTGCTGTTGATTCAACAAAATCAGCTTCACCTCATTTGCTACTTTGTCTTTCTTCAGGCATCCTCGCTCCAGCCCGTTCAAGGCCCTGCGTGCCCTCCTGGTGTTCGAGAAGCCAGCGGAGCTCTGGGCCCAGCTGATGACGATGGGCGGAGCTTCTTCTGTCCGAAACTTCCAGCCAAACAAGGACAGCTCTGGTAACAGGTCCACTTCCCAAAGACCACGGCTAAATATCTGAAAACCAAAATGACCGTTTGCTCTCCTGTCTGCAGACATTCCTGCTGGAAAGTACGACGTGGTGGTGACAGACCAGGCCTGTCCACCGCTGGTGGAGAAAAGTGTGACCTCACAGGAAGTCCCACTGGTGTCTCCCGAGTGGCTGATCCAGAGTCTGATCTGCGGGGAGTGCCTCGGTTTCCACAGCAGGCCTCAGTTCCACCACGACCACTCCTCCTCCTCCTCCGAATAATCTGATTCCAACTTGTTGAAATGCCTTCGACCAAGCTCAGTGTTCAGCATTAGTTCTGTTGCATGCCTCTGCTGTATATAACCTGTCTGTTTTTATGGATAATAAATTGTGACTCGTTTCATTTTAACTGATTTTAGGTTTATTTTATCTACAGGAAATGAAACCAGGAACATCATTTCATATATTTACACTTTATACATGGAGATGTTTAAGCCCAGACACGAAAGTTACTGAGAACGGATCTTGGACTCACTGAACCATCAGCTGTTTCTGCTTTTATATAATCAACTTGCTCTCAAACACGATGTGTCAGAATAACCAGAAACATTTAAAAGAATCTTTTCATTTATGATCAGAGCTAGGACTTCCCTCTCTTCCTTGATTTGTTCTATTTTCTCAGATTATAAGAATGAACCACTGCTTTAACTTTGTGACAAGTTCAAATGGGTTTATGGTTCTTATGTCTGATCTGACTGATGTAGACGTCTCTGGACCTTCAGACTGAAAACGAAAGCTCAGTGGACTCTGGGTTGTGGCGTTTTAGCACCGTTAGAGAAATCAGATCTTAAAAGCTAAGAGTTCCATAGATAGCTCTGATCTTGAGTAAATAAGAGAGGAACTAATATTTGTAGTTTGGGTGTTTATGTTTAGTTTCAGTAGACATGCAGCAGTATCCTGGAGAAACGAGCAGCTTCTGATGATGATCAGATCTTCATCCTTTCTGCTCTTCTTAAACACTGAAACAAGAACCATTTTACATTGTTGGTTAAAGCACATCTACCCACAGGTGGATGAATGAATGTGTTCTCCATGCCCTACCCGCCCAAAGTGCCCCCAGCCTGTGTGTAGTATTTGTTGTAGTCCAGACGCAGTAACAGCTGAGCCAGGTCCGAGTTGATCTGATGGTTCCTCACACTTGAAAGGATTTTGAACAGCAGGGACGACTGCCGTCTAAAACCCTGAAGTTTCAGAGTCAGCTCCGTGAAACAGCTCTTTAGACAACATCTGATCAAAACTGTTCCTCCAGGACTTACCTTCACCAGCAGGTCCAGCTGAGCGGTTCCTCTTTCATCCAGTGAAGCCACGTTCTGACTCACCAGAGAGCAGAAGTTCTGACACAGCTCCAGGATCTCATTCAGACAGTGGAACACCTGAGGACACACACTACCATCAGAACTTCTGTTGTAAACACCCATGATGAGTCTTAGCAGCAGGCTGAGCTCTACCGGCTTCAGGAGGATGAAGGACTGGGCCAGCAGGTTGCTGAGGAAATGATCGTGGGCCAGTCGGATGCTCTCAAAGTCTCTGGTGGAGTTGATCTGCAGCAGCAGCTGAGAGAACTGAGACTCTAGAACGTCCACCTGAAGAGGAACAAAAAAACCTCAAACATCATCTGATCAAATCTGAACACACTGGTGGAAAGTACTAAACGAGGTGGACAAACGTGTTTGATTCAAAGGTCAGAGGTCAGTTTGAAAACACTCATCCTTAAAGCAAACATCTGCCTGGTTTCCTCACCTGTAAGTAGTACTGCAGGTTGTCAATCAGGAATGCCATGTGGTTCCTGAGTCTACACTTCACAGCGTCTGTCTGACTGGACAGGTGTTTCCTCTGCATCTGCAGCGCCCAGCAGTGCTGCAGCTGTGACTGCACCCGCCGCACGCTCAGCAGGTACCTGAACACCACGTTGTACCTGAGCAGGAGGAGCAAACAGGAGGTGAGGGTGGTCACAGTTACACGCATAAGCTTTAATAATGAGGTACGCACTTCTCCAGGACAGCAGGAGTGAAGAGGATGTGCAGCGGCCACTGAACCTTGTAGGTGAGGCCGAGAGCCGCCCAGCCGGTGGGAGGAACCTCACGAGGAGAGGTGTCCTGAGGAGGAGTGGCTCCGTCTCTGGGGCCTGACGCCTCTGGAGACGATGGACAACAGTAACCACAGTGTCAACAGGAAGAAGCTACGTATCTTACATCATCCTAAGACCTAAAATATAATATTATCCTGATTTAAATACCTTCTTAAAACCTCACTAAGCTGCAGTAGTTACCAAAAATAGGCAAAGTACTAGAAACTACAAGTAGTATCATAATAAGCTCTTCACACAGATCATCATCTGGCTCAGAGATCTCCAACGCTGGTTGAGGGCCACCAGCATGTTTTAAGCTCAGTCCCAATACTCACAATGCAGCTTACGGTCCTCTATGAAGTGCACTTGATAGAACATGTAGGCTAAGGCTTTGAGTGTGTAGTAAACAAGTATACAAACAACTGCAGAATTGGGCCAGTGGGCATCGGGTCATCCGCCTGTGCCACTGTGTCGTATCTCAGCGACTTCCTAAATGGGGATGCCGGTCACGGTTTGTGCTAATTTGCTGGTTGAAATTATTTTAAAACTGAATATTAAAACAAGTGATTACACTGCTGGCATGTCGTGTCCACAAATACACACCAGCACCGTTATCAGTTCACAATATTTGTCAACAGACATGTAATGCACCTCTGAAACAGAGAATCGTTAGATTGTAATCATATATGTACACTAGGGCTGGACAATAATTCAATAACGATATATATCAATCGATAGACGTATGGCACGATAGAAAAAAATGGGTCAATAAAAAGTTTCTTTTTTTTCTAATATAGCCTAATAATAATTATAGCTTAATACTAGAGTCAATACTTATTCCCAACCAATCAAAAACACAGACCCAGGCACGCTCCGTCACCAAGCCCTACCCTCTCAAACCAAAACAGACAGCAAGATGTCGCAGCAATGAGAGGTGGAGGACATTGGTGGCTGCACTTAAAATATATTTTTTACATTTCTTTATAATTATCAATAATTACTGATATCGATCAATATGATTTTTATCGATATGCTTTTTTTCTATATCGTCCAGTCCTACTGTACACAATAATAAAATATTCAATATTTAGATATTTAATATTTAATATTTGCAAACTTCTTATGCTTAAATGCTGGAAAGACAGAGTCAATACTCTTTGAGCCAACAAATCTCTCTCGTGTAACATCTACTTTTAGTCTTCCGTGTAGTGAAGTCCAGAAGTGTGTCACTAGCCTCGGTGTAAAATTAGATGCAGGATTTTCAATGGTACCGCAGGTAAATGCAGTTGTTAAATCTTGTTTTTTCCAACTGCGCCGCCTCATGCGTCTAAAACCCGTACTGAAACGTCCTCATCTGGAAACTGTGATACACGCTTTTATTACTTCCCGTCTGGACTATGCAAACTCACTACTCATTGGTGCTCCTGTTTCAGCGCTGAAACGGTTGCAGACTGTGCAAAATGCAGCAGCTAGGTTCCTTACCAACACAAATAGACGCTGTCACATTACCCCGGTTTTAGCACGTCTACACTGGCTGCCTGTGACTTTCAGGATTCGTTTTAAGATTTTATTATTTGCTTACAAGGCATTAAATGGCCTAGCACCACCTTACCTGTCACAGCTCCTTACACCCTACGTGCCGGCGCGTTCCCTGAGATCAGCTGACCGCTTACTACTCTGCATTCCAAAAATGAAGTATAAGACAAGAGGAGAGCGGGCTTTTGTGTATGCCGCTCCTCACTTTTGGAATGCTCTCCCTCTCACCGTACGAGAGTCCTCAACGGTCTCGGTCTTTAAGTCTAGACTGAAGACTCACTTTTATGATTTGGCCTTTGGATAAAGGACCTCTTTTACATTTGGTTTTATTGTTTTGATGTAGTTTTTATTGTCAGGACTGTTCCTGTTTTTGAAGCGCTAGTTTTTTATATTTTTTACTGCTTTTACTAGTCCTTTGGTTGATTTGACCATTTTTTATTGAATTACTGTGTGTGTCTGGTTTCTGCCTTTTATTGCTTATTTGGGTATCATGCTATTGCAATTGTTTATTTCAACTTGTTTTTCAACTGTAAGGCACTTTGTTCAGCTCTCATGCTGTGTTTTAATGCGCCAAACAAATAAACTGGTATGGTATGGTATGGTAGATAATTACACTTGAAAATACATATTTTCAGAAAGGGCATTTGAGCCATTGCTCTGCCTTCTTCTCAAAATTCCCACGCAGCAATGGATTGTGGGTAATAACTGAAGTCCACACCAATGAATGCTTTGGCGACGTGCGGATCAAGGGTGCAAAACAGGGCGGGGCCAAGGTCAGCACTTGAGAATCGGGACACCCTAGACACTCGCACCCCTGGATGGGAACGCGCAATTGTGGGGTGCAAAGGTGGAAGTGCAAGCAGTGGGACTGGGCTTTAGGACAGGCACACATGATTCAATGGTTGAATTACCGCTTCAGCAGATCATCAGGCTCTGCAGAAGCCTGTTAATCACCTGCTGATTAAAATCAGGTGTGTGAAGCAGAGAAACCTCTGAAACATGCTGGATGGTGGCCCTAATGGACCAGGATCAGACACCCTGATAGGGCTGATTGTTCTCCTTTATGAACTTATTAATGTAAAAAATGAGTGAACCTTTGCTTTCTTTGCCCTGGTAGTCCACAGTTAGATGCAGCAGAGGCAGCAGGTTGTCGTCGTCCAGCAGCACCTTATGAGCAGCCTGCTGGAACGCCACGTTCACGTCTGGAAGGAGAAAACAGTCTCAGCACATGACATCTATGACTGCCACTAGTGGTGAAAAGAAATTCAGACACTTCTCATCAACAGAAACCAGCAGATAGTTGAAGTCCAGATTTAAAATGATTTTCTGTAATATGAACATTTTTTTATCACAACTCACTAGATCTAAACCAGAAGGTGAAGGAGACTGCGCTGATGTCACTTGTTAGCTGTAAGTTGGCCCACACTAATGGATTTCTAAAAGTGGTTTAAACTGGCTAACATCTGAGTCTCTGCAAAGCCTCACTGCTGTGTTGTCTGCACTGACTGCACCTTGCAAAAAAACTGGGTCAGCTACATAAAAACAAAGCCAAAACCTTCTCTAAAGGAATTTGAATTTTCTAAAGAGGATTGAAAACAAATAAACTAAATGGTTTGTTTCAGAATATTCTGGAAAATTGTCCTGAGAGTGAGTGAAGGAGGGAGCAGGAAATCAGGGGCAGCATCTGCAGTGATGTGGACGCTGACCTGGTCTGTTGTGGTGAAGAAAGAGATAAGCCAGAAATTAAAGCTCCTAATTTACTAGTTGATCTTCATTCCAATCCTCACTGCTCATGACCAAAACAAACAAGATCATGAACAGCAGGGTGGCTGAGCTCGGACATCAGAGAGTCAGAGTGGAGCTGCTGCTCCTCCATGTCAATAGGAGCCAGCTGAGGTGGTTCAGGCATTTGGTCAGGATGCCTCCTGAACATCTACATGAGGAGGTGTTTCATGCATGTCCTGCCAATAGGAGACCAGGGTCAACCCAGGACACGTTGGAGGGATTATATCTCCACATTGGTCATGGAACACCTGAGTCCCCCTGGTGGGGGTTGCTGGGGAGAGGAAGGTTTGGGCCTTCAACAGAGGGGTTGAAGGCCCAAACCTCCAAACGATGCTATGACTCATAATTCTGTAAAATATTCCATATATACAGAATTCATATGACATAATTTAATAAATTATAATAATATAATAATTTGTAAAACAAAAACACCCAGAGGTGAGTGGGATCTGTGCAGACATGTTTACCGTGCTCGGTGACTGCTGTTGGAGGAGTCTTCAACATGTGCTGAGCAAGGTCAATGAACACCTGATAGAGCTCCCCACGACCCAGCAAGTAGAAATCTTTAACGATCTGGAGGAGATCACAAACATCAGTGCGGCTCATATCAAAATTTAAGAAACAAATAATAAATGTAAAACCTTGAGCTGTTCGAGCAGATTTGCCTCCTCCACCATCAACGTCCACAGGTGCTGCAGATCAGAAGAATATGACCTGGGTTTAGCTTTACAGCGCTGTCCCTGCCAGCTCACTTTAACTTGTGTTTTATGAACCGACTAAAGTAAAGCAGTGCTGTTGGCGCTCACCTCTGCCACTGTGCTCCTGATACGGTCGATTAAATTCTCGAAGTCCACCAGGCTGAACAGAGGCTGCTGTTTGAGTCTGTGCAGCTCAGCAGCAAAAAGATCCTCCTGGTGCTTTAATATGGAGCCTAAAACAAAAGGACAAAGACATGTTTAAGGGTCACCAATAAGCGGGCGCTAGACTTCACATATATATGAAATACCGGCTCTGGACGGGCTGTGGTTGTGATTTTCAAACATTTGAACAGATTCTCCTACAAACAGGATCTTCTCAGCCACTCTGATGGGGATGTAAGATGGCAGCATCTCTGTTCGCAGAGAGAACTGCTGGAGTGATGGAGCCAGCATGTTCTCCTCCTCGATCAGCCTCTAACAGATATTAGAGAAAAAGCTGTTAGGCACTCTGAGCTCCTGTCCGTAGACAGATGTAGGACTTTAACCCGCCTCACCAGGTCCTGTAATTCTCTGAGCTGTTTGCCACTTAAACCTCCCAAACCCAGGTCCTCCTCCTCCTCGTCCTGGTTGGCAGCAGCACCTCCTGCACTGGGACCCTGCTTTATGAAGAACTCCTCACTTTGGTCCAGCAGCAATCCATGGAGCATCCAAGCTGCTAACTGCTTGTACATCACACCATGACACGCAGCCAGAATCCTGCAAAATGCAGAAAGAAAACTCAAAAATCAAGATGATTTCTCTCTGAATCTCAGCGTTACATACACAAACATAAAATAATAAAAACTTTATGTATGGTGCAGACGCATTAAATGATGTCTCATCCACAAACCAAAACCAGATGAGGAACTTTCAGACTGCTGAGACAAATCTGTCACATGCAACACAAGCAAGCTGCAAAAATGCGCTGAAATGTCCTGATTTAGAGTCATTAAATCCAAATGGAGGGACTTACTTTTCTAAAGCCATGCGTACAGGAGGAAGACCCCCGCAGCTGTGTTTGTAAACCGTCTCCAGGATCTGACAGCCGTGGATCTAAAACCATCAAACACACAGCTCTGTTATCAGGGTGGGCCATTCCCTTATAGAACATTATAATAGAGATCCTATATTAGAGTGATTGATGGGAGTTATCTCATTTTGTATATTTAAATATGGTTAAAGTGTTCAAACTTCTAAGATGAGCAGTTATTTCAGGGTGAAATCATGTGGCAGTGGGTGAAAAAGTTCTTGGTGGGGCTATGTGTGAAATATTTCCCTTCTAAGTCCATTATAAGTATTCAAATTTTCTTTTTAGATTTATTTTTTCTACCTTCACATTAGGGAAGGCGCTAGCCCTAGCGCCCCCCTGTGGACGAGCCGCCACTGATTCAGATTCAGGTGTTTCTTTCAGTTAATGATATAATATTAGGCTGAGATTGTTTTGCTTAAATTTGGGGATTTATTAAATCTGACTTTTACTGATAGCTTAAGTGAAATAAGTCAAAGACTTAAAACGAGTAGCTGGCTAACCATTAGATCTAGATCATCTAGATTCTGGACTCTATATTTACATTTAACAGCACAAAACTGTAGGAGAGTCTAAAATCCCTTATAATTTGACCAAAAATTAGGGATTAAGGAGCTAGGATTAAGATGTCCAACAGTCTATCAAGTCAAAGAAAAACTCAGAGAAACTTATGATCATCTAAAGGTATCTCTATGAGAGTGCACTATGAGAAACACACTGAATAGGATTAAAAATCCTTTTTGGTCTAAAAGGAGAAAAAGAACATTTCTGCTTTTTAGCAGTGTGATAGAAATCACGTAGAGAGAAATAACACCTGGAAATGTTTTGATTGGTTGAGTTTTAAAAAAAGAAAAACTGTTTCTCTGGGTATTTCATCTGTGAAACACAGTGGTGAGGATCATGGTGTCACTTGTGAGTGAAATTTTAACAGAATCAATCAAGAATTTAAAAAAAGACAATGTCCTTCAATAGACGAACAGTTTACAAAAGAATCCAAGTGAAAGTCCAGCCCTGGCATTAATACAATTTTTGGGAGAAGAGAGAAGTCAGAGATTTCTATGAGGTTACCAACAAACGCGAAGGGTTCAAACTGTGCAGAGGACTGAATTAGAATGACTGATCATGATCATGTGAGAAAACAGCAGCAGCTTTACTGTGAGGAATAAAAATGAGTTTACATTTCATTTGATTAAGTTTGTCTGGAAACATTCCTTACCTTCTGTGATTTTATAGTCTCGACCACCACCATAACAGAGGGGAACAGCAACTGAAACTTCAACAGGAAATACAGCTTTAGACAGATTTAAAACAATTTTTAAGCTTTTATCACAGAATTACCTCATCAAGCTTGTAATTTATGTGAGATATTGTCAGATGTGGATCTCCCAGGAACTGAAACAAACACACAGGTTAAATGAGCCTCCTCTCACGTGTTCAATGACTCACAGGTATTAGCTGTTTGATGGTTTTACCTCCTGCTCCAGGTCCAGCAGGGCCTGTCTATATGGCTGCAACATCGAGTCCAGACCTGTGCAAAATGCCCGCAAGTAAATTCCATGAAGTCCCGTCTGGTTCAGCGGGTTCATGTGGTGCTCCTGCAAAACACATTGTGTATAAAGGTGGCTTACTCCTGAATTAAATACTCAAAAGTATTTTAAACTATGTGAAGAAGTGAAGAAAAGTTAAAACTATAATTTATTTGATGTTTGTATTTTATTATAAACTGTGTTGTATTTGATGTGATCAAAAGCCAGCTAACAAAGTACATCTGTGCTGATGGAGATACTCAATTCTTAAGCTGTGGACATTAAAAGTTTAAATCATATGCAAATGTTTCATCACATCGATACTCACCTGTTGATGAACATGGCCTGTGTGTTGCTCTATAAATTCAGTGAAGCGTATGTAATCTGAGCCCAGTTTACACAGCCGGTTCAGGACACTGGTCTCACTGGGGTGAAGGAAGGGCAGGTCCTGGGACACCTGGGCAGGAAATTAAAAGATGATGTTAAACTGAGAAAGACTAACATCTATTTTAATAAATTAGCTTTGGTTGTACGCGAGATCTGAGATGAAACAGATCAGACAGTAAATGGTGCTTTGAAATAAAATAAATTGAATATCTCTTATTAAGAGAACTGTGCAGCAACAAATGTATTCAATCCTCAAAGAAATTAAAAAAAAAACATTGAACAGAAAAGTGAATACACAGCCATATGATAAGCAGATGAAGTAATTCAAAAGTAAACATCTAGGTTGAGCTTTTGCTACTATGCTAGCATTTAAACGTTATTGCTCAATCAGTTTTACCTGTAAACCTGTTCGTTTGTTCCATGAGAAGATTGCACCGGGGTATCTACTCAGCGCCAATAACAGTTCGTGAATCATGTTAATTCATCTAGTGAAAACTGGTAACACAGCAGACCTTTTCATTCACTGACAAAAACAAAGCGACGCCTTCCGGTCACAATGTCGCAGGTTCCTTACGTATATCAGAACGCGCCGGTTGCGCCACAGACGTATTGTGGGTTGCGCTGTCTGTTAAAATACAGATTTTAGCGTTATAATGTCACAAAATAAAGCAATGTGTTTTTGCGCTGCGAGCTAGTTTCACTGAAAGAGCCAATGGTGGCTGTGTTAATGCTAAAATTTTAAAACACTCGTAACAACTTGTGGCGCATAATAATTTTCTGGGAAATGTAGTTTTTCCGGTTACGTCGCGAGTCTTGCGTCATTAGACAAATAGCTAGCTAGCAACATCGCAACAGAAACAGCTTAGTATGTCGTAGTTTTTAAAAAAATATCAAACGGCTCCATACTGACTTGACAGGCAATGAAAACTTCGCTAGTTGTTGCGAAAGAGCTGGTCTCAGTGTTGTAGTTTTTTGCGCTGTGTTTGGTTTAGCTAATGTTACGCGGCTCAACTTGTCAGGTAATTGAGTCACTTTGTAGTAATTTGAAAATATTTAGTCAGCGTAGCTAATTGACCAGACAAATTATCAACTAAAAATAACCATTATTAACCTATTGTAGTCGGTACAAGCCTTGTGTCGACCTGTTAACCCTAAACATGTAACTTTAATACATATCTTTGTGTTTAACCAACATAAATGCGAGTTTTGGAAATTGTTGTCTGTCCACCAGGGATGGCGGGGCAGATGAGCGGAGACGACGTCTCAGAATACCTGAGCCAGAACCCGGAGCTGGCCCAGTGGATCGACTCACAACGAGACTACTGCGAGAGCAACAAGCAGTGGTCGGCTCGGAGGGAGTTCATTCTGAGAAACATGGAGGCTTTCCCTACGGTGAAGCCTGGGGTCCCCAGCAGCAGCCTGGACAGATTGCTGTCTCTGTCTATGGTCTGGGCAAATCACGTCTTCCTCGGGTGCAGGTAGGTGGACACACCGACCGAGCTACAGTTTAATTTGTTGTGTATACATACACAGAAAAATCATTCAATGCATCTCAATAAAGTGCTGAAACTCAGGTTATTTTGTATCCTACTGAACTAGACCAAATTCTTGCTTTGCAGAGTTATATATACACATATATAGGATGGCTTGCCAGGCTAGTTATTTTGTACTATTTGAATGGAATTTGCTTTTAAAATGACATAAGCCGTTATCCTCAGACTTGTACAATAAAATAAGGATGTGCAGTACAGCTCATTGCTTAAGGTTATACCCTCTTAGCGCCTTGTAGAGTACTGTTGCAAATTCACAACAAACCCCTTCTGGCCTTAAAGCATCCAGATGGAGTGTTAGGATTTGTACTTTCATTGAACACCTGCCATATCTTGTCTTCTCGTGTCTTCTGCACTCTTGTGGAGGATCTTCAGGTGCCAAATTTGTTTTTATTTCTTAATGTTATAAGTCAAGATTGTATCTTTTGCTATTCTTGAGTTGTTAGACATCCTCAAGAGGAGTCTGTTCCTCTCTGAGCGGCTTTTATAAATCAATCCTAATAACTGTACGTTACAGAGAAACGGTTCAGAAGACTTTGCAAATTGAAACGGGCTGTAGAGTTGAAAACAATGTTCAATATCTGTCAGTTTGACAGATTTTTAGCCTTCCCCTAAGTTTTCAAAAGACTATACATCAAACAGTATTCAAAGAGCATATGCTTCTAGGGCAAAATCTGAGCATTATGCAACACATTCATGACAAATAATATAACATAAAAAGTACTAATGTTTCTCTGTTCTAGACACAACATCACTTAATTAGTAGTTTGATTTTGCAGCATTAATAAAAGTAGAGGCATCATTGGTAAGTTACCATCGTTACCAGCTGAGACTCTTGATGCACTTTCAAGGTTATTTCTAACAGTCAAATGTGTGTTTTAATAGAATGCTGTGCAAGTTAGAAGACTGCAAAAACAACACAAAGTAGATGATGATCTCCGGGGATTTTTTGGTGACTTATTTCTGTTATTTATTAGTTATCCACAGGCTGTGATGGATAAGATCAAGGAGATGGGTGAGGCAATAGTTGTCCAGGATGCGCCTGTTCACAAAACCACAAAAGAAGGAATTATGGCCAAAGGAAAGCGGAGCTGCGCAGCTGGTAATGCAAGGGATATTTTCATTATCACCAAACATGTAACGTGACACTTAAATTTAGCATTTTTATAACGTATATGATATATCTTTGCTTTTTTATTTGCAGAATGCGTTTTAATGATAAATATAGTTGTTGTTTTAATATTGTTTACATTATCTTATATGTAGAGCCTATCGGAGTCATTCGGATTGCCTAAAATGTATTAAAAATAATTATATATAATGTGTAGTTAAATCATTCACATAAGTGTGGATAGAAGTGGACAAATATATATGTTTGAAAGGCTTTAATGATCTACGTTGCTTTTACAACGTATTTTGTTTCCTTAAAGACTTTTTAAAATAGATTTAGCTTTTTTGTCTTACTTAAATGTTTTGGGTCAGCAATATTTTCCTATAAGTCCTGTAGATCATAAAGATATTTTTTGGTAAAAGTGCAATGAGTTGTTTTTGGTCAGCAGAGATTTTGACCTTGCAACTCTCCCATGATGCTATTTTAGCCCCCCTCTCATTGTTGAATCATGAACTCTGACCTTAACCTGAACCAGACAAGGCTCCTGGGTTCTTCTGTCCTTGAATCTCTTTAGAACAGTGTTGCTTTTTAGGACCTTTATCCTTTTCCATGTTTATTACTTAATTCTTCAGGTCTAACTGTTTCCAGGCCCATGTGTGAATACTGAAACTCAGATTTCATGCCTAATCACAGTTAATGTTCATGACTTAACAACGGGCCAATGACCTTGTCCATGTAGGACCGGTTTGGATTGGATAGCTTTGTCCCCATATTACATTATGTTATAATTTGAAAAGGACCTTTTGTCTGAGCAGTATGGCTGCTTGCTGCAAGATTTGAATAGATTTGATAGTAAAATGTACACCACACTTCTCTACACAAATCTGCAGCTTGTTAAATCTAATGCAACATTGCTGCAGGGATTCAAAGTCTTTATATTACACAACAAAGGCTTGAATCTGTTGTTTTTGTGCAGTAAACAAAGTTGTCATTCACAGAGGGTGATGCTGACAGCGGGGTAAAAAGAGCTAAAAGTGCCCCTAATGAGGTTGACAGTCGACCTGCTGGGAGGACCACAGCGCGGGCCATGGGTCAGAAATGTGGGCCTCGTCCACAGGCTCCCACAGAGCATCAGCCCTTCTTCAACCGTCTCTACAAAGCTGTGGCCTGGAAGCTGGTCTCAGCAGGGGGCTTCGGTCCAAACCTGGACCACTTTGAAATTCTTCGGAGCTGCGTGGAGTCGTGTAAACAGACCCTGACCTGTGTGTTTGTGCCACTGAAGGACATCACAGGCCTCCCCGCGAGTCGTGCTCAGAAGGAAGGCCATGTGTGTGAAATCCGCTGCCAGACGGTCTACATGGGCACAGGGTATGGGCGGGATGAGCCTGCTGCCAGAGCCATGGCCTCCAAAGAAGCTCTAAAAGTCTTTCAGGGGAGAAAAGTGACTGTGAAGATCTGCAGGCGAAGGTACAAAGGAAAAGACATGGAGGACTTGATGCTCTTGGATGAACAGCCTCGGAGTCAGGGCTTCCCTCCGGCTCTCAGCTACCCTTTTCAGGATGAGCAGCTGGAGGATGGTTCTTCGTAGAGGACATGGACATTTGGCCCGCTGCAGATCTACTGAAGGAATTCGTAAATGTTGGGACCAGACTGTTATCTAGCTAAACATTGTAGTTAAACCTGAGGTTCATTGGAGCATCCTGATGTGTTTCCAGATGTGCTTTGGTTTCATAACACAGACAAGCATCTTTGCTAGATCACCAAAACAGGAAAACAGCCTTAAATCTGCAAAAAGAAAACACATCCCAACACAAGTCAGATTGTGTGTAGCATAATTTACAGTTTCACAATAAAGGCACAATAAAATATCATCAGAGGACAACAAACTCCTTTTTTTTGGTGAATTAGTCGCAGCTCAAAGGCTCACTGCTTTGTCCATCCTTCACACCAACAGCTTACTCCACTTCCTAGATTAAGCTTGCTAAGATTTTTTTTATTTAGTTTGCCTTACTGATAATTTATAAGTTTATTGATTCACACAGAGTAATAAGTTATTTTTCACAGATTTGGTAACCGTTGTGCTGTAGGAGTGCATTAACGGTTAAGAGTATAACTCCATTGAAGAGATTAAAGGAGTTCTTGCTTTTTATTGATGGGCTGTAACTAGATCAGTGTTTGTTTTAGAGCTGTTCCCATTAACCCTTAAATATCAGGGTTGTTCCCTTTAACATCGTTCTCATTAATGGCCTGCACTTTAATTGGGTTTGAGCAGGGCTGGGCCGCGTTGAGGTTAGTGCCAACATTTTTTTTTCTGGTTATTTGAGCCTAAAAATTAAATTAATGGTTTAAGCATTTCTAATTTGTATTGACTGGGTTGTTATAGTGGTGACTGAAGTGTTTTGGTCATTTCAGATATTCTGTAATTGGAAGACCTTTTCAGTCATAACCTGAATGGTTATTTGAAAACTGGTGACTCAATCCTGTCATCATTTGTTTTTCTCAGACCCCTGTTGAACAACAGTAGCTCTTTTACTGTAGACTGAACTAAAAGCTGCTGCTTTTATTGATTTTTGTTAAGGTTTATTAAAAATAATAAAATTTAAGATGTTTAATATACAGCAATGCCGATGTAAGGATATTGTTTTAGACATTGTGTACAGTTCTGAGTTGTTAACGTGCTGCTGTAACATGTAGTTTGTGTTTTTCTGTTTCAGTCTGAGTTGAAGATGCTGATGAAAGGGCTTGCATTGAAGTGTGTACATCTTTGCTCTTTCACGTTAATGTGTGTTTACAGCAGTGGTCCTGTTTCTATATATTTTTAAATAAAGATTTAATGCAGAAAATCAGATTTGTTTTCTCTCGCTTATTTTTTACTCATGGTTTATTCAAATGGAACATTAGTCACACGTTCTAGGTGATTCATCATGTAAATGTGCAACATCTAACCATGTGATGTTACTGTCTCGATCCCTGATAGGCTGATGACGGAAACGTAAAAAAGACCACAACACAAACAGTACGGCCTTAAACACATTAGAAATAAATTATTTTAGATAAAAATTACCATTGACAGGCTGACCAAACATGCACATCCACAATAGTTTTTTCAGGAAAAAATAAATAAAATTCTGTTGACATGTTATGATTTTGTCTCTTCAGATAGTCCTTTTAAATGTTTAACATTTTTCTAAATATTTTAGGGTAGTCCTACCTTCTTGAGTCCATCTGTTTGGAAAAGAGTTGTTATGGCAACATGACAATTATCCACAAATTTGCTTCTTCAAATTGATTAGACTTTATTTATCCCCTAGGGCAGGGGTCCTCAAATAGATTTGTTCAAGGGCCAGATTTTTTTCCAGCGGTCACTGTGAGGGCCAGATGCTCTTCTAAAATAAAAAAAAATCTAAAATGCATTTTAAATATAATGTATATATATAAAGTAGAACATGTATTTTCACTATTCTTGATTCAGTAATATTTGGGGGCCAGGTTGAAAGGTTGGCGGATTCACTGGTGTAGGGAGTTGTGAGAAACATGTTCAGCATCTGTAGGATCTGAGCTTCGTCATGGGCAGGGATGTCACTAGGATTGAGAGATAGGGGGTCTTAGCCCCAGGAGCTTGACGTTGAACTTTTTTTGTCACACCCTCCAAAGACTTCGTCAATTAATTCATTATTTGAATAACATTTAACAGAACCAGTAATTTTATCACTTTCTTTTCCTTCCCTGCTTTCTTGCAATTTCTCTCTTCTTTTTTTATCAAAAAAATAACCTTAAATCAGTTCATTATCGTGGTCTATGTTGAAGAAAGATGTTATATATATCTTTTAAAAATTAGATATGTTATATTTCCAAATAAAGCTATTCATTTCAGTCTACTGCTCTTAACAGGGGGAAATGGTGTGGTCATTTATTTAATTAGTTTTAATTACAACTAGCTTAGTTCTAAATCCTACTGAAACCTGACAATAAAGAACAAATGAATGTTTGTCAAAACTTTATTCTGCTAAATGAGTTGAGAGTTTTAATACGTATATAATTAACATTAAGTGCAATTTAACTGTTTTAGGAATGGGAAAGGTGTCTTCTTTTTTGGAAGTCAAAACACACACACACACACACATTTCAAAGCATCAACCTGGTGAACTTTATGAAAGAAAATAATCAGCAACCAGACCAACCTCTATACTGTATACAGGTCAGACCTGGTGCTTGAAGGCCACAGTGGCTGCATGTTTTCTACGTGTCCCTGCTCAGCCACACCTGACTATATCAAGTTGGGGTTCGTATTTTAACACAGAGTAGCAGAGCCTTTGTTTACCTTCTGCTAACAAGATGCTGCTCCTCCTGAGACGAGGACCAGACTGAGACGTGTTTAACCACATGTCCATGCTTTGTTCTCAGCTCTGAGGAAGGAGACAGACAGAGGATTTGGGGTGATGGGGGGTTGGTCTGGGGATCCCAACAGAAACATTCTAGTGAAGTAGATGTCATTTCCTGCATTCTAGGGATTTTAAACAGGTTGTTTTATTAGATTTAAATGATTGTTTTTAAATGAACAACTTAAACAAGTTGAGCTTTAAAAACTAAAGCAGTTATCAATTAAATCAGATCAATATCAACATGAAATGACAGCTTTGGTCTGGTTTATTTTGTTAGAACCCAATGGTCTCATTCAGAAATGTGATGGAGAATGAACCAAGCTCTGCTGCTGCTGAAGATACTAAAACCATAAAGAATCCTAAACTTCCAATATGTTGGATGTTTGTTTTGTATTTGCTGATAATAATAAAACCAGGTGGAGGCTGTGGGCTGATAGGATTTAATGACAGCTAGCTACCTGATGGATCTCCTTGACTAACCAGCTAACTAACCCTCCCACCACCTGTCCTTTGAGGACATTTTGATTTTTATTCTCTCCTTATGTCCGTTGTGTCTCTGAGAAGCAGATAAAGCAAACAACCATCTAACTCAAAAACCTTCACCCAGTTTTCTTTAAGTTGAATTTAACATAATTTGAAGTCATCCTGGTTCATGAAACAAAATAAAGTTTAGCAAGAACTTCTACAGGCTGACACATCAGAACAATATTGTTATTATTTCTCTTCAGAGCTCTCATCTCCTCTGCTCGGACCATAGGAGCGGGGAAGAAACCCTTGTCTGGTCTGGAGGTCTGCACAGATGACCACCAGACGAGATGCGTTCGTGCGGGTCGCGCGTCACCGGTTCTGACGGATTTATTTATTTATTCTACAGGTGGTGTTTGATAGGTGTTAAATACCCTCTGGAATGTTTCCCCCCGTGGCTAATAGTGAAACTGGTTAAACCGTAAAACCCGGCCTCGCTGTATAAACCCATCACCCCCACTCCCCCACCCCCAACTATTTTCTCATTGGATCTGCACTAATCAAGTATAGGTGATACATTTTGGATTCAAAACGGCAAATTCTGCCAAAAGGTGAGGGATTTTCATGTCTGATACATCTGCACAAACTTTAAAATTAAAAAATGTTAACGGAAAAAAATAAATCCACCCAAAATAATAGGGGGGCTTAGGAATATTTTAAAATGGCCCTAACGACGTCCATGGTCATGGGTGGATAGAATGTGTGTACAATCTGATTTTAAGCAGCAAAACAGAAAAAAGGCAAAAACACACACGAGGGATTTCCAGTCACTTATTTGATTGTAGTTTTAGTTGTGTTTGAAGGACATAAAAAGGTTTGCAAAGTCTTGTAGCCAGGGTTCTGACGTTTCTTTAGAGGTGCAGCTTGGCTATGTTTATTGATATTTGGGGACCCTCAGGCCCAAAGGGTTGGGGGGCTGGGTGGGAAGGTCTGGCGGGCCGGATGTGGCCCGCGGGCCGCCATTTGCGGATCACTGCCCTAGAGGAAGGAACCCAACTACAATAGGTGGACAAACTTCAGAAATGCAATGGATGAATGTGTATTCGGTAATTTATCTCATTGCATTCACTACAGCTTCTTCTGAGAAAGCCTCAGCTGTCCTCTCATTAGGGCTTATTATGAGTCAGTTCCTTATTAAAATGGACGTAAATCGTACAGATCGTAAACAACCAGTGATTTGTTTCTTTCTGACATTCATGCATGATATCCTGCCCCAGCTGAACAATTGTTTGTATGAGCAGGACGCCTCCAGGCCTGATTATCACAGCTGACTGAGCAGCAATCACATATCTGCACTCTGGCTCATTCCTACTGCATCAGTCCATGTGAACACAAGCATGAAAATCGTCTGCCTTCCTAACATGTCAACAAAACAGACTGTTGCTTGGGATTGGAAAGTGTTTCCCTGCAAAAGAAGATAAATCTATTATATAAAAAAATCTCAGAGTCATCTTCAACAGTTAACTGTAAATATCATGATTCACCATTAGAGGGCAGCAAAGTTAATAGGAAATAATATTTGAGCTGCTCAATTCCTCTTCATGATGGATTTGGCATTAAGACATACATTTGTATTTGAAGAAGCTGTGTATGATCGTGTTGCATGTTTGGTAAATGATTTTGCACTTTTAATATGTAGAGCTGTTTTGGATTTACATGAGGTATCTTTGACTGTAAACTCTTGGCGATCTTCATTGTGACTGATAGAGTTAAAGTCCCAAGTCATCATCACACACTGGTGAAATTACATCTCTGCATTTGACCCATCCCCGTGGTGGGGAGCAGTGAGCTGCAGCTGTGGCCGCGCTCGGGAACTATTTGGTGGTTTAACCCCCCAATCCAACCCCTTAGTGCTGAGTGTCAAGCGAGGAGGCATTGGGTCCCATTTTTTCAAGTCTTTGGTATGACCCGACCGGGAATTGAACCCTGATCTCCCAGTCCCGGGGCGGACACTCTACCACTAGGTCATAGAGTTTTATAGTAATTTTCAGATTTTTCTTTGTTATCTTTTAGGCTACTAATCATAGCTTTATGTATTTGTTTCCCCTGGAAAACATGTGCGTGATGTTAAAGATGCATTATGGTAACAATGTGTGACAAAACACGCTGTATGATTAAAATCTTGTATTTGTGCTACTTTGTAACTAATGTTTGTTGGTTGCAAAAACATGTTAACCAGTCTTTAGTGTTTGGATGGTTTTGTTTATTTTGGACATCAGTGGTTATTTTGTGCTCAATCAGTTTGAGGAAGACTTTGCAATCTCAACTAAGATCATAGAAGACTTAACAAGCACACAACGGGTAGGAAAATCTGGTTGTAAGAGTTGTTTAAAGGGAGAAAACAGACATTCTAAAAACACCACCCTCTTCACAGCCTCCTCTGGTGACTCATGTCACAAAATTAATTAAAAGATGTTTAAAAACATCTAAGGATGTGAGATGAGGTCAGAGATGTTGGCCATCATCAAATCAGAAAAACTGTCCTGTCGTTTACAGATGCTTTATAATAAAAATAAATAAATAAAATGGATAGTCACAAAGAACCATGTGATTGGGTGCAGAAGGAAGGTGTACAGAGGAAACAAACAAACTCAGATGATAAAATAGCATGGATTTATGAGTTTATATGCAAACAGCTCAACTTTCGTGGTTGTTATCTGTTCTGTGCAGAAAGTCATGCATCTCTGACCAAAGCTGGCCCAGAACCATAATTACACAGTAAAGTGTGGGTAAAAAAATCCTGGATAGTTTTAAAGGAGACATATTATGAGTTTTTTTCTTAAGTTATCATAGTTCTACGGCTGATAAAAACATGTTCATGAACATGTGAGAGGGCACTAATGATTAAATCGCATGATCTGAAACTGAGACACAAAAAGGACTGTCCAGCTCTGTATGCATGTGTTTAAACATTGTTCCTACATTTTTAATCTCCCTTCCTGCCGTGAGCGTTGTTGCCTGTTGTTGATGTATCGAGCGCTTTGCAGACAGCATCATTCTCGCAGAGCGCTCTGTATTTCAGACTCCATCATTCGTCTCTCTTTGTGCCTCCATCAATCTTTCTCTCAATCATCATCAGCCTCTTTCTCTCCGTCAGCCTCTTCCTGCTTCTGTCAACATCTCCATCTGTCATTCTGTCGAATTATCACACACAAACAAACGGCCCTGCTGATAGGCAATCGCTGCAGGTCCATCGTGTGTGGGTGGGAAAATGCTCTTGTCCACATATGCAATCTCTATCGGAATCAGAGGTAATTCCCAGAAGAATCAATAACAAATCCTCCCTGTCTGCAGAAAGTATTGCCACTCAGGAAATAAGATAAACCGTCTTTTCTTTCTGGCTAAACCACAATCAAAGTTCTCACTGTCCACGTGTTCATTTTTAAGGGACTGCACTCCTTCAGCCCCATTCTTACATTTACTTCTGCTTTGACTTCACTACAGAACCTGAATTACCAAAATAAAACGTTGATCACGAACTCTGAAAAACCATTCCAAGAAGACGTTTATTCAGCAAAGCTTTTTTTCATGCTGTTGTTCTTTTTTTCTCAGAACTCTTAAAACATTTAGATGTGATGAAAGGTTTAACGTGGTTTTTGGTGCTAACTTTTGTGTAATATTCTTGGGACATTCTTTGCAATTTGCTTCCAAACATCCAGACTTTCTTGTACTTTTTCAAGTGTTCTTGATCAATAGTTGGTTTCTGATGATATTTTAAAGGTTTTTTTTCTATTTTTGGTTACTTTTTCATTCAGCTTGAGTTCTTTTCATTTGTTTTGAACTTGGACCTATGAATCATTCCAGCACAGAAAAGCTCCTAAACTCTCAGGGTGGACCAGCGCTGTGCTGACACACTACAGAATGAAAATTTTAGACCAGCACGCTGTTACAAAGACATGTTCATTTCTCATGTTTTTGGTTAAATCCATACAAATCCCAAAGAAAACAGTTAAGAGACAACATATTTTATTTTAACACCAACAAGGGGATTCCCAAGGAGCTTTTAGCCACAACCATGCATCCACAGGACATCATCTTCCTGCACAACAGTATTTTATTTTATTCAGCTTAGACCTCCAGTCTGTATTTAGGGAGACAGCGTTTCCATTTAAACATTTAATCAGTATTGTATAGTATTTTAAACATTACTGCATTGTTTTGAACTTTTTATTGGTCAAAAACAATGTGTGGTGTAGTTTTTAAAAGGCCCTGTCACAGATGAGGAAATTAAAAATGCACTTCTACCAAAGCTCAGGTCTCAGGGCGGTCGATGATCGGCTGGAGGAGGATGTGTCAGGTCTTTGATGGATTTGATCTTGTTTCTGTATCCCTTAAGATTTTAGGCTTTCTTGCCAATGTTCCAGATGGTTCAAGGACACCAAAATAATTCACAGTGATCAGATAACAAGGTGATACTTATTTTAAAAAGTAGCCAAATGACCTTCAGAAAGCATGAAAAAACAATGATCACAGCCACTTTAAAAGATTTCACAAAAGTCTAGCTGCTTGGAAGAAAGACCTATAGAAGTGAGGGATGAATCAAGACTTTTGCACAGGTTTGAGTCACTCGTCTCTATTTGAAAACAGATCACGACGTGATCCATCCTGAGAAATCTGGGACTCCTTTATACTTCTGGATTTTGGGAAAACTGCTCATGTGATTCTCTTAAAAGATAAAAGAAAGAATCTATCCATAAAGTTTTCCTTCCTGTTGGTTTGCTGATGTCATTATAAAGTCAGTGCTCATTGAGTAAAATCTCTTATTCTAAACACTGGTCTAAAAACAGAAGCTGCTGTTTGCAACTGTCCGACAAAAAGAAAAGCTTGTGTCTTTAAATCCAATCTCTAACAGAATCTGAGGTAATTCCCAGAGGAATTACTGGCAAAGCTTCCCTGTCTGGAAACAGTATTGCAGTTCAAGAAATAAGACAAATGGTCTTATTTACATCCAGAGCAGCCGTGAGTCTGACTGTTAAGCTCTTCTCAAAGGTGTCTAAGGTGCTTCGCTGCTCCAAATTCCTTTTTATTAAAATTTAGAAAAGAAAAATAACCTGAAGCAGAGTTTCTTTAAAAAAAAAACATGTTCATAGTGTGTCACTATCTAATTCAGCAGTTCAAAGAATGTTGATTAAGACGAAATTCTGTTCTGCTTTGGGTTAAAATGTTCTTGGAATGGCTTCATTAATCAGTTTTATTGGCTCAGAGCGGAGATGAGTTCCCAAACAGCAAAAGCTTGTGATGAGTCAAACACATCAGGCTGGTGCTCAGAGACAACGGGGACGGTTTGGGGCTTTAGCCAAACCAACCTTTACAAATAAAACATTTAACTCAATAAAACCATTTTCTTTCTCCGCTGAGAAAACTAAAATGCTTATTTTCACACTTGAGCCTTTCTGCGTAAGTAGGTGTTGTATTAGAGTGATAAGGCAGATCAATCATAGATTGATACTGTCATTTATTTTTTAGTGAAACTGATATTTTTTTCATGAATCATAGATTGATCTGCAGATTAATCATATTAGAAACACTTGGATTTTTCTGGTTTCCACAAAATATTTGTTTAGTTAAAAAAGGGGAAAATTAAACACAATATGCTTGCATAAGATAGAAAAAGGTCAAATGTTCCTTCTAGATAAGGAATGAGATTATGGGTGTTTTGTTCACATGTGATGGTTGGAGATGGACCAGTGGACTGGAGCTTCACCTGCAGTCATGAGAACATGATGGAGATGGAGCTGTGCCCTCACCTATGATCATGAGATTTGGATCACAATCAACTGCTTCAGAACTCATTGGACGGTGCTTTACGGTGCAGGTGGACAATGACCCAAAGCATACTACTAAGGCAATGGCCAAGTCAATCACTTGACCTGAATCCTTCAGAATGCATTTCACTTGCTGAAGACAAAACGGAAGGGAAAATGCCCCAAGAACAAGCAGGAACTGAAGACAGTTGAAGTAGAGGCCTGGCAGAGCATCACCAGGGATGAAACCCATGTCTGGTGATATGCGTTGCAGACTTCAGGCTGGAATTGACTGCAAAGGACTTGCAACCAAGTATTAAAAAGTGAAGGTTTGATTTATGATTATTATTCTGTCCCATTACTTTTGGTCCCTTAACAAGTGGGAGGCACTTATGCAAACTGTTGTAATTCCTGCACCGTTCCCCTGATTTGGATGTAAATAGCCTCAAATTAAAGCTGACAGTCGGCAGTTATAGTACATCATGTTTGTTTCATTTCAAATCCATCGTGGTGGTGTATGATGTTAGAATTGTGTTGATGTCCCAATATTTATGGATTGACTGTAGATGATAGATAGATAGATAGATAGATAGATAGATAGATAGATAGATAGATAGATAGATAGATAGATAGATAGATAGATAGATAGATAGATAGATAGATAGATAGATAGATAGATAGATAGATAGATAGATAGATAGATAGATAATCTATTACAATACTCTGTACACAACAAAAACAACTCATTTATCTCACGATGCTCTATCAGTCAGACCTTTAACAAGTCACCATAACTACCAATGTCTTGCTGCAGTTTTGCTTTAAGCTGAGAAAAATATGTAATAAAAAATATTTATTTTGTAGTGAAACTGAGATTTTTTTCATGAATTAAAGCCTCCTGCAAAACATCTGATGTTTAAAAAAATGACTCCTCCATCTACAATCAGGAGAAAGCCAAAATCAGGATTAATGCGACCTGAACTGCTGATCATGGTCGATGCAAATACTTTATTCTTAATCAATTTTACTAGATGATATTAAATATGCTACATGATTTTTTGCAGTTTGTTTAGGATCAGAATAATGCCATAAAATTCCACTGTAAGTCTTTTTAGGAGTATTTATATGGAAATAAGAAGAGGAGTTTTTAACAGTAGAGGATTTATGGTTTAAATGACCGATTCAGGGTTCAGTCCATTAATTCTCCCAAACATATCGACTCAGCAGCAACAGGAAGGCCAGAAAGATCTCTTTATCCTGAGGAGTTTCCTCCAGAGAGCTCCAAACCGACCTGCAGGTCTCTGACCAGCTCTTATTGATGAAAAGCCCTGTAAGGAAAACGCCTTTCTTTGTTTCATCAGTGTTATCAGATCACATCAGCCATAGATTTGTTAAAATCATATAAAAAGATCTTCAAAAACAAAACTTTAATCTTAAATGTAAATAAATCAGTTTATTCTCTCAAACCTTTCTGCTAACTCCTTCAGTGAAATATAAATGAATAAATCAGCATCCGGGAATAAAAGTGTCCACCATCATTTTATTGTTCCGATCACTGATTTCATTCTCTTGTTTTATAGTTTATTATCGGGGGAATCTTTTTAGTTTTTTTATTCATTAAATTAGAAGTTTGATAGTTTCATCCTCATAGGCTCAATGTCTTCTGAAGAAAAGTTTCATTTCTTATCCTGACATGAGTTCCTTTGGTGTTCGATGCAATCAGTCGAATGGATTTCTGTGTCAGACTCTTCTGAGTCAGATTTTATTGGATTATTTTTTTCTCAACAAGTCTATAACATTAAACAAATCAATAAGCATTACTAATTTAAAACGGCTTTTAATTTATTTAGAAATGTGAGAAATTATTATTATTATCCAAGTATTAAACTGTATGTGAAAGTCACTGAAAATGTAACAAAAATATACAAAGACCCTTTAGGACCAAACACTTCCCTCCACTGTCAGTTTTTAAAAGTAAGAATAGATTTTAAGATGTTTAGAACAGAATAATCAGATGAATAAGTTTAGAGACATCAGATTTGGGGAACTGTTGAGCTCTTGTGAATTTTGTGCCATGGTGTTCAGCTCACCACAGGAAATGAGATTCAGCCAAACTCTGAGGTTGCTCAATTTTCAAAATAAAACAGGAAATTAAGCAAATAATTAAATCTAAAACTTACTTTAGAAATAAATGATGGAATAAAACCAACACTAATAAAATCTGGGGAACAAAAACAAAACAAAGAAAAATACTTTAAACTCTTTGATCTACATGTCCTTCTCACAAAATGAGCATATTGTGATAAAGTTCATTATTTTCTGTAATGTACTGATAAACATTAGACTTTCATATATTTTAGATTCATTACACACAACTGAAGTAGTTCAAGCCGTTTATTGGTTTTAATATTGATGATTGTGGCATACAGCTCATGAAAACCCAAAATTCCTATCTCAAAAAATTAGCATATCATGAAAAGGTTCTCTAAACGAGCTATTAACCTAATCATCTGAATCAACTAATTAACTCTAAACACCTGCAAAAGATTCCTGAGGCTTTTAAAAACTCCCAGCCTGGTTCATTACTCAAAACCGCAATCATGGGTAAGACTGCCGACCTGCTGCTGTCCAGAAGGCCATCATTGACACCCTCAAGCAAGAGGGTAAGACACAGAAAGAAATTTCTGAACGAATAGGCTGTTCCCAGAGTGCTGTATCAAGGCACCTCAGTGGAAGTCTGTGGGAAGGAAAAAGTGTGGCAGAAAACGCTGCACAATGAGAAGAGGTGACCGGACCCTGAGGAAGATTGTGGAGAAGGACCGATTCCAGACCTTGGGGGACCTGTGGAAGCAGTGGACTGAGTCCGGAGTGAAAACATCCAGAGCCACCGTGTACAGGCGTGTGCAGGAAATGGGCTACAGGTGCCGCATTCCCCAGGTCAAGCCACTTTTGAACCAGAAACAGCGGCAGAAGCGCCTGACCTGGGCTACAGTGAAGCAGCACTGGCCTGTTGCTCAGTGGTCCAAAGTACTTTTTTCGGATGAAAGCAAATTTTGCATGTCATTCGGAAATCAAGGTGCCAGAGTCTGGAGGAAGACTGGGCAGAGGGAAATGCCAAAATGCCTGAAGTCCAGTGTCAAGTACCCACAGTCAGTGATGGTCTGGGGTGCCATGTCAGCTGCTGGTGTTGGTCCACTGTGTTTTATCAAGGGCAGGGTCAATGCAGCTAGCCATCAGGAGATTTTGGAGCACTTCATGCTTCCATCTGCTGAAAAGCTTTATGGAGATGAAGATTTCATTTTTCAGCACGACCTGGCACCTGCTCACAGTGCCAAAACCACTGGTAAATGGTTTACTGACCATGGTATTACTGTGCTCAATTGGCCTGCCAACTCTCCTGACCTGAACCCCATAGAGAATCTGTGGGATATTGTGAAGAGAAAGTTGAGAGACGCAAGACCCAACACTCTGGATGAGCTTAAGGCCGCTATCGAAGCATCCTGGGCCTCCATAACACCTCAGCAGTGCCACAGGCTGATTGCCTCCATGCCACGCCGCATTGAAGCAGTCATTTCTGCAAAAGGATTCCCCACCAAGTATTGAGTGCATAACTGAACATAATTATTTGAAGGTTGACCTTTTTTGTATTAAAAACACTTTTCTTTTATTGGTCGGTTGGAATATGCTAATTTTTTGAGATAGGAATTTTGGGTTTTCATGAGCTGTATGCCAAAATCATCAATATTAAAACCAATAAACGGCTTGAACTACTTCAGTTGTGTGTAATGAATCTAAAATATATGAAAGTCTAATGTTTATCAGTACATTACAGAAAATAATGAACTTTATCACAATATGCTCATTTTTTGAGAAGGACCTGTGTGTGCACTTCAGAATAAAAGCTGCTCAGGAGGATAATTAACCACAGGTCAGCTCTCTTTGGTCCAGTGACTCCCAGTGAATTCCAAGGCCAAAGCTTAATGACGTGATGACAGAAATGTAGATGAGAGGCGTCGTGTCTAAGTAGACATGAGAGGTAAAAGCTGCTTTGAGTGCTTTTAATGTTTCATCTGACACCGGCTTTAGAGTAAAGGTCAGCGGGTTACCTTAATTAGCAACAATCATTTATATAATCAAACTCCAGAGCATCTCTGACAAATTTGTTGGCGATGGAGCTCTGAGAGGGTTTGACTAATGGCGTCACCATGATGAAGGTCACAGAGTGTCCAGAGAGGAAGAGCTTCATCGTCTGTCGAGCATGAAAGTTGCTCTCAGGGCACCAGACAGAGTCATTATTAGTGATGGTAAAACAATAAATGATCTAATAAAGATCAGGAAGTACGTATCCTAAAAATGTTGTCACACAATCGGCCGTTTCAGGTCACGTCTGAGAGAAAATATTGTCAATTTGGATTTTAAATATTTGCAGGCAAAGCACAAAGTGTGTGTGAGGGTGTTCTGATATGTAGTGAAAAATTATTAAAGTGTTTATTACCTACATTATTGATTACAGCTGATGATATGAGATAAACACTGATGTTACATGTGAATAAAACAGGTTAAATGAACACTTTTGCATTTAATCTTGCACAAAATGTCTTTATTCTGTCAAATGTTTATATTTCTGATCAGACAAATTTCACTTCTGTTTATTATTACCCTCTAAATCCATTTATTACAGGGTCAAATCTTTACTCCAACATACGTCTGCAAAAGGAAAAAGGAGTATTTAAAGTGACAGATGTAAAATCACAGAAACCTTGAAAAAACACAGTTAACATGTGGAAGTGCTGCTTGAACTATTTTGATTTTTTAGCAGTTTTGCAGTAGATAGAAATGTCAGCAGCTTTTTATTGTTTATAGAAACTGGATTGGCATTTATCAGCACAAGCTTCGGCTAACTAGAGCAGCTGATTGAAAATGTTCAAAAGGCAGGAGGTTAAAATGACACATTGTTAATCATTTTTCCCAGAAAAAGCTTCTATGTCTGTAATATTCTGGGAGCATCTTGGCAGTACTGCTGTAAAATTTATTTTTTTCAAATGTTATTGATTTTGAGTCCTTTCCTTTTTTAAACTCCTCTATGTCAACTTCTTTCATTATTTACAGATATTTAACAAAAGTACAAACCCCATCAGAACATGAATTCAGATTATATCCTGATACTTGGCAAGCTGGAGCCTCTAGAGCTCTAGAGCAGGGGTCATGGGGCCCCCAGGAACCATGCAAGGTGCCCACAAGCCTGTTCTAAAAAATAACAACTCACCACCGAGAAAAATATAAAATCACTTTTTTTTTTCTGTTGCCATCCTTTTCTAATCACACTTGCATAAATACAGATTTGAAAATGAAAAACTTGCTTAAAAGCATTCAAATATGATCTATTCTAGTTTAAAGGTTGTGCCCATTACAGAACTGCGTGTATCTAACTGGTAGTCCTTGTTTGGCTCAATACCCATGAAGTAGCTCTCAGCTTCACGTGGGTTGGTGACTCCTGTTCTAGAGGATGGAAACCAGGGAGCATCCTCATCAGATCCACCTCAGCTGACTCCTTCTGATGTTAGAGGAGCATTGGCTCTGCTCCAAGCTGGATGCTCCTCATCTTTTGTCCCAGGCTGAACCTGGCACTCTACAGAGGAAGTTCATATCAGCTGCTAGGATCCGGGAGCTCTGTCTGTCAGCAGTGCTCACAGGTGAGGGTTGGATTGTAAACAGATTCATGTAAATCAGAGATCTGCTTTTCTACTTATCTCCATCATCAGCTGTCTCTGTGTGCTCTCACCCAACAGAAACAAGACACTTGAACTCCTTAACCAGTCATGCCAGTGTCACAAAGTGCTCCCTTGACCCTGTTGTTGTGTCTTGTTAAGTGTTAATTAGTCTCACCTGCACCTCCTTACCCGGCTCACATGTGTTCCCTCGTCCTCATGTATTTCCACCCTGTTTGTGGTGTTTCTCTGGCTTGTCTGGTATCCAGTCCTGACTTACTTTAAAACACTCCCATGGCTGCCAAAGATGACTCACCTGTGCTTGAACCTGAACTGCAATCCCACCGTGACAGCCAGCTCCACCACTGGAAGCAGCATATAACACCGCACGAGCGTTTGCTGAAACGATGAGGCATGGTGAGAGTTTAGGACCTTCACTGTTGAGTTTCAATGAATAATGATCAATCAATCCACCTCTGTACTGAACAGAAGTCAGTGTTTTTCCTTATAATCTGTGACTGGATTTTTTATTTTTTTCTAAAGCCAAGGATTCAGCCAACACACTGAATGAAGCATGACAAAGGTTTATAGCTGGTCAAATTTGTGTGGAGGGAGCAGACTCGCCTGAAGTTTGACTGCATGAGGGTTGTGTTTGATCAGCCAGTCTGCATGAAGATTGAGCTGCATGGAGGTTGTAGATCAGTGATCCTCCAACTCCCTTCCCCGATGGCCAGTATCCAGCATGTTTTAGTTGTTTCCCTGCTTCAACACACACCTGATTTTCAGCAGGTGATTAAAAGGCTTCTGCAGTGCCCAATGAGTTGCTGAACATGTGAATCACACATGTTGGATTAGGGGAACAACTAAAACATGCTAGATTCCAGCTCTCTTGGAAGGGAGTTGGTGATCACTGTTGTAGATGATCAGCATCAGAGCTGAGGCTGAGGCGAGATTTAAACCATGAGGGTCACAGGTGGAGATAATCAAGTGCAGGTGAACGTGTTTGATTAGGTGAAGAGAAGCATGAAAACAGTCCAGGAGCTAAAATCATGACACCAGCTGCAGGAATATCACCTCAGCTTCAAACAGACACCAATAGATGAACTCCTGCAAACTTCTGATGCTGATTTTTTTGAGTCAATGCTTCAGGAGGATTTCTTTTCTTTAAAAAAAAACATGCATAAAGGTTTGAAAATGACAAATAATGAAACATTCATGCTCTCAATTCCTTTTAATTTATTTAGTTTAACTCTAAATTAATTCTGCAAAAGGACAAAATAGTCATAAAGAGAATTATAAACCTTTTGAACCTCAGTACTGGGCAAACTGCAAATTTTAAGTTGAATCTTTGAACGTGACCACGTGCCACAAATTAAATATAGATTGTTTTCATGTGGTTTTAGTTAAGCTTCTTTCCAACACGTGTTGTCGTCAGCAGCCTGAAGCTGCCCCTGTGAAGATGAAGGAGAAACTCTGTTTTCTGGCTCGCTGACAGCATGACTGAAATGTGACAGCCACTTCTCTGGCTCCTATCTGCTTCCTCTGCGGCAGAAACGGGTTTAATTTTAAATCCCTCTGTTTTTCTGAGCAGCCTGACCACCCAGAGGAGGTGTGACGTCACTGATCAAATGTTGCCTCCCTCTGATAGAAACGGGAGCATTTTTAGGATGTTTTAAAAGAATCTACAGCCACTCCAGTGCTTTACAAAACATGAGGATTCACAGTTTATTAGTCACACAAAACATTCATATATGAAACAAACCGAGTTGAAAACACAGCAGATGGAGATTAGATGTGCTTACATGAATTTGCTGGTTAGACTTTTAGAGTTTGTATGTGGATTATGAGTTTTTCTACAAACATAAAGAGGATCTGAGTATTTACAAGAGCTTCAAGGGATATTTATAATCTCATCTTTTCACCTACAGACTCCTTCTGTGATATGAGACAGGGTTATACCATAAAACTGCAATGATGGGCAGTCACTCCAGCTGCTCCTTATCTGGACCTTAAGAAGTTACACGGGATCTGATGAGTTTTTGTTTGCTCCTTCTTTCGATGCTATAATCAGACCCAGAGAGGCTCATAAGCACTTCAGCAGGAAGAAGTTGCAGAAAGCTCCGCGGGGACAGTCGCACATTTTTCCGATTCGAGCGCCTTTCCTCAGTGCGCACTGCTCCCCGACATCACACTGAGGGAAAGGAGAAGCGGAAACAGGAGAGGAGGGACGGATTAGACCCAAAGGGATAAAAACACGTTGATGGCTCAAAAATGTGTTTTTAATTATGCATTTACATACTGTTGGAACTTTTCCAAATTTCTTTTCCCACGCCGGAAGTCGTTTAGCTTGCAGCTTTTCAAGAACTTCTTGGAGAGCTCCAAGCTGATAATAAATACATAAACAAATAAATTAATAAATAAATAAAACTAATGCAACACTGATTATTGTAAATTTCTCCAAAATGCAACGAGATTATAATTTACTCGATTTTAGTTTTATTTAAATTCCAGTTGCGCGCACAAAAACATGAGACAAAGTTATAGATGAACACAAATTGCAAATGCATATTTCTCTAAATTCAATTTAGTTTTTTTCTTTAGTTTTATTAAAGTTTTATATGAATAATTAAAACAAAATTTTTGAAGGGAAGTCGCACAAAAGAACTAAAAAATTAACCCAAATTCGGTTCTCCCCTTTTTGCGCGCAGACAGGTGCAGGTGCTTGGACTCACCAGCTGCTTCTCACTGGTCAGGTTCGGTCCTTTCGGGTAGAAGTCCCGCAGAGCTCTGGGGCTCAGCTCCTCCTCGGACTCTGTGTCCAGCAGCTGCGCTCCGGCGGCTCCGGCGGAGAGCAGCAGAAGCGCGCAGAGGAGCGCGCCACTCGGCAGCCTGGAGGTCTGCATGGTCCCGGCGCGCAGCAGCATGTGGCCAGTTCCACGATCAAAAATAACCACTCCGCCACGCCAAACACCTTTTTATGGAAGAAGTCCCATCTGTTTGCTCCACCTTATCCTTTGATTTTCACCCCCCTCGCGCTTTTTGTCATGCGTAACAGCTGCCTTGGGTGAGTCATCGCGCAAAAGTTGCTGGGCAAAATATGCCACAAAAAAGTCAACAAACAGCAGCTCGGACTAGTTACTGACAGTAATAGATTACTCCATACATGGAGGATAAATGGCAAATTAAAACGGATTATGCAACCAAAATGAAGTTTGCTGTCTGAGACAAATGAGCGGATTTGTTTTCTGCCTCTGCATCAAATTATCACTCCAAACATGGAGTATAAACATGGAAACAAAGATTAAAATTACCTTAAAACAGCGTTACTGACGCGTTTTAGGCACTCATATCAGAGAAAACTCGTTATTTCCTGCAGATTATAAAAATGTGTAACTTTTCTCTTGTTTTCAATAATATTGAGGCAGACAGTTCTTGTGCAAAATTAAATTAATGATGTTTTTTTTTTACAAACGTCTGAACTGCAAAAACAGACAAAACATTTTTATCAGCTTTAGTCTGATAAACGTTCAGATGTGCTTTATGAACTAACAGCACATCTGTAACAATTATACTAACTTGTCAAAACACCATAATAAAGTTGCAGTTTCTTTTGACTAAACACTAAATCAAGATCAGCAGAAAAATGAAAGTCAGTTGTGTAAAATACAAAGACAGGCTGTTTGTAACATTTAATCTCCACCTCTCTGAGTCCACAGCAACAATGTTGTTGTTCCGATTGTGTTCTTCATCCTGTGCTTGAGTTATCCCAGCATTAAATCCTGCATTGATCTCTGGATTCAGAGCTGACGGAGATGGAAGAGCAGGAAGCTTTGATTGTGCTGGAAGCTGCATGACTCATGTCTCCCTCTACACCAGCTTTAATGGCTGAGAAGCCAATTTAACATTTCATTCACAGCAGCCATGCAGGCTATTTCATTCACAAACAGGTCATTAGTTTTTGTGTAGATACAGTTCAGCAGGAGAAGCGTCCCTCATTTACGTCGCTGGTGTTTTCAGCGTAACGTGGAGGTCGTTAAGCCATTTGACTCCATCTGCCAACAGACTGCACTATTTATAAGAAACTAAGTGCTCCGACTGCTCACTTTACATCACAACCAATACAGGCTAACTAAAAAAATACAGACTTATGTAAGCATGGGAAAGTGTTCAAAAACAACCTCATTCAGTTTCTTTATATAGCTCCAAATAAAAATAATCTGGCTTGATATGCAGCTCTGATGTTGATCCAGACTAGAGGCACAGAACTTGTTTCAGCCTGTCATCATTTGTAGAGGATATTTGGGAGGTTTGGGGATAAATTTGGACTTTTTGTGTTTCACTCTTGAGAAACATGGGGTTGAATATCTCATTAGCCATGAAAATGCAGCAACATCAACACATTTCAGAGCCTCATTATTAAACTGATTTTGTTTTGTTCCATATCGGTGTGTGCAGGACAGCTCTGGTTTTAAAACAGATTACAAGATGCACATGTCACATATCAGGGTTAAATAAGTTTCCTTTCTCTAGTTTCTCTTATTTTTCTCCTGCAGGTGGTTCAGTGGGTTCTGCGCTCCAGGGAGAGGAGAGGTAACATTGGGTCTGACCTCTGGAAGCTGACCTATGATGATCTCTGTGAAAATGTCCCTCATCAAAGACTCAGCACGAACAGCCGGTTGAAAGCAACAAATAAGCTTTCTGCTCTGCCCAATCGCCACCATCACCCACCCACTTGACCCCTGGACTCACCTCCTTCCTCCTTTTACCCCTCTGGTTGGCTCCTCAAGTCCCTGAGTCCTCCTCCAAACCTGCAAAATAAACAAGCATGACTTTTATTCTTAAAAAATACTCTTAAAAGTTCTCAAAAACTCAATAATTCTGTTTCTCACCTGCCCCCAGATCTCTAGTACTCCTCAGAAGGATCTCAGTCATGGTTTGTTAATATGGTCATGTTAATACTGACCATAATCCCGGCTTTCCACAGGATGTGAAAGCGGCGTTTTGCCCACAAGCTCCCGGGAGCGAGTCTGACGCGAAACGGGAGCAAAAGTGTTCCACACAGCTGATCCCATGAGGTCACAAAATCACGGGAGAATTGCAACACCACACTTGATTTCAGAGGTCCACACAATAAAAAACAGGGAGAAAGACAGCTGCATGTTTTTAAAAAGGACTGTGGTTTATTTTCTGTTCGGTTTACCTCGGATACGGGGGTTTCACAGGTAATGACGTACTGCACATGACTTTTACTTTGGAAGTTTCCGGATGTTTCACACTGCCTTTGTGTTTGACTTCCTGTCTGTCCCGATCTAAATTGCAGAGATTGACGTGTTTCAGAAGCGTAGCGCCTAAAAAATAGACTCAAGACGTAATGATAGTGTCTCGTCGCTTCTGGGACTCGTCCAGAACGTTACACATAGCTGCCGGTGGAAAGGACCCTGTCCACTATAGCGGCGGCTAATTGCTGCGTAGTACGTTTCGCGTACGTTTCACACCGCTTTCACGTGCGGTGGAAAGTCGGGGTAAGCCTCAGTGTTGTTACTTGCTACTTAGTGGTATTGCTATAAGAAAACCTTACGGGGCATTCAAGGTGAGGCCTGCAGGCCAGGTGTGGCCCTCAGAGTCCTTTTGTTCATGCCCCAACAACAATTCTAGAATAGTAGAACTCTGACCCAACATCAGTATTAAAATTGTTTATATCTTTATTTTAAGGAAAATAAATGAAGTGGGTAATCCCTACACCCCCAGCAGGTCCCTGAGGTCCAGTGATCAAAGCCTACTGGTTGTGCAGCGCACCAGGCTAAAGACCAAAGGTGACAGATCATTTGCTGCTGTGGCCCCCAGACTCTGGAACTCTCTCCCCCTGAGCCTGAGATCAGTGGACTCCGTGGTCTCCTTTAAAAAGCAGCTACTGTGTGACCTTCTGTTCATCCTCTTCTTCTCATACTGATGTGTCTATCAGTTCAGTCTTTTCTGGGATCCTGTGATTACCTTTTTTTCTTTTTAATTTTTTATACAAAAAGTTTTATCTAATTTTTTCCCTTTTTTGCCCATTTTGTATCATTTTTAATCTTTTTTTTGTTTCATTGTTCTTGAGAAGAGCCCTGTGATCTTTATCTTGAGAGGTGCTATTTAACCATCTTATCTAAATGGAAAGGTCAAATCAAGTAGCATTTATTTAAATTTCATGAGTTTTACTATAAAAGCAAACTTGACAGAAATATTTATAAACCTGGACTAAAGAGAAAATTTTCCCAGATGCTGTTCTTGTTGCTAATATTGGACTCAAATTTAGTTTCAAGATCAGGAAACGAGAAAACAATCAGCCGATCACATCCATTTGTTGCTTGTTTTAATCAAAAGAATCATAGCTACAAAAAGTTCAAACAATTCTTTTCTACAAAGCAGAAAACATGTTTTCTTTTCTTTAATAGAAACTTACATACAGAACATATTTCTATACTGTGCTGGAGTGTGGGTTGGAATATAAGAGCAAAATAAAAAAATAAAATAAATATATAAACTAAATTCTAAACTAAAGACAATCCACTTTGTCTAAAAACTCCATTACAAGGTTAAACTTCCTTTCTTCTCCACTCAATAAACCCTTTAAACATCCACCTCCACTTTCCTTCAACTGTCGAAGTTTTGCTTCGTTAATCAGTCACACCTGGAGCTAATCAGTGTTCATCACACCTGTTCCCTGTTCCCTCATCACTGCCCAGTCTTTATATACTCTGCTCTGTTGGTTCTTTATGTTAAATTAAGTCATGTTTTATCCTTGTTCCAGTCTGTGTTCCCAAAATAAAGCCCTTTTCTTTTTCAGGCTCCTTCTGGATCTCTTCATCACCTTCTTGCGTTTGGGTCCTCACAGCAAACAAACCGTGACAGGCTCGGCATGACTTCTTGCTCATTTGGACTTTGTTTTTGATGATGATAAAAAGCAAAAACAAAGATCACAAAGAAAGGCACAGGGAAGACACAGATAAAGAGATGAAGGTTAATTGTTGCCTCTGTTTCCTGTTCTTAGCTGACAGGAATGACACCTGGTCTGCTGCTGAAGTCCATTTGCTTCAAGGTTCATCATGTTGTGGTTCAGAGGCGCTGTTCTGCAGACCTCGGTGGGAACCAGTGGTTATTTGAGCTGCTGTTGTCGTTCTATCATCTAGAACCAGTCTGACCATTCTCCTCTGACCTCAACAAGACATTTTCACTCACACAGCTGCTGCTCAATGGATACTTTCTCTTTCTCAGACCACAGATGATTGAGGGTGAAGAAACAACCTGACAGGTCCAACAACCATGCCTCATCCAAAGTCACTTAAATCCCTTTTCTTCTCCATTACCAGTACTGTGTCACCACAGCTAGAGGTCTAAATGCTGCAACATAATTGGCTGCTCAAATATTTGTGTTAACAGGCGATCACAGTTGTACCAAACTAGCTGGTGAGGGTATTTTTTCACTTTTGAAAGGCTCATGAATAAACAGTTGTTTCCTTTTGTGTGATGCATTTGTGAAGCAGTTCCTGGGCCCGGTTTTTCAAAAGGTTTAATCCAGATAAAATTGATCCAGATTAAGTAAACATTTTTTTGCGATCCGTGATCACGTAATCCAGCTTACTTTTGAGCCAGTTTTTCAAAGCATCATCGAATTGGATCAATCTGATCCGGATAGGAACGTTTCAGGATCACCAAATCTGGATAACCAGTGCTCAAACAGGATAGGAAATCACACTGTAGAACTATAGACATGTAAAGAGCAACAAGGAGAATAGACAGTGTGGGGTCAATATAAGTTTATGTTTATTTAAAATGAAAACACGCACATTTAAAAGAAACTAACACTGCTCATTGCAGAGCAAGATGTGCAATTGAGCGTTTAAGAGGCGCTTTGCATGCCTTAACTACCTGAGAGTGGAACCACAGAAAGCATGCAACATAACCCTTGCCTGTATTGTCCTGCACAACATCGCTCTAAGCGCAATGTCCCTCTCTGTGCTGACAATGATGCACCTGAGCCCCTTGGAGACCCTGACCAACCTCCTGCATTCCGCCAGAACGAGCAAACAGGACGTACAACAACGGACGCAATAGTTAGACACTATTTCTGATTTGGATTTGTTTTGGATTTCAAATATCAGTGATTGCCATTCTTTGCATTTTTTTTTTGTTATTCTGTAATCATTGCATGCATCACTAATAAATACTCTAGAAACAACAATATTTTCGATTGTGATGAACATATAAATCAATTAGTGGCAGAATAAAATTGATTGTTTTTGGTCAGTTTTGACAGCTGTTTGGGGATTATTTTATGAGGCCAAACTCTTTCTACTTTGCTGTAGGCCTCTACTGAAAGGCTGAATACGTTAAAGCCTACATAATCACTGTAGCCTGACGGAAGAACAAATAAAATTAAAACCTTATGAATAAATAGGATATCTTGTAGGATACTGCATGATCCAAATATAGTATTATTTGATACATTTCTAAAGTTTTCATTACATTTTGGGCATGAAATCCACGCTGAATCCACCCTTCTGATGGGATCAGTTTAATCCAGATTTTTTGGATCAAAGTGATCCAAATCCTACAAAAAAGTTCTGAAAAACCCAAACTAAAGGTTTGATCCGAATCAAAACCAAGATTGGATTACGTGATCTAATCCGATTATGTAATCCGTTTTTTCTTTTGAAAAACCTATTTTCAAGATTTGATCCAATCCGTTATCCCAAATCCTAGTGGATTACTTTTGAAAAACTGGGCCCAGGAGGTCAACTATAGATCAGTCTTTGGTTTAATTTCCTGTTTACTTGTTTTTTTGTGGTGAATCAGAACTTGTAAAATAAAGGAGGTAGAAGTAAGTGGAATTAGAGTACAGTGAAGAAATGTATTTTTACTTTCAGTGATGCATGAGTTCTGGATTTAACAATTTCACACACTGCTGCTGAGCTGTCTTGTTAGCACTTAATATCTAGTATTCCTTAGAACACCTCAAACGGAGCTCTTATGGAGACAGAGCAAAGGACTGGAGGAGATGAGGTGACATGAAAGGATGTCACAGCAGCTCCGTATACCTCAAACTCCCTCGTACGAGCTCCGTCCCAGCGCCGGGTTCTGATTGGTCATCAGGTGGTATAGCAGCAGCCGTGCGCAGCAGCGCCGAGTGTTAACATAGTGACTCATCACTAATTACTGCATCTCAAGTCTCACAAGTCATCTGTGTGGAATAAGACCATGATTAATGAGCATCATTACGGCGCTGGTGTCATGTCTCCCAAACACAAACTTCACCAAAAACCATCACATCTAATTTCATGACTGAGTGAGTCATCAGTGTAACTGCCATCCTCAGAGAAACTCCTCCTCCTCAACCTGAATGTGAGGATGTTTTGACCTCAGCTTATATGAAAGGTACTTTTTTCCTTTTAACAAACATCAAATCTCTCGTTGTGGGGAAGGAAACGTGTTTCTGGTGGTCAAGAATGTCCTTCAAGCTTTGGAGAGTTTATATTTTACAGAAATCAAACATTCTTGCAGTTTGTTGCTTCTCAGCAAACACTCACACCTCACTGCTGTCTCACACCTCACTGCTGTCTCACAGCTCTCATTCATGTTCTGTACCACTTGAACATACTTCTCTGCCACTCCAGACCTCCTCATTCACCACAGCTCCTATCTCAGCACCCTGTCATTCACTTTTTCTAAAGACCCAATGCAGCTCCTCTGACCTTGTCTGCACTTCTCCATCAGCATCCTTATAGTAAAAATAGCATCTGTAGTACTCTTTCATGGAATGAAACAATACTGCTGCTCACAAATGCTCACTTCTGACCCATTCTTTCCCACATCGTCATAGTATGACTTATTAGCTTTATTCCTCTGTAGCTGCCACAGTTCTGTACGTCTCCCTTGTTCTTAGAGGATCTTTGAATCTTAGAAAAATGTCATTTCATCTTTTATTTTCAGCCAAACCTCGTTGCTTTTTCTCACTTCCTGGTTGAACACTAAAAACATGTTCTCTTAGTAGACATTCCTCTAGAACCAGGATCTACTAAACTACGAGAAAATTACCAACATTCATAAACATGCTAACTCCACTCAGAAAGACTGTGAAGGTGGGATTTGAACTGGCAACTCTCTTGCTGCAAGGCAACAGTGTCACCAACTGTGCCAACATGCAGCTGTAATCTATAACCAGTACACTACCCTCTCCACAAAAACTTAAGTTAAAAACTCTGAACTATCTTTTTATATTCCCTCAGCTGTGTTTTCAGGTATGACAAGGTGCTTTACCACAGCTTTAAGCTGCTCCTCTGCTGGTCTTAATATTCTGTAAACAGCATGTTCAGTTTGACCTGCTGGACTGAACACAAGAGCATGAACTGGTGATCCTAAAAATACAATCCTTATTTCAATTAAAAATATGCCTCAGCACATTTTCACACCTTTTTTTTCTGCTGTCACTGTTTATTTGGTTTTACCCCACCCCCAAATCCTCATGACCACAGGTCACATGCAAACAGCTGCAGATTGTTCTACATTATTTTTGTAAGATGTGAATTTTTATGTCCATCCACTGAAACCTTTTCATTTAGCCTATTATTTAACATTATAAAGCTGTGTGGGTGGAGGTGCTAATTAAATTCAAAATGTGTCATTTCCCTCTAATAAATCATAACTGAGTCTTTTAAAGGCTGCCAGGCGCATCGAGGAGGATTTCAAACGTGAGCTGTCATGTTGCAGAACATTTCAGGCCCGTTGGAGGATGAGGCAGCAGCTTTGATCTGACTTCACTGGGTTTAAACTTTTTAAGAACTGGAAGAAAAAACTTTTAGAGCCAAGAAGCAAAGTGGAAAAATAATTATATTGCGTGAATGATAAACTATTAATGAAGAAAAGTGCAGAACTCCACCCTTTCCTTTTGAACCCGAGGGACAAAGGAACTACTTTTGGATTGGTAAATAATACACACGGGCACAAGTTCACTCTGTCAGCGCAGCATCCTTTAGATTCGCTTTTGTGCGTCATTGAGAGGTAATTAAGGGTTCTGAGTTTGGGACCTTTTTGCTTCTGTCTGCCTACATTTTTCCTTAAATAATGCACGCTGTTATTTCTGTAATTGCAGAGTAGATGAAACGATGGTGACATTTTTCCCAGCAATGAGGAATTTCTCTCATCTCTGCTGCTTCTCTGCATAATGTGTGTGTGTGTGTGTGTGTGTGTGTGTGTGTGGTGTGTGTGTGTGTGTGTGTGTGTGTGTGTGTGTGTGTGTGTGTGTGTGTGTGTGTGTGTGTGTTAATGAATGCGAAAATGGGCACTCAAATGACCCCACTCATGCACACACATTCCTTTTCCCAGTATTAGGCCCGGCTCACACGGCAGGATTTTAAAATTCTCTGACAGTTTTCAAAACGCATGTGGTGATAAAAAAATCATGAATAAACCAGTTTTTCCAACTGTGTGATGTCCTGCAAGAACTACTCAATAAACCACAAACCGATTTCATACATCATGGTCAGATGGGACATCTCGCAAATTCTCCCGAGATCACGAGTGGCTTTGGTGTAAACATGGCAGAGGGAGATTGTGCAGCATGCTTCCAGCACCTCACTTTCTGATTAGCTGAGCATCACACTGAACAGGCAGCACACTCATTTGTCCTCTAAATTGGACCAAGACAATCCAACATGTTCAATATCCAGGTGATTCCTGATATCATTCCGCTCAGACCACACATGGCAGGAATATCTGGTAAGATTATTTTTAGAGCAATCACAGTAATCAACACGTCCTTAAGATTGTTGGAAGAGGAGAATCGGGTGAAATAGCATCATAATAATCTTGCCGTGTGAACTGGGCTAAAGGTGGCTGATGCATGAATCAAGCGCCTACTGATTAGTCTCTTAGTGGAAACATGAGCTTAGTAGAACACATACCTGTTGGATTTTATGTAAAACATATGAAAAACAAAACATTTTAAGTAGCAAATTTCCAGCTGATGATAGAATTTCAGAATAAAGCTACTGGAAACATTTATTCTATTTTGATAATCAATAAAATTCATAAAAATTGGAGTAATGTTACAGAAATCAACAGGACAAACAAAAAGTGTATTTGATTCTTCAGACTTTTTTTCAACACTGTCACCAAAGTCATCAGACCTTTTCAACTGTCTGCTCGTCTGGATGTTCTGCAGCATTTGAACCACATCAAGGCTTGATTAGTCCAAACCCACCTCCCACAGAAGATTTATCAATGTGTTTCTTCTGTGTAGAGCTTATGATCATCTCATTTAAAATAACATTTGAATCATTCTGAAAATTAAGAAATAGGGGCTGTTTTAGGATGTCAGCAACACTTTATTCATTAAAAAAGTGATCCACGTGATTATGTATTGCTTTTAGATAGAAACACACTTGAAAATAGTCTTTGAGATGGAACATTTTGTGTTGGATTTAATATGAGCTGCTGTTGGAGTCTCCATAAACAGACGCTACTTATTTTAGAATAGAATAGAATAGAATAGTCACGGTTTGGGGCTGTTGGTTGTTTGGGGCTGTTTCTCACCTCCTCCGCAGGTTGCCACTGGAGGGCACGTGGAGGCGCTCACTTCAGGACTCCTCCTTGGGCAGTGCTGCTCATTACACTCACCTGCAGCTCATCACCTCACCAGGCAGGAGGATAAAGGGAACCTGGAGCGAGCCATTCGTTGCCAGAGCGTTTGCCAATTAGAGGTAACCTCCAGCCCTCGGGCTTGTTCCTATGCATTTGTCTGATTAATCTTGTACCTAGACTTACCTGTTGCTCGTTTCCAGGTTCCTCACCAAGCCTAAGCCTTGTGTCATCAAACTCACTCTCTCTGTGGATCTCGGATCATTCCTCCTCCCACGACTGGCTCCAGTTCTCTCTCCTACTTGCAAGGACTAAACTATTGCCTCTCTGCTGCCTCACCTTGGATTTACTGCAGCCTCTTGTCCCTTTGTGGGCTTTCTGCCTGCCCTCCAGCAGCCACTGTAAGCTATCATTCACCTACTGCCCTGGATCACCCCTCTGTTATCACAGTGCTCATGGAGTCTCCCCACTCCCTGCAGTCTCCAGACACTCCACCCTTCCCAGCACTCTCTGGACTCTGTTTAAGCTTGAATAAACTTTGTTTATGTTGACTGATCAGGAATTATACGATAGATTGGTTTGCAAAATCAACACATCCTAACTGATCACATCTGATTAACCAAGTGACATTATAATGTGCATCGCTGTCATCCAGAAAAACGCCAAATCTAAAAATAAAGAGTCTAGCTGTTAAAGCATGAGGTGATGCTAAAATCAGCCCCAGCTCCTCTGACTGGTGACTCGGTTATAAAACAGACCCATGACTCCTGAAATCTTTGTCATGTCCTAAATGTACTGGGGCTCAACTGGGAATAAAATCAATTCCAATCTGGAGTTTCTATGATTGTCCACTGATACAAAATCATTTGTTGCCGCTCCTTGGTGAGAGAAATCCATAAGTTCTGAACTTTCTTCAGGCTTTAATGTGGTGACTCAAAGTGACAGCAGGTCACCTGAACGAGATGAGCCAACAGGCTGCAGAGTGAAGGTCTCAGCAGTGATTCATTTTTATCACATTTAATTCAGACAAGGCTGAACATGTGAACTCATTTTACTCAGAGGACTCCAAAAATTAAAATCTGTCACCTTCTGCTGTGAACGGTGATGATAAAAGATTCTGAAAGGACAAAGGAATAGTCAAGTGTTCAACGTTTGGATGCATCTAAAGAAAATGACTCCTTGGATCACACCCATGACATGTTTACTTTCATCCCAGTTAAAACTGGGTCAGTTCTCCTGCAGAAGATCAAGCTGAAGCTCTGAAGCTTCTCATCCTGCTGTTATTGTGTCCAATACTTCAACACTTCTGGGTCATTTCACTCATCTATCAAGTCGTGTACTAAACCCAGTTGTTCCTGTTACAGGGGGCTGGTTCCTAACTCCTGCAGTCAGTAGGCGAGGACCAACAGACATCCTGGATAGGTCACTGGTCCATCACAGGAGGACGTGGAGAAAAATAACACATCTAGGATCAAACCAGAGTTACCAAGTAATGTGCTTTTGGTTTGTGGGAGAAAACTGGAGAAAGTAAAGCACATGCACATGGGAGATCATGCAAGCACACAGAAAAGCCCCACTGGGAGTCAAAAGCAAGTTTGAACATCAGTCATAGACATTTTCATCATTACTGGGCTTGAGTCAGCACTTTTCTTCAGGTGTTACTTTTCTAACTCCTGCGTTTCTGGCTTGAATATTAAATATCACAAATAAAAAATAGAAAAACCCAATTTGTAGCGTGTAATTCAGCTTCTGATGTAAATTCCAGATTCTGTGTTCATTTCATGCTTTTTAAAGACTAAATCCAACTATTGTGCAGCAGAGCTGCAGAAGTGTTGGGTCACACAGGAGAAAATTACACAGTGATGACGTCTGCAGGAAGGGTTTCAACGTCCACTTTACTGTTGTTATCTAAAATATAGGTTCAGAGTTTTCTGTTAAAGTTGAATCAAATCACCTTCAGCAGCTGTTTGTGTTCAGAAAATACTGAAGTCTAAGAGTCTCAGACATTAGTTAAAGGCACACTTGGCAGTTTTGGCTTGCTTTTAGCAGCCCTAGTGTTCCATTAGCAAAAGCAAAACTTATCTCCTCGCTGTGCATTCGTCTTTTCAGCACCTTAATCTAACTGCTGAAATGTCTCCTCAGCCTTCATTAGTGTCTACAGGAGCGGTTCATCACTAAATCAAACAAATCAGCTGTGTTCATGATCTAAAACATGCAGGAAACATGCTGGAAGCAGACTGCAGCACCAGGCATGTCAGCTCCAGTTTACTAAGTCCAACAGAGACCGGCCCGCCACTCTGAAGTTGCAAGTGCAGTATTCTGGCCACAGAGGGTGGTGGGGGTCTGAGTGACATTTCATTAACCCTGTAAAGGGTCGTTTTAGCACATACTGGCTCAAGAACATGATTTAAAAATATGAAAAAGTTGCAACATATGGCTTTAAAAACTCACCTAAGATCATTCAAAAAGTCAAATTCAATGAAAGTCTTACTGAACTTTCCTTCAATCCAATTTTTTGATAATAAATCCCAGTTATACGTATGTAAAGTCCAATTATGATCAAGTTAATTCCATTTTGGCTCAATTGAAATCTAAATCAGCGTGGTTATATTGAAATGATGCCAGTCAAAGGTTATTAGAGAATATGAAGAAATCCATCAGACTGATTCAAAATCTTCACTTTTATTTCGTCTCATCTCATGAGCATGGCCTGATTCAACAGTTTACCAAGAAAACTAAAGATCTTTGTAAAAACAGAAAAAACTAAAACTGAAATCCAGTTTATTAAAGCTGGTGCTTCTTTAGCAGAATCTAAGCTAAATCAGTAATCAGTGTTTGATGCTTTTTTTCTTCGAATTCCTGCCTGTTCATGATGAAAAGTTTACAAATGAGGGAAAAAAATAATAAAAAGATCAAATTTTCACCTGAAGTGGCATATTCTGCATAAAAATGAATTTAAGAAGTAAATAAATGGGCGTCACCTTATATATAAAGAATTTCTAAATGATTGTTAGAAAATTCTAAAATAAGAGCTGTTTTTAATTGTTTTTTTGCATGTAGCTAATATGATAACATAGTTATGAGATTATAGCAGCTAAAGGTTGAATGAAACTGCAAACTGCATCTGTTCAGATGGAGGGAGCAGTCATGGATGGTTTCTGTGACTTATTTCTAACCAAAACTGTAGAATCTGATCAGATGATCTGAATCTTTGCTCTTTATCATTACAGGAGCGGTCATAATCTAGGGGCTTATATGAATGTAATGAAATGTGTCTAACTGAGTGAATAATTCCTGCATGAATGATTCACACGGTATTCTGCTTTAGAGGGATATGAGCTGACAATTTATTATCCTCACGCTGACATTCAAATAAGAAAAGTGTTTAATTATCATAATAATCTGTGTTCACAGATGAGTCTAAGACGTGTGTTTATCAACTCCTTTGTGTCCAGAATTGAAATCAGCAGGTGTTTCCACATGTGGAAGATAATTATCAGGATGTGTAAATAGAGAATCCTGCAGTCAGCGTTTCCCTTCGGTTGAGAAACGGATTTCACTTTGCTGGAGAGAGACGTTGTAGAGGCCCCAGGGCAAAGAGCTCGGAGTTATATTTGAGCTGAACTGATGCAGAACGTCTTTAGGACAAAAATAGATCTTCAATTTCTAATCTCAACTGGAAAACCTGTAAAATATGCTGACTTTTACCTTTAAATTCCAAAATGGGAACACTTTTGTGAGCAGACTCTGCTGGGATTTCTTTCCCCACATGTACTTTTAGCTGATCTTTACTCTTAAATGTCTCCCAGGCTGTTATTTAATTACCATTTAAAGTAAAGAAGGGTACAGTTGGAACTCAAGGGGGCATTATGGAATATATTTTTTTATTTGAATTGTCTGATTTGCTGGAAAAAAATACATCTGAGACAAAAATTATTTATCTTTATTGTGTTTTATCTCAATAAACAGCATCTTTTATGTCATATTTTAGTCTTTTTAGCCTCAAATCACTTGAGAAATGCCTGGTGTCACGGTTAGTAGCTCTCTTGTCTGTTGGAAGAAGTTTGAAGGTTTGAATCCCAGCTATAGCACTAAAGGAAGCATTTTCTGATCATGCATCCATGGGTTTTCTCCAGGTGTTCCACTTTCATCACACACACCAAAACTATGTATGCCAGGTTAAAACTGTACATTGTTTTGGATAAAGGCATCTGAAAAATGAACTCCTGTCCATGAAAAAGGTGATCATGAAGAAGGCTGAAGATTTTTAACATCATAAAATGACAAATTTGCAGCTCAGAGAACAGATATGTGTCCAGTGATGGTGCAAACATAAGTAATAATTCTGAGTCCATGTTTGTTGTATGTGTGTGTGTAAAGTGAATGCTGAATTGTAGATTGTCTTCAGTAAAGATTTGCTTTAGTTATAAAAATGTTATCGTAAAAGTAATTTAAATCATTTAGTTTTTATGAAAATTTCAGCTGATATGTTGCTATTGTTGTTTGCATTGAAATGCATTGTGGGTAATGATGTAGCATGGTTGCTACAGTATTCCTTTTTTAATGATGTTTCTGTTTAGTCGTTTCAGACGGAGTCCGGGAGCTTGGACAGAGAGACTAGTGGAAGGAGAAGAGAGGAACAAAATAACTGGTGTTTGTGTAGCAGCCAATGTGGAGAGAGAGTGTTTGCTGTGTAGAGCTTCTAGTCTGCAGCTGTTCACAGTAAACATCATGCAGAGCTGGGTAGGGGTCAGGTGGTAAAACTAATTTGACACAATAAATGTTTTCCCTCAGTTTAGTAAAGCGGGTTGGGTTTGGGTAAAGCTGGACAAATATTTTCAGATTTGCACTTCCTCTATTAAAATGACCAAACCAACATGTTGTTGGGTGGAATTATTTCTGGTGTGGTCTTCATCTGCATTTAACCTCCAGCTTCTGTTTACTACTGTAGCAGCTGTGATCGGCAATATTCAAAGTTTGTAAAGAAATAATTTGAGATCCTGATTCAGTCTCAAGCGTCTGAAATGTAACAAAAAGTATTTTTATGAACATTTTTATCAGAGCATTTTTAGGTCCTGATCTGTGTATCTGTTTTTATTTCAGCTTTGTCGTAAGACGGCACCAGCTGTGTGCTGGAGTACCCAATGAGACCTGAAATTGTTTTCTTTAATTTTTTACTTTATTTAAGACAAAACATTGGGGGCAAATGGACTCAGATAAAGTAAAAAAGTCAATCAAGGTCAAGAATTTATCTAAATGATTGGTCTGCTTGCCATATAAGTTGACTTTAAGATTAAAATAGCTTTAAAAGCTGATAATTGTGTTTGAATTTAATTATTGAACATGAACAGCCTCTAGCTGCACTGTGAATTATGATTACAGTGGAATAAAATGTTCACCACATTGTAAAATTGTGAACTCTAAGCAGGTGGCTGAAAATCTCAAAAGACATTTAGGTGTTTTTTTGAAGCCTCGATTCATTCATCAGGAGTCATTAAAACAGTCTTTTACACTAACACATAAAACCAGAATGCTCAACAAGCATCTAAAACCAATTCCAGGTGCTGAATAATTAATCCCTAGGAGCAGCTGTTGTTAGAGCTGATCTAATGACCACATTAGTCACCAGGTTTCTGTCTTTCTGCTGGATGGCAGTAATGTGATTGTGTTTGACACTCAAAGCTGAGTGATGTCTGTGTCAGAATGGCTTCAGGCTCAGAGGTCAGCAGTGACCAGCTGTCTCTCCTGGAGCAGCATGTGAAGACATTCAGGTAAAAATGTCCAAGCAGCATAAAAAAAACACAGAGTGGCTTTACAAAACATTTGTCATCATTCTGACTGCTGGAGGTGATGATTAATGTTACTTTTTTTATGTCAGATACACGCCAGTTAATGCTTTGACATTAAAACATGACAATAAAAAGCTGTTATGTGTTATTTAAAGGCTGTATTTGTCACGTCATTTCATCTGTCATAATGGGTGTTGTCATGGTTACCTGTGCCTTTCAGGGAGAGTCAAAAGCTTCTTTTAGGAATCAATTTAACTTTTGAATGACAGAATCTTAGTTTGTGTTTCTGGACCTGGTTTTCATGGAGAGTCAGAACTTAGGGATGCAGTGATGAGCTGTCATCACTAGCTAATGACCTTCTGACTCACAGTGATGCAGGGGACTATTCTGTTCTGGTTCTGCTGGACCTGACTGCAGCCTTTGACACTGTTGACCATCACCTGCTACTGGATAGGCTGAGACTGGGTAGGCCTATCAGGAACTGCTCTGGAGCGATTCTCCTCTTATCTGTCTGAGCGTTCCTTCTCTGTGGCCGTCTCCAACTTTCGTTCCTCCACCTCCCTCACCCATGGTGTCCCACAAGGTTCTGTGCTGGGCCCTCTACTTTTCCTCCTTTATCTGCTCCCTCTCCAGCACATCCTGAGCTCTTTTAAAGGAATCTCCTACCATCTTTACGTAGATGACATCCAACTGTACATCTCCTTTAAGTCCCATGAGATGTCTAAGCTGCAGCTGTTGCACACCTGCTTAGACTACATTAGAACCTGGATGATTGTAAAGACCGCCCAGCAGATTATTGGTTGTCGTTTATCCTCTCTGGATGAACTGCATAACCTCCGCTGCCTCAGGAGAGCTGAAAGTATTCTAAACGACTCCTTACATCCTGCACATGACGTGTTCCAACTGCTACCATCAGGGAAAAGATACCGGAGCATTAGAACTAGGACAAATAGACTACACGGCAGTTTTTATCCTGTTGCCATTAGGGCACTGAATGAAAATTAAATCCTCCTACGCTTATGTTAGATCCACTTCAGGTGTAAGAAGGATTCATGTGTTATTAGTGTCTCATTTTAACGAGTAAATAGCATTTTTATTTTTTATGTATTTATTTTTTTATCATTCACTAAGGAGTATGTGCAATAAGGGTCATTGTGCAATAAGGCCCCATATGATTTCCTAATTTTTTTCTTAATATCGTCTTGTATTTAACCTGATAGAGGGACTGCACTTAATTTCGTTGTACTTGTTGCAATGACAATAAAAGGATTTGATTTGATTTGATTGATTTGATGGCTGGGAACTTTCTACAGCTGAATGAAGACAAGACTGAGATCCTCATCTGTGCCCCAGACAAGCTGGTTCCCAAAGTCAGAGACTCTCTTGGTCAGCTTGCTTCTCACACCAAACCCTCTGTCAGGAATCTTGGTGTGACCTTCGACCCATCTCTCACCCTGGATTCCCATGTCAGTTCTCTTGTTCGCTCTTCCTTTTCTTCCTTTTACACTTAAACTACTGCAACTCGCTTTTCACTTGTCTGAGCAAAACCTCCCTGAACCGTGTATCTTTGATGCCAGGAATGTAAACAAACAGGTGTTGAAAGTGTCTCTAATGAGTGAAATCACCTGCTGAGGTAAAACACCTCCTGGTGCATCGTGTTTTCAGGCACTTGGCTGCTGTTTTTCTCCCTTGTTCCACCTGATAACAGCATTACTACAACCTGCTGCATCATTCTTGGAGAAACTGCTCCATCTTTTGGTCTTTCAGATCATCTTCAAAGACTTTTTTTTCTTGTTCAAAATCAAATTAAAGTTTTCATCTGTGGCAGATACCTACTGTATTTTCTGTAATCACAACAGAAATTATAATTAGAAATCTCAAATTTTATTCCTAGAAACACATTAGATTGTTTCTCTCTTATAGTGAATCTGATGCTCTGATCCCAGATCATCAGTGCTTACTTTACACTCTGAACTAATCCAGTCCGCAGGAACCTCATTACCATCTGCTCCCTGCGGTGATGCTGGTGGCACACAGATTGCCTTCACTGCAGGTTTTTAACATCCCGGTAAAATTATTTTCAATCTGTGCACTCTGGCTCACTAATCGGATGTGCATCCATCCACCAGCAAGACTCAAACTAATTGGGACGGGTTGTGTTTGTGAATCAAGATGAAAAGCTTTGAGTTGCAGTGGATTTGTGTTCATAAAGCAGAGTTTGCTGCACTCACAGCATTCATAATGAAAACACAGAAACTGGTTTTAGATTCTGCCCTGAGTTGATGGATCTGTTTCATAAACCTTGCAGCTCACAGGGTCTGCATGCAGCTGCTGGTAAATGTTTCAGAACCTCTCCTGAGATGTTTTACAAATTTAACGTTAAGTGTTTCATTGACAACACACAACTAAAATACTGCTAAAAAAAGCTCAGATGAAGGGAAATATTTATATTTCATTACTTTAAAAAAACGTCCCCAATGTGCACATTTAGGATTTTGAGTCGATCTTTTCTTTAACCAGCATCTGGAAGATTCTAAAGTGAGGTGGTCGCCCTCAGGAGAGGACATTTTATATTATTTATTACGAAATAATTATTGCATTCAGTCTTTGTTATTGTGTGGCAAGGTGGATAAACGAGGGCCAGGATGGGATTCGAGCGTCAGACCCCTGGGTGAGAGTCACACGCGTTAACCAGTCAGCCAAAGGGATATCCCTGTGGCCAAGCAGCCCATGCGCATGATCAATCGGGATCCAGTGACGGCACGCTCACCCTTTCACAATTGTAATGAAACTAGAGTGTGATGTTTAAACCCTCTTGTTACAGTGTAGCAACAGGATAATCTAACAAAAGTTAACTGAGGACATCTAGTGACAATAAAAGGAAACAAAAAGAAAGACATCAAATGACAGAAAGAGTGAAAAAGCAACAAACTAATTAGAAAAAGAATAATAACCTAAAACACGTTAATCGTTGTCATTATTGTTGTTATTGTTATAATTTGGGAAAAAGTTTTTAGTTTTAGAATTTTTTTATTTCTTATTATTTAATTCAAAAAAACTGTTTAACATTTATTTTTGAATTGTTTATTGTTCAAATTTATATAACTTATTTAAAGTTCAAAAGAATAATTGTTTTTGTTTATGAGGTCCTACTCTTCCTGCAGCCTGGTGAAAAACACCAACCAGAGACGGTCTCAGGAAGCTAACAACTGAAGGAGATGTCTCTGCTTTGATCAAATCTTGAAACACATGCAGGATGGTGTGTAATCTATTGGCTCTCTGAGTGTGTGATGTGATTGACTATTAGATCCTTTAGCTTTCAGGGTCTGAAGGAATGAACGTGAACCTCCATTAAAGAACAATTCAATGAACTCTTCAGTCTTTTGGTCTCAGGGGTAAAAAGACAAAAGCTAAGAGAGTCTCAGAAAGCTGCATGTCCTGCCGTCTGCTGTTTCTATCACAGCTGGTCACTTTGCTTTCATTTTCACGGTTTGGGGTGAAAACAGCAACATGAATGGTCTCACCATCTGATGTTTGAGGCAGGATACGTTCAGAACGACAAGAGTCCTCCATAAAGGTCAGTCCGAGTCTTACACAACATCTCACACGTGGATGAATGCCACCGTCCTACTGATGTGTTTTTGTCTTGGCTTTTATTATTTGTGGTTCTTTTCCAAGAATAATAACCCAGAAGGTCATTTCATTCAACCATCACAGTTCAAAGACCTGCTAGTGCCATGACATCACGCTGACGCAGAAGCTTTTATTTCTATTATTACACCTGGAAACAGCTGAAACAATCCAGATGAAGTAAAAATCTTAATGACAGCTGGTTGATTACAGCCCTGCACGATGCTCAACAACAGTTTCCCTCAAAATGTTCCCTGGTGTCTGATTTTATTCACTGGAGTAGATGACACTCAGTAAGGAGTGATAGAAAGGTGTGTGTGTTTGTCTGTGTGTGTGCGTGCATGTGTGTGAGTGTGTGTGTGTGTGTGTGTGTGTGTGTGTGTGTGTGTGTGTGAGAGAGAGAGAGAGAGAGAGATACTAAAAACATGTGGTGAAAACCTTTTAAAAGCTCTAACTGAGTTAAAAGTGTGGACCACTAAAGTTAAAGAGTTCAGCCACAGCAGCCCCACAACATCCAGAACCTTCAGCATCTTAGGGACCACCTAATCAGCCCGTCAGCTTTTTAACAACCCCAGTGACCTCTACAAGTGTAACAGACTCAGTTCCTCTCAAGTCTTCAGACTGCTTCCATAATGGAGGACGTGGTGACTGGCTTGAGGAGTATAGAAAGGTCAGCGGTTCCCACCACAGCCTGGGATGGGAACCTTTCCTCTGGTTCCCCAGAACCTGTTTGAGGCCAACCAGAAGAATTTCTGCATGAATTCCTCCCACACCTGAATTTTCTACTCCATAAGCTTCAGTCCTTCTGGACAACTTCTCTGTCATATTATAATTAAGTTGTGTATTTCTATTAAACAAGTATTGTACTACTATCGCAGATCACCTGTGATAGTGTACAAGTTCTAAAGTAAACACTTCTTTAAACAATAAAAGTTTTCATTTTTTAGCTTATTTTATTACCTGTCAGTCAGAATTAGCCTTTCGCAAGCCCCGCCCCCAAAACGGCTATTGTCCAATCACACATCATAGCAACCGTTACTATCTGACAACTCCAAACAAGATGATGAAGCTAAGCCTAATTTATACTACTAAGCATTAGCCTCGATAGTAGTCGTGTCTCCTTTGTTTCCCTTCAGAACCTCCTCATCGAGCTCAACCAGCAACAGCCAAGCATGAGTGCTCCCCCCGCCCGCGGCTGGGCGGAGGTCCGCCTCCCAGACTATCCAAGACCCTTTATCAGACACACCGTGCCGGCAAATCAGCGTAATATTACCTCAACCGTGTGTCTTATAAACGCACATTAAGCCTTGGCGCAACAGAGAGTGGTGTCATGATCACGTGATGAATTATTGCCGAGCTCCGGCCGGGAACTATTGAAAATGAAAGTAAACACGGGCTTAAGTTTCTTTTTATAAACAGACTCAGCTGAGATGATCAACTGGAGCGATGCAGAGCGCCGGGAGCTTTTCTCCGTTAGAGCTCAGATCATCTGACAGCTCACAGGGACGCCGCATCCTTGCCACCGCTTCTCGGATCCACGCGTCCCCGGAGGCCGCCTACTCCCGAACTCCCAACTCCTTGTTCCCTGCTACGCTTCGCTCAACGGAGCCAACACTAATATATCCCTCCACTGCTGTAAACCTTTTTGCCTCGATCTGGATGATTTTGCGGAGAAATTGCTCCAAAAAATGTCGCTGACACATATCTGTCTACTTCTTTCCATCGCGGCAATCTGCCGAGCTGCAGTATTTGATCCACTTATTGTCGGACTTAGCAACAGTAACTAAGGGGGGCGGGGCCTGGCGAAAGGCTAATTAGAAAATATATGACAACTTTTTCTGATGTGAATCAATATCCAGTAGTTGACATTTTAGTAATTTTATCTCATATTTTGATTTGGCAAATGTTTGAGATGAATATACATGTTTGCCCTTTACTGTCATGTTGATTATAAATGAATCAGATCCTGTGAAGTGACAATCTCAGATGGGAGATGGTCACTTCACCTTTCCAACAAGATTTTATTTTTAAAAATCAGTGTTTTCATCAGCCCCTCCCAGATGAGGCACGCCCCAGGGATCTATTCTTAGACCAAACTATTATTCCATTTAGACCCAATCTTAAGGAAATATAGCATTTCTTTTCATTATATCTACCTACAGTTGAAGCACTTTTTAATTGAAACCACTGTGTAACTTTTCATCTAAATGAAATGATTGACATCTTTTTGGACTCAGTGGTAACTTAAGCATCTCACCTACATCTAGGGCTCTTGGAGCTTTAAGATGTGTGTTTAAACTTCATAATGAAAGTAAAGGACAGGTTCCTGTGTATCTCTGACCTGTTACAGCATTACGTACCTGGTAGCTCTTTTAGATCTACTGATCTGATTGGTTTTAGGTGTCCAGGCTGTAGGGGCTGAGCCTACATAAAGTCTCTGAGGTGTTTGATGAGTTGGAGACTCGCATACTGCCTGTGCTAAACGGGGAAAATGATAACAAGTCCAGTCCATTTCCATTTGATTACCAACAAGTTTCATGTCTTCCTTAATTTCACATATGAATGAAATAACTGTCCTATTGATCTTCAAAACCTTTAGAGGCAGTTACCAAAGTGACCTCAGCTGGACCAAATGGGGTATACTCAGATGGATCCTACAGGAATTAGTAGCTCCTAAACGTTCCTAGATGTCAGATGAGCTCCAACTCCTGCTGCTTATCCCAAAACATCAGTAAAATGTCAGATTAAGTACAAAAAGTAAGATATTAGTATGTGAGATAACACTGATAACATTATGGAGCCCACAAGAGGATCATAAAACAACCCCATTTTTTTTGATTTTCTATTACTTTACCAATGATTTTCAGTTTTGTTCAATGCTTTAATTAAATATAAGGACTAAAATAACAAGCTGCAGGTCAAACGTTTAATGTCATAGTCACTGACAGCTGTTTGTACTTTTAAATGAACTGGAACCTGAAAAGAAACATCTGATAGTCCAACTGATACATGAGTTTATTGTAACGTGAAGCATTTATGTGCTGCAGGAATATCAGCAGAAGAAAAACAAGCTCATCAGGCAACAGCTGTCTAAACATCAGAAGCTCAAAGGGTGATGAAGGATTTCAGACTCTGAGAGATGAGATGGTTTATGGGAACTGTGCAGCAGATGAAGGAAGCTGTATTGGTCCTGGGGGAGATTCAAAAAGGAAGAAAACTTTGTTCAGATGCACTTGAGCAGGTAAGAGTTGCAGTTGGCTCCTCGTCCGCAGTCGCAGAGCTTCCCAATCCGAGGTCCAAACTTCATGGCACAGCGGTCACCCATCCCACACTGAGGAGAGGAGGACAACCTTCGTCAATCTCCCATCAACAGGAACAGGAACGAGGACTGGCACATTTCAGAAAAGAGGCTTCATTCATTTTGTTAACTCAGATTAATCCTTCAAGTGTTTTTCTGTTGATGTCTTCTACTTGTTAGAGAGTGAGAAAGGCAGATTTTTCATCCAGATAATTAGATCCTGTTCATTAGCTCACGCCGAGCCTGATGGTGATTGGTTTTTCACTGATGATTGAGAGGTTTTATTAAAGCCACTTTCTCACCAAACTAAAATCAGCCATCTTTATTTGGTCTGCAATTACACCGTGCACAACTGTTGCTGTAATTTAGCTGTTATCTTTTAATTAGTGGCAAGTTTCATTTGCTGACAGGTTTAATTAAAAAGTAGTAAAAGGATGTTTGCAACAGAAAATAATGACTCAGCCCTCTCATGAATGAGGCTGTGAAAAGCTGCTCAATATGACTTCAGAAAAAGTGAAGTTACCACTGGGATGCTCCCTCTTTTCTCATTGGAAGAAATACGATCATGCATCTGCCCCAGCAGAACCTCCAGAGCTTCCACCTGCAGCAAAAACAGCAGCACAAGCAAAGTTAAGCTGAGATAAATAAAACAAAAATAGTGTTCCTTAGAGAAAGTTTAAAATGGAAATATTGAAATAAGTGTTGGAATTATTTAGTAAAAGTTCCAGCTTCCAGTTATTTAAATGTGACATCTCTACTGGACGGTGAAATATTGGTTTAATATAGACCTGCTGCACAGTTTGACATATTAATATTAATACAAAGAAAAGACATCATTTAAACCACAACACATTTAAATCTTATGGAAAAAAAATCCACATTTATTACTTTAGGTAACTTGATTACATACTTTTATATTTATACGACCCTTTCTAGATCAAAATAAACATAAAAATGTAGATAAATTAGCAAAAATGACCATTTTATTCAGAAGCTGATAGATTTCTTATCTTACTTTAGTACATGTTATGACATTTCACACTGGATTTTACAAAATATTCAAGATTTTCCTACTTTATCCTAATAAAAGTTAGATTCTAACCCGAACGAGTCTCTCCTCCTACTGACCAGGTCTCTGTCTGCAGCTGGTTCTGGTTTGTCCATGTCAAAGTCCTCAGCAGAGACTTCCTGAGTGGCCTGACCATGACACAGGACGGACAGGAGGCCGACGAGCAGCAGTCTGTGGAGCAGCCTGGAGCTCTCCATGGTACTGGTCCAGAAGGACGAGGAGGAGGAGGCAACAGATCAGAGGAAGGAGGAGCTGAGGCTCGCAGCAGGATGTTCTCCCTCAACCCATCTGATCTCCTCCTCTTATATCAGTAGATGAAGCCCCGCCCAGGAAGCTGCAGCATCACAGAGAAGACTCCTGCACTCGTCTCTGTTACCTACAAGAATCACTTTTGTGAGTAACAGAGAGCCATCCTTCATGTCTGATGAAATCCACACTGATGAGATAATTACATGACTTCCATCAGAGTTTAAACTGAATTCAGCTCTTCAATGGAAACTTGTACAGGAACTCAAACTCCACTAAATTTCACCACTTTGTCGTGTCCTGTGTCCTTTTCCCCTGTCCCTTGTGATTCCTGTCCCACATTTATCATAACTCCATTTTCATATTCAACTCCCAGATTCATTTCCTAGTTTGTTCTCTTATGTTTTAGGTCTTTTTCTTCAGCCACTTTATTCCACTGTTCAAGCATCCATAGTTTAATTCAATATAGATGGTCTGTAACATAATTTTGTTCTTTTACACCATTTGAAAAGAACATATTAAAATGCTTCTTAATGAGTCAGAAAAAAACAATAGAGACAGAAACAATTAATAATTTGTGCCATATTAATTATGCCTGGCCCAGTAAGTCTCTATGTAAGGCATATTTGGTGTGGTGATCCAAAAAGCTCTTTCTATTTGATTTATTTGATTGATAGCACATTTTTCTAATAGTTTCTCCACTTCTTGGTTCTCAAACAAACTCCTGCTGACTTAGTTTCTTGCCAAATATGAGGGGAAATCAGGGATTTATTTTAGCGTGCAGTTGTCTGTTTTAGACAAAGAAATGTTTACATTTAAATCACATCCTAAGCAGGTAGAATCGCAACCAGCGGCGGGTTCTGGAGGATAGGTAGGCAGCGTCTGCGAGTGCTCTTGGATGGGAGAGGAGCCCACCAAGGCAGCACCGCTGCTCCGCTCGGCGAGAGGAGTAGGAAGCTGTGTGCATAGCCCGAAGAGAAGATGTGGGTCCCCTTTCCCATGGGGTCACCACTCATGGGAGGGGCCAAAGGGGTCTGGTGCATTGTGTGTTGGGTGGTAGCTGGAGGCAGGGACCTTGGCGGTCTGATCTTCAGCTACAAAAGCTACAAAAGCTCAGTACGTGGAATGTCACCTCTCTGGTGAGGAAAGAGCTGGAGTTGGTGTGTGAGGTTGAGAGGGTCCAGCTAGATATAGTTGAACTCACCTCAACGTACGGATCTGGCTCCAGAACCAGGGACCTTGAGAGGGGTTGGACTTTCTACCACTCTGGAGTTGCCCCCGCTGAGAGGAGCTGAGCAGGGGTGGGCATACTTATTGCCCCCCATCTTGGTGCCTAAACATTGGAGTTTACACCGTTGAACGAGAGGATAGCCTCCCTCCACCTACGTGTGGGGGGACAGGTTCTGACTGTGATTTGTGCTTATGCACCAAACTGCAGACTATCAGACTACCCTCCCTTTTGGGAGTCCTTTGGAGGGGGTGCTGAAGAGCAGTCCTCCCAGGGACTCCCTCACTATTCTGGGGGACTTTAACACTCACATGGGCAACGACAGTGAAACCTGGAGAGGTGTGGTTGGGAGGAAAGGCCCCCCTGATCTGAATCTGAGTGGTGTTTTGTTATTGGACTTCTGTGCTTGTCATAGATTGTCCATAATGAACACCATGTTCAAGCATAAAGGTGTCCACATGTGCTCTTGGCACCAGGATGATCGACTTTGTTGTCATCTCATATGATCTGCGTCCGCATGTCTTGGACACTCGGGTGAAGAGAGGAGTAGAGCTGTCAACTGACCACTACCTGGTGAGTTGGCTTCAATGGTGGGGGAAGACACTGGTCCGACCTGGCAGACCCAAACATATTGTAAGGGTTTGCTGGAAACGTCTGGCAGAGTCTCCTGTCAGAAGATGCTTCAATTCCCACCTCTGATAGAACTTTGAACTCATCCTGTGGGAGGCAGGAAACATTGAGTCAGAGTGGTCTATGTTCTGTGCCTCCATTGTTAAGGTGGCCGACCAGAGCTGTGGCCGCAGAGTTGTTGGTGCCTGTCGTGGCGGCAACCTTCGAACCCATTGGTTGACACCGGTGGTTTGAGATGCTGTCAAGCTGTAGAAAGAGTCCTATTGGGTCCTTTTGGACTGTGGGACTCCAGAGGCAGCTGATAGATAGTGGCAGTCCAAGCGCAATACGGCTTGGGCATGGAGGTGAAAACAAGGTCATGGGAGGACTTCGGTGAGACCATGGAGCAAGACTTCTGTACGGCTTCGAGGAGATTCTGGTCCACCATCTGGCATCTCAGGAGGACAAAGCCATGCGCTACCAACACTGTTTATAATAGGGATGGTGTGCTGCTGACCTCAACTCGGGATTATGTGAATTGGGGGCCGAGTACTTCAAAGACTTCCTCAATCCCACCAGCACGTCTTCCAATGAAGAAGCGAAATTGGGGACTCTGGGTTGGGCTCTCCAATCTCTGGTGCTGAGGTGGTTAAAAAAGCTTCTTGGTGGCAGGGCACCAGGGGTGGATGAGATCTGCCCAAAGTTCCTTAAGGCTCTGGATGTCGTGGGTCTGTGTTGGTTAATGCGGCTCTGCAATATTGCATGGACACCAGGGACAGTTCACTGGATTGAATAGATCCACTAGAATAGGGTGGTGGTCCCCCTATTCAAAAAGGGGGACCGCAGGGTGTGTTCCAACTACAGGGGGATCACACTCCTGAGCCTCCCTGGTAAGGTCTATTCAGGGGTTCTGGAGAGGAGGGTCCGTCGGATTGAACCTCAGATACAGGAGGAGCAATGTGGTTTTCGTCCTGGCCGTGGAACACTGGACCAGCTCTATACCCTTGGGGGGGTCCTGGAGGGTGCGTGGGAGTTCGCCCAACCAATCTACATGTGTTTTGTAGATTTGGAGAAGGCGTCCGACCATGTCCCTCGGGGGCCCTGTGGGGGGTACTCCGGGAATATGGAGTACAAGGCTCCTTGATACAAGCTGTTAGGTCCCTGTATGACCAGTGTCAGAGCTTGGTCCGCATTGATGACAGTAAGTCAAGCTTGTTCCTGATGAGAGTTGGACTCCGCCAAGGCTGCCCTTTGTCACCGATTCTGTTCATAACTTTTATGGACAGGATTTCTAGGCACAGCCCAGGTGGTGAGGGGATCCGTTTTGGTGGCCTAAGGATCAGGTCTCTGCTTTTTGCAGATGATGTGGTCCTGTTGGCTACATCAGAACGTGATCTCCAGGTTTTGCTGGAGTGGTTCACAGCCGAGTGTGAAGCAACTGGGATGAGAATCAGCTCCTCTAAATCCAAGACCATGGTCCTGAGTCGGAAAAGGGTAGAATGCCTTCTCCAGGTCAGGGACGAGGTCCTGCCCCAAGTGGAGGAGTTTAAGTATCTCGGGGTCATGAGCTTTGGGTAGTGACTGAAAGAATGAGATCACGGATACAAGCGGCCGAAATGTTTTACTGAATGAGTCCAAATGAGTTTTTTCCGCAGGGTGTCTCGGCTCTCCTTTAGAGATAAGGGGAGAAGCTTGGTCATCCAGGAGAGGCTCGGAGTAGATCCACTGCTCCTCCACATTGAGAGGAGCCAGTTGAGGTGGCTTGGGCATCTAGTTAGGACGCCTCCCTGGTAAGGTTTTCCAGGAACTTCCAACCGGGAGGAGACCTAAAGGAAGACCCAGGACACGTTGGAGGGACTATGTTTCTCATCTGGCCTGGGAATGCCTTAAGATTCCCCTGGAAGAGCTGCCCCAAGTGATCGAGGAGAGAGAAGTCTGGGCCTTTCTGCTTAGGCTGCTGCCCCTGCAACCTAACCCCAGATAAACGGAAGAGGATGGATGGATGGATGGATGGATGGATGGATGGATGGATGGATGGATGGATGGAAATTTATGATGATCAATAAACTTAAAACTCTGAACATTTAAAAGCTTAAAATTTATTTGAGTATGAAACAAGTTAAAATGTCACCAAATATTAGAATTAAATTTCAACTCTTCAGAACAGCAGAAATGTTAGCAGACACAGTTTGACAGCTAGAAGTTTAACAAATAGCTAAACTGTGACTACAGACACGTTAAAGGTTTAAAAATGTTGATGTTAAGAAAGTTAAAACATAACTGCTATAAATGATAATGGATGGATATTTGTGTCAATGGATGGATGGATGTCCTGATTCAGCCTTTACTGAGAGTGCAGAGTTTGGTGAAGACGGGCCTCATAATTGTCTCTGTGATGTCAAACTATGGGCAGCAGTAGCTCAGGAGGTACAGAAGGTTGTCCAGCAGTCTAGATGGCTTTAGGATCGATCCCAGCTGCTGCCAGAGAATGTCCACATTGTGTCCATGACCAAAACACTTAACCCACCATTTACCTCAAAGCATTTGTTTCTATTAAGGTCTCATTCATATCACTAGCTGACATTGAAACACGACAAAACCTGTTTACAGAATTGTTCTCATGTTATTATCAACTAATCTGCTGAGTCAGTCTAAAAAAGTTAAGGTCCAAAAGACTCTTAAACTGAAAGAATTTGTTTATGTTTCTGGGAGGAAAATCAGGTTTCCTCAAAACTCATTAATATCCTCCGTGTTTGTGGGGCTATGCAGTTATTAACACAGCAAAGTAAACCGTTTGAACTGGGAAACAGATGTAAATGTTATCATGTATGTAAGGTCCACTGACCGCCCGCGGCCACCAGAGGGCGCTGCGGAGGCGACGCGTCCACCGGAGGCTGTTTCCTGAAACGCATACTTCAGGATTAAGAACACACCCAGTGACATCAGTGAGGTTTGAAGAAGCAGAAAAAAGTCTCCGCTCAAACTGTGCAGACGAAGAACAAGAGGGCCGGAAGGTCCTTCCCGATTTTCTGTGGCTGCTGCGTGTTTTTCCTTCGCTGTTGGGGAACCTGGACTCACCAGGAAAACTTTGAATAAATTCTTCAGAAGAGAACTGCACAGAGTTTCTCTAAAAGAGGATGTCAACTTCAGACGAGACAGACGGGCCGCGGCCGAGATATGGCTGTAAGTTCACGTTTACCTTTTCTTTTTATTCTAAGATGTTTATTGTAGCGGACGCGCTCCGGGCCGCAGCCCGCCTCCTGCTCATGGAAACTCCTCAAAGGAAAGATTTTTTTATTTCTGACTGAAGACGCAGAGTCAGGTCAGCTTTTCCTCTGACAGCGTGCTTTTTCAGCTTTATTATGACTTCCGCGTTTCACTGCTGCACTGTTAGGAGGGAGGAGGCCTGCCTTACAGTTGACTAACTCCCTTTTCACTGACACATTGCAAACAAATTATTTTTTCTGAGTAAATAAGTTAATGATGTTATCAAAGCAAAGCAGATCAGTCACTGTGTTTGAATGAACTGGGAAACTCACCGCCCAGAATCTAGAAAAAGTTTAGACAAATTGACACATGGATCCTCATTTGATTAAGTTAATACTTTATCCTTCTGTTTTTATTAATTACATATGATAAACCAACTTTTTCCTCTGTGGTGAAACAGAATGGTCACATGGGAGTCAGAGTTAAACATTTTCCTGCCTTTACTTCTCAGGTTTGACCCAGAATCATGTTTTCCCTTCTGATGAAGGAGCCTGTGATCCCACACACACACACACACACACACACACACACTTCCTTCTCCCATTTCAGACCTGGCAGGGTCAAAACTGTATTCCTTCCTCTGACATTCACCATCATTTAAGGGGAGTTTGTGTAATTTCACAGGATCTGCCTTTTTTCTGTAACCTCCACAGTCTTGTGTGTGTCCTCTGAGTCTGGATAAGCCCTGGCAGTAACACACATGCCCACATCACACAGGGCGACGGCCCTGAGACACAGAGCATGTGTTAACTAGCAGATGACTAATAAATAGGGTTTGTTTCTTGTGCAAGAGGCGGTTTTTGTGGGAGTTGGGAGGAGAAGTTGTGTGGATGGAACTGTTTTCTCCTCGTGTGGAACCTGAACGCTATGTAAACTGTTATAATTTAAAAAATGTAGCACTTATTACTGTTTATGGTGCAAATTTTAGATTTATTCTAAATGTTAGGTGTGTGCTTTTGTTTGTGTGCTTGCAGCTGTCCTGGATGGCGTGGAGCGGCTCACGGCGGAGGAAATGGATGAGCAGCGGCAGCAGAACATGGCCTATGAGTATCTGTGTCACCTGGAGGAAGCCAAAAGGTAAGGGGCTGGTGGTCTTTGTAACATCCCTGTAGGCTTAAGAGGTTTTTATTCAGGCCATAAGATCATCTCTGACTCTGAATCTTGCTCTTTATGCAGCTGATAATGAGTTTTTGATGGATTTTAGATTGACAAGCAAAACGATTTGCATCCATAAACTTCTGAAAGACAATGAGACATGTCCAGTTTGTTCTACTGGAAGTTCTTCTCAGCAAATAATCAATTTGATCACAATTTAGGATGATATAAACATTCAAACTTAAAAATTCATCAGTTGAGACAATAAACCAGTTGATTTGTCTTTTAAGTTCCTGCACAGATCCAGTTGTTGTATTCCTTTGGTCCAAGTCAGACAGAAACACCACAGTGTTTCTTAGCCACGCTGTCCTGTCTGTGGTTTTTGGTTCTGAATCAGCTGCATTAGCCTGATACTCAGCTGTTGACCTCATGAGACCCGATGACCCCTGACCTGACACTATATATATTGTGTTTTAGATAAAACATGGAAATCTGTTCAGTTTCTTTCAATTTACAACCACACTGATCTCTGCTTTATTTCTGCTACATAGAAATCATTGCTGTTGAGAACTTGTGACGTAAAGTACACATTCCATATTTATGCAATATAAAGCACTAGTGCTGCGCTCTATCTGTAGAAAGAAACCTAGCCATCACAGTTAAAATATCTCAGCTAGTTCAGTGAAGTGGAAACGTGTGCAGTCGAGCATAAATGACGGTTAACTGGTTTTCTAATGACTCTGTCTCTTAATAACCCTTTCAGATTGCTTGTTAAAATTAAATTAAGTTTCCAATAAATTCTAAATTGCACATCAAATCAAAGTCAACTATTTAAAAAGCAAACCTGTAAATCAAAAATAAATAGGAACAAAGAGGATGTACAGAGGAGGCCCTTTCTCAAGGAGTTTGGTTTCCAGCTAGAGAATTATAAATTACTCACCAATAAACATGGTTAAATTTCCTCTTCCTGAGCAACTCACTCAACTGCTTGAACTCTTTGTAATTTTGTGAGACATTTGTGGGAGGTGACGTTGCTTACGAGACTCCTTGTTTCATCTTTGGTGCTAGCAGCTACTGACACTACTCTACCACATCCCATAAGACAAGGCATATATGGCTACAGGAAGGTGTTTGGCTCAGAATTGCAGTGTAGACCTGGGTCAGGTTGGGGTCAGATCACTGTCGCACTATAAACAAATCACTGGAGTTTGTGTGGAACACACCAAGACCATTGCCTCCTTATGGCTGTCACGGTCAGCTCCCTGAGCGATTATTATGTTTACATCTTTACAAACCAACCGTACCACAGATGTGAAAATCCTCTAAAATCACCAAATACTGAAAATGAATGGAGATATTGTTATTTTAGTCAAATCATGAATCATGATTTTACACGGTGTGTGATCTGGTATCAGTCAGATTATAATCAGCGAGCACATTGCACGCCATCCAATTTGGAACACAGGTGCTCCGATGGCCCGTAGGACATCAGACTGAATGAAAGGAAGAGGGCTGGAGCAAACTGGTCCTGGAAATTCTTTAATAGGTGCAAAAAATAATGTTTTCATCAGAGTAACGCTGATGAAAACATTATTTTACAGCCATTTTTCTGTTTGGTGACGTTGAATAGAAAGACAGATAAAAACTTTATTGATTCCACTGGAATTTGCTTTATGGCCAGCTGCTGTCATTTATGGGCACACGGCACAAAAAGTTACTAAAACACAATCAAAACAGTTCACAGATCCAATCAGCTCAGTCCCTTATGCTATTGACCAGGGAGTTGTGCAGTCTAACAGCACGTGGTACCAATGACCTCCTCAGTCTGTCCATGGTGTGGTGCTGGGGCATCAGTCTGCTACTGAACATGCTCCTCTTCTCCTTGAAGACCTCATGTAGGGGGTGTGAGGGGCTGTTCATGATGGCCCTGGCTCTAGACCGAGTCCTCTGCTCAGCCACCTCCTCCAATTGGAGCCAAATTCAGCCCCACCACAGAGCTGGCCTTCTTTATGATTTTGTTCAGCCTGGAGATGTTTTTCTTACTGGTGCTGCTCCAGCACACTGCAGCATGGAGGAGGGCACTTGCTACTACTGACTGGTAGAACATGTGCATCAGTCTAGAGCAGATGTTAAATGTGCAGCCTCTGGAGATAGAACAACCTGGACTGGCTCCTCTTGTAAAGCTGGTCTGTGTTGGCGGCCCAGTCCAGCATATTGTCCAACACTACCCCCAATTACTTGTATGATGGCACAATCTCAACGCTTTCTCCCTCTATGAGCACCGGCTGATGTGTAGGAGTTTTCTTCCTAAAGTCCAGAACAGTTTCCTTGGTCTTCTGAACATTCAGCCTCAGCTGGTTCTTCTTGCACCAAGCCACAAAGTCATCCACCAGCCACTTGTACTCCCCTTTTCATCCCATGGGCCACAACAGCCATATCATCAGAAAATATCTGCATATGGCACGTTGCAGTGTTGTGGCAAAAGTCAGATGTTTACAGTGTGAAGAGTGCAGGAGCAGACAATACTGTTCCCTGTGGCGAGCCCACACTGCAGTTGAGGGTGCTGGAGACTGATCCTCCCATGCAGACGTACTGCTGCCTATTGGTCTATTAGCCCATGATCCAAGACGCCAAGAATGGCTTCACAGCCATCTTGAGCCCTTTTTATAAGACACACCATGCCGGCAAATCAGCGCAATATTACGGCAACATGTTTCTTATGAACGCGCCATGGCGGCATCACGTTCCGGGAATTTTGCGGCATTCGTGCCGCCACGCTTGGTAGTAATATTGCGGTAATATTGCGGTAATATTGCGGCTTCGCCGGTCTTATAAACGCACATCAAGCCTTGGCGCAAAAGAGGGAGGTGTCATGACCACGTTTCACGTTTGTAAACAGAACCAGCTGAGATGATTAACTGGAGCGATGCGGGGCTCCGGGAGCTTCTCTCCGTTAGATCTGCAGCTCAGATCATCTGACAGCTCACAGGGACGGTGGAGGACACACCTGTAGCTGGTTGTTAAAATAAAAACTTAAGGAGCGCTACTTCATTCGCAATAAAAGGCAAGTTATGTCCAAAATACTCGGAAGTCCGTGACAGTGCAGAGACCGCCCCCATACCTCCTTTTTGCCGCCATCGCGTAATCTTTTATAAAACTGACATGATTGCGCAACTTTACCGCCACGGTCTGAGCTCTTATAAACGACCTAACGCTCCCTAATGCCGCATCGGCAAATTGGCGGCATTGTTTTATAAAAAGGGCTTTGGTGAGCTTCTCCTGCAGCGTGAGGATGAATATTATTGAAATCACAGGATAAATACCAGAAGAGAATCCTCATGGTCCAGCCCCCTTGATCCAGGTTTGGGAGATAGACGACAGCGTCCTCCTCCTCCACCACCACCCTCTCTCTGTATGCAAACTGCAGAGGATCCTGGACATGTTGCATCTGTGGCTTCAGAAAGCACTAACCTCTCCAAGGTCTTCATTACATGAGAGGTCAGTGCTGCAGGGCAATAGACACTATTGTCCCTGGGAATCCCAGTTGCAAACTCAGATTGAAGAGATGCTGTAGAGGACCCCCAAGCTCATTTGCACAAGTTCTTACTAGTCTGGGACACACCATCTGGACCCACTGATGTTCCTGATTAGCTGTGGCGGCCATCTTGGATTGGACTGATTCTGAAAGTTAATCGGTTGTAATTGTACATCCAATGAGGTCTTTATCCTGTATCTTGAGTTATGAGACATTTTGCTCACACTAGTGATAAATGCACACATGCAGCCATACTGAAGAAGTCTATGATGATTAAGTAGAGTGTGTGTTGGTGTTTAGCTGCTTGTGCAACCACCTTCTTTTAACACCGAGCTCTGGGGGCTGCAGGCGTCACTCATCAGAACACAACTCAACATGTAGGGCTCCTGTCTGAATGAGTCATTTGGTGTTTCTCTGCTACGATTCGCAGCAAAACTAGGAGGGTTGGTGTTGATGACTTTATGGTAATCATATTAACAGACACAGTGGGTTTGGAAAATTGTCGGTTTTTTACAGAAATCACAAAGACTGGATTGTTGAATATGTTAAGTTTTTTGTGTGTTTTCACTATGAACCAGAACAGGAAAAGTCTTGGAAATGTGTAATTTTTTTTGCAGGCTGGTTGTAATTAACGGTGTTTATCATATGTCTGAAAAAAGCTGTTGATAAATCTGCTCCGTAGTGAAGCTGAAAACGTTTAGGTCCCATGGAGATTCCGCTTTTTCAGACCCTATTGTTGCTTTGAGTCAGTTCTTGGTAGAGATGAATGAAGAAGTAAATGTTCTGACTGTTGATGCTGATTAATTAGTTTGGAGTTATTTGCTCCTGTTGCCTTTGGAGTTGAAAATGCCGCCGACTCACTGATTCAAAAGAGGAAGTATCGCATGAGACAGGAAGTGACTCAGTCTTTGTTGAATTTTGTATCTCCCACTGTTGCCACAGAAACCTACAGTTGTCATAGTGACAGGTTCCGGTATAGCGGAGGGTGCTGCAGCAAGGTGTGTGCTTGTAAACTAGAAACTGAGGCTGTGAGGATGAGTGTTTGTTGACCTTCATCACTCACCTGCTCTTTGGTTATCATCCATCTGTGGTGTCCAGGAAGTTCCTCGACAGGTGTTTCTTCTGTTTTCATCTGCTTTTCCTCAACCTGACTCTCCATTAGTCTTTCTAGCATCCGGAATACTTTTCAGGAAGTTGGAAGGAATTCATCAGAACTTTATTTAGTTTATACTAATTTGTGAAAACCAGGACACTTCCTGTCAAAATGAAACCAAAAAAGTAAAATCACGCTTCAGCCTAGAATGGACTCCACACACAAATCTGCATTTATTTCACTTTTCACATGAGCTCACGAGCAACTCAGGTCACCTTCCTCAGTAGGCTGTTATTGATTTTTATCTTTTATCTTTGTGACTCTGCTTTTCCTTTCGAAACCCACATGTGAGACCGTGTTGTGATAGCGTTTCCTGCAGGAAATTAGCATGTAAAGGTGGAAGTGTGGGAGGAAGGGGTGGCACTTCAGTCATTACTGAACAAAATTGGCACTTTGACTCAACTATGTATCACAGCCTATGTGGAATAGATCACCTGCGTCTTCCACAGAGCTGGTTTAGCTTTGCTTTGATACTGATGGGATGCAGAAGTGATCCTGTTACGTAAAGTTTGGGACTCAAAGTTCGGACCACTGGTCAGTGGAAAAGTTGTCTTGTAGGGAACTGGTCCCTGATGAATAGGTATCCATTGGAAATAAAAATCTCTGTTCCAAACGTTATTTGGCCAAAATGCACCAATCTTATTTAATCTTTGATGTTTTTTCAGTTGGAAGTAGTCTGATTAAACTGCTCAGTAACTCGCAAAATGCTAAAATATTCAATAGTTAAAAATCTAATGATAAATGGTGGTTTTACTGATATTTATGTCATGGAGCCCATATTGGGCTACATTCTGAATCAAACAGTAATTCAGCGGCTAAATTTCATTTTGAAATATGCATGTCTTGATTAATTTTAGGTTACATTGCCCAGCCTTGTCACAACATTGTTCTCATGTATAGTGCTGTTCAAAAGTTTTATGTAGTTGTGAAAAATGCTGTAAACAAAGACTGCTTTTAAAAATAAAAGTATTAATCATTTATTGTCATCTCTTGGTGTTTTTCCTCTGCTACTTCTGTCATTACTGTTTAGGTTCAGTACCACGTCCCTTAAAACTAATTCATAGGAACCAAAGTCATCTTTTTGTCACTGCTGACTCTTACTTTTGTCTTGATTGCTGTTGGAATAACACATCGTCTTTTGTGTGAACTTTTCCAACGTTGGTTTTAACTTTCAGAGTCTTTTTAATCTTCTGATACCTGAACTTCCAGATGTGGGAACGGTCTTTAATGCAGCATCATTACCTCTTCATGCCTTTTGTCATTGATATACTCTGTATAGAAAATAAAGCGGAGTTAATAAAATAGAGGTCACACTATAAATAGCTGGATCATGCTGCCTTACAAAATCAGTGTTTTAGCTTGTTTTAACTAATGCATTGGCCAGGACCTTGATGTCTGAAGGAGAAGACGAGCCTCTCCTTATTTTTTTACAACAATGCAATGCCTTTATGGTCTTTTAAATTAAAATTCAGATTTTTGAGTAAGATACTTGTATTTAACTAATTTACCTCTTGCAAATACATTTTCAGACAGGGAATTCTGCTAACTGATCTAGGATCTGTTTCCAAGGCAGGTTTTACCAAAGATCATCCAGTTTATGTTTTTCTGGCTGCATTTCTTTCTGATTGCTTGATTGAGCTCTTAGGTTGTCACCTTCAGTGTTTATCAGCTGGTGCTGTGGGTTGTGAAAGTCTCTGTGCGTGTGTGGTATGAAGGGAATGAATGAGACAGGTGCTCAGCAGGGTGTGTGGATTTACCTGAGGAATGTGCCTGTGCTGTGTTGATGTTGTAATTTCACTACTGGGTGTTTAAGGATTGAGCCTTAGATCAGAGTTCAGCACAGCAGAGAGATGCCAACATGTGTTATCACTCCTATTTTCATATTTTCATCAAATGAAGACAATCTGTCGGCGGCTCGGACGGCCTGTCAACTTTATCACACCCTATTTAAATTTTTATCTCTGTTGACTTTTCAAATGAGAGACGAAAAGTGAGTGCAAGTTGTTAGTTGTCATGGTAGAAAGACTGCTTTTATGCCTTTTAATAATGAAGATGCTTCAATAACATACACATCTTCAATCTTCTTCAGTAACACCCCTCTCACACACACACACACACACACACACACACAAAATCACTATAATGTTATCAAATGAACAACATGGAATAATTCTTTCATCGTTAAATTTGTTTTAAAAGTTGCATTACACATAAAGACACCATTTTCTCAACCAAATGTAGCTTATAAAGTTACAATTTCTGTTGAATTGGTTCATCTTTTTACTCTTGATGCTCTCTAAGGATGGATAATTGTTACCACCTTGGTTTGAGTTGCATTTGCAAGATGCATTTGCAGGGACCAATACCTGACACCCTGCTGCATCTCTACAGGGGTACCCCTAGGCTGAGTGCTGGGGCCCCTCTTATTTTGATATATACCAACTTTTTGGGCTCTGGCATCTTGCAGCACTGCTAAGCAAATAACCTAACTGTACATGTCATTCTCAATACACAAAATTGTAATCTCGGTCAAATCTCAGTTTCGTCCTTGCTCTACTGAAACATGTTAATTTCCTGTAGATTAGGCACCTGCTGAATAAATGTTTTCTATTTTTGTTCTCTTGTTAGTGCTCTGTGGCATTCAGGGAATGCAGTCAGACATGTTTTCAGTGCAATGCCCACATTTATTGATCCACCGTGACAGTCACTCATAACCACTAGCAGTCTAACCATTTCCTCTGGCTTCCCCATGGCTTCACTGATGAGTGGCACCTTATGCACAAGTCAGGTCGTCACGCATCTAAAACCCTTGTTTCCTGTCAGCATGTGCAGTAGAGTATAGCTGCTTTGATTCACTCACTCAGCATCTGTGTTCATCTTTTCACATGGTTGTTTTTGGGCGTAACTGGATGGTTTCAATTCCATTGGTGAACCGGATTCTTAAAGATCTGACGACAAAAATGTCAGCAGAGTGAAAGTGGAAGAGGAGCGATTGGTTCAGCTGAGTAACCAGATAATAGAGTTCTAATGAACCTTTGAGTCTGGACTTGTATTACAGGTTGATTCAAATCTTTGGAAAAATCTTTAATACACAAAGCCTTCTAAACACTTCCTGAAAGCTGTAGAGATTCTCACCATGGGATTGCTTAACTTGGCTGAACTTTAGTTGAGAACTACATGTAAAGCATATGAAGTTTGAGAAACTTTCTCTTTTCTAATTGAAGTACTATAGTATATATGCTATATATGTTTGATATTACTGCTGGTTATTCTTGATTCGGCTGTGTTATTGTATTTGTTAACGATGATTGTATCTGTTAGCATGGTTGCACAACATTTTGAGACTCCAAAATGCTTCATTATGGCAAAAATATGAAACTCTTTTAAAATATGAGTTCTACAGGATTATACTGTTATAAATCACACATGTATATAGCAATCTGTTCCAACGCTTAACTTAAGTTGTGTTATTCAACCCCCCCTCATTTGTTTGGGCAGAAACAAAGGCCTGTGATTGTGAATTGTACCAGCTGAAGTAGTTGAAAATGTCATCCTGAGAAGTCAAATTAAGACTATTTATGTATTGAACTATAGGATTACCAAGTGTACTTAAATGTAACAGGAAATAAGAAGTTGATTTCCTTGAAGTAGCATTAATATGTACCTTAAACGCATCACAGAGCCCTTTAGTTTCAGTTCACACCTATTAGTGCTTCATGTGTTTAGGTTTTTTCATGCCAGTGGTCTAATCATGGTCTTGTAATGTTGAGTTTGTTTACATACAGGTGAAAAGTTTCTACTCTTTGCTTGTTTTTTTTCCATCCATCCATACATACATCCATACATACACCCATACATCCATACATACACCCATACATCCATACATCCATACATACATGCATACATCCATACATACATGCATACATCCATACATACATGCATACATCCATACATGCATACATACATGCATACATGCATACATGCATACATACATACATACATGCATACATCCATACATGCATACATACATGCATACATGCATACATACATACATGCATACATCCATACATACATGCATACATCCATACATGCATACATACATGCATACATGCATACATGCATACATACATACATACATGCATCATGAGATTCTCAGACTCTTAATGTAGATTCAGCTACATAACATCTAGCTTACTTCATTAATGGTCTCAGAATCTTGCTTTAACCATCATTCATCATAATTTGTCCCTGTGTCCTCATTGATTAAGAAATATGGTATTAAATTTACTTTTATAACTATCTTCTTGAATCTGTCTGAATTATTCTGAAGTGTGCGGATCACTTATGGTAAAGAACCTAGAGTAATGTTAATTTAACATTCAAAGATCAATAAGATTGATAATTCATGTTTATATGGGTTATTACATCTCATTGATCATTTTCTAAGTATGTGGCTATAGCAAGCCTAATTTGATCAGTCTGCTAACCCACTCGGTTATCATTTACTCCTGTCGTCTGAAGTTTCCATCACCTCCCACTTGAAGGAACAGATGTGGGTTTGACATTTGCTCCTTTAACTTTTGCCCAGTTTTAATTAGGTTCTTTTATAGTGCAGAGCAGTGTTCTAAACAGCTGGAAACTTCTCACACAACAGCTTGGTCCCAGTGTTTACCTGTCCTTGTGTCCTTGTGGTTGTGACTTGTTTACATAGCAGTGTTTCATCGATCCTTTGAACAGGAAACAGGCATTTAGTAGCATTTGTTTCACATTTACAGGAACATTTAGATCTGAAACAACTCAATTTGACATTCATACACTAATTTAATGCATAACGTCTCACCTTTGTGCAAGAAGATGCTTTTCCTGGTGCAGTTTTAGTACTTTGAGGTGCATGGGACGTATAATTCTCTTGTTCTCTGTTCAGTTTGTTTTTAAGTTCTGGTTTAATTACACCATTTGTGTTTATCCTTTGGTTTACAAGACAGCCTGGTTCAGCAGCAAACATCTGCAGCCTCTTGTTTTATTTATTTTTTTTAATGTTGAAAACATCTTTTGACATTCATGTCGGGGCAAAGTCACTAAAAATGCTGGGTATTCCCACTGAAACCAGCATGTTGTTGTAGGACCAAATGACACAAATAGCAGAGTGATGAGGTAGTGGATGACATCACTGACAGCTGACAGTGAGGTTGCTGCAGCACCTGTTCGGCTGTCTGGATCTCTGAGTAGAAACCTTTAATTGCATTTGCACAAACGAAGGATTAAGATTAATAGAACAAAAAAACTACAAAACAAAATCTTTTAAAACTATTCTTAATTGAGCTAAAGAATGCCTCTAAATAAAACTGAACACGGGACATAAACAGAGTTTTGGCATGTTCTGTTCCTGGGTGACGGCATCCTTTAATTTTTCCACAAAAACCTTGTAAATCATGCAAATATTATTTAAAACCATTAAAAAACAAAACCACTATTTTTACAACAGATGACTGTCAGAAGGAGATAATCCATCAAAGCAAACAGAGATGATGTGTGTTTTGTCTTTAATCCATCCTGTCACGTTGAGTGTCGTATTAAGGATTAAACTCCTCTCCTGTTTCCTGCAGACAGTCACAACATGGTGGAAAAAGATGCATAGAAGTGGGAATGGGAAAAATAAGGAACAAAATTGGTGCTTTTGGTCTCGAATTTAAAGTTGAGATCATCTCTTAAAGGCTCAAATTGCCCCTGGTCTTGTTACCATTTAAACAGAAGCTCACTGTTCTCCTGCACCCTCCACTGCAGAGCGGCCCAGTTCCCCTTCAAGCTCTGGCTTTTTGCCTGTAATTTCCTGTTTTCAAAAAGTTTCCAAACCCTCCTGTGTATTTCTGCTGCTGCAGTGAATATTATGTAACAGCAGGCCCTGACATTGTTTGTTTGAGGAGGAACAATGGCTCAAGAGTGATGTTTCAAAAGCTTGTCACAACCGTATGATCCGTGCTGTCGGCTGCTGGGAGATTTATCACAGGCTGATGTAAACCAGCCACTTCCACAGCTTTTACTGTTGATGTTACGTTCATTTTGCTTTGTAAAGCTGAAATATTAGTTTGTGAACAGTTTAAAGACACAATAGGTTTGAGGCTTTAAAAAAAGCTTAAACAAAGATGTTCTTTATGCAAAGCAACAGTTGTGTTGTTTGCTTATTTATTTTGCACTTTTCCTTTCTAAATCAAATCTAGCTAAGTTAAAGGGTAAGGCCTGGACTGGTAATCCTGCATGAGGTCATCACTGCTTTTTTGTTAGCTGGTTTTCTTATGATGTAGTTTAACAGTACAGGATGTTCAGTAACTGCTTGGCCTCCTAATTGTTCTGATTTGTTCACTTCTTTGAGATAATAAAGTGATTACCCTTGTCTTTAAAATGCTGACCTCTTTACAGCTGAACTTGCTGAAAACTTTCTTTCTCCATAGTCGCAAAAACTGTGAGATGCCTGATGAAACGTGAGTAGAGATGCACCGATTCTGGTCCCATATCAACCTCATGGTTCTTGTTCACCTCTGACCTGCTTATTCTGTCAGTTACAGGTTTATCTTCATGTATATTTAACAGTACACAGTTTTAAAACCAATTTCAGATCACTGTCTTCAATTAGCTCTAATGGTGTGTTCAGGTTAAAAATACTAAACCTGTACATCCACAGCGCTAGAACTTAAAATGATTGTGCACCGCAGAAAACATCAACTTGTTGTGGAGTCAGAGTCGTTTCACATAGTGACGCTTTTTTTTTTACCAATATTATGGTGGACGATATGATTGGACATGGCTGTGGTTGCAGTTGATGTCATCTCTGTAATTGATGCTTTGTTGACTTAAGAATTGGAGCTGAAGCTCTGCAGAGAGGAAGCAGTACCTCTTTGTTACCAGATTTAGCTTCATTTCTAATATTAGTTTTGACTTGCTGAGTATTTGCCGTTTGCTAACACATTTGTAGAGCAGAAAATAGTTCTAGTCATTAAGATAACTGAAATTAGTTATGCAAATACTTTTTAAGACACTTGCTGGCTCCATGCCTGAGGTGCTACAGGTAGAACACTGCTGCAAGCCCTCTGGTCTGTTACCTGATGGCTTTTTACTGAGAACCACAAAGATCTCTGGGGAAACGGGCCTGAATCACCTGGCCTGGAGTAAACAGAATGAGAGAATGAAAAAGGAAACAAAGGGAGAGAGATCAGAGCTCCATGAAAGGTCCTGCAGGAATTGTCCCACCCCTCTGGCTCTCACCTGTGAAACTTGAAGCCGTTACTCACTTTTCCTCTCAGGCCAGGACCTGTCTGTTGTCCTGTTTGGACTTTTTGCCATTTCAGATAAAATATTTATAAATATTTCTAAACCATTGGCTCTATGTTTGGTGACATGAGAAGTAAAACCTGCACACAAATAATCTGTTATTCATCCAACGGAAATGAACTAAAACTGATTTTGTCTGATAATTATGTCATTTGAGTTCATTTTACTAACAAAGCTGGACGACAAATGGCAGCTGGACTCCTTCAGGCTGTAGGATTTGTTCAGTTCTGATCACTCACACCTCATTTGTTTAGCCCTCTGAACCCTAATCCGTCAATATTAAATGACCACGTGATGTGATGCCACGCCAGAGGTGACAAAAATTTCTTATCTCACTTGAATCACTTAGAATATGTTTGTTCAATCAATCCATCAATCAGTCAACTTTATTTATAGCGCCTTCACATGGCCCAAGGGCCAAACAAAGCACTGCACAACAAAAAGTGACACAAACTGACATAAAAGAGTAAAAACATTTAAAAACAATTAAAAACATTTAAAAGCAATTAAAAGATCAGACGAAAAGCTTGTAGTTAAAATGCAGGTGGGACCGCACAAGAATGCAACAACCTCCCGTTAGCGAGACTCCTAGTCAGTAAAAGCCATTGAATAAAAGTGTGTTTTCAGACGCTCTTAAAATTGCTGAGCTAGGGAGCCTTCTTGACGCCTGCATGCAGCACGTTCCAGAGCTTCGGCCCCAGTTTTGAGAAGGCACGACCCCCTCTTGGTTTGAGTCTGTGCTTGGGCACGACCAACAGTCCCTGCTCCGCCGACCAAAGGGGCCTTGATGGAATGTAAGGATGAATCAGATCTAATAGATATCGTGGAGCCAACTCATTTAAACATTTAAAAACAAACACCAGAACCTTAAATGAAATTTTAAAAGAGACTGGAAGCCAGTGTAGGGATGCAAGATAGGCGTGATGTGCTCAGACCTCCTGGTACCGATCAATAACCTGGCCACCACATTCTGGACCATCTGAAGTTTCGCTATGGAGGCCTGCTTGATGCCTGCATAAAGCCGTGCTGTTTGCAGATGACCTGTGATGTGTGGGTTTCGTCCTATATTAGGATCTATTATTAGAAACTCTCGTTTACCTTAAAACAAAGCACTGTCATGTGAGAGCACCCTCGAAGATCAAGCTACATTTTTTAAAGAACACAAACTTTAAGACTTCTCATGTAGGCTGAAACTCTTCAAATATTGAATTTTATTTTAAGAACTGAAAACCGCTTCACTGTCCTCCATTACAATGTATATGTTTTAGAATCTTTAATAGCATTTGTTTTATTTTGAAAAGGCTCAGAAAACTTTAAGCCTGCCTTTTATCCCAATTTTCTGTTATCAAATGGTTTAGAAAACAGTTAAACAGAATTTATTTACTTAGTCAATTTAAAATCAAGTTCTAAAATGTAAGATAATTGAAATATTTAGATACTTTTATTTCTTATGCCTTTCAAGATGGCACCAGAAACACAATTTAGGTTATTTAAAGCAGCTTTTTCCATTTATGTGTTTTGGCATTAAAATAATTATTTTCAGCTCATGCATTGTTAAAGAACATGTTTTGTGAAACCTTTAAAGAGGACCTAGAATGCAGTTGATCAACAATCTAAAACAGCTCTGAGCTTTTAAAAAGCATCAGAAATGTTCTTTAGGCTTTCATCTGTCCCAGGAGCCCTGATACAGGCCATTCTAAAACCCCTAAACCAGCCTTGCTGTGAAAAGAGCTGTTTGACCCCTCCCACTCGGCCAGGACATGAATATGATAATGAGCTGCTTGCTGATTGGTTGGTTTCCCCAGAAGGTCTCAGACACTGGAGACATGCAGGTTTTAGGAGGCGTGGCTCCCCCTTATGACGTGTTAAGGAAGGCTTTCTCACAACAGAAGTTTTTCTCTCGCCTTTTTCAACTTTCTAATTTACATAAAAAGTAGGTCACACACGACTTTGACTTTTTGGTACGCTACTTTAGACCACCCAGGCTGTCTTATTCAACAACAACAAGGAACATGTTGATTTACATTCTAGGTCCTCTTTAAAATCATATCCTGTAAAGACTTGAGGCATTAACATTTGCATGTAGAAAATGTACGAGTAAAATGAGTTCACCTATTCAAATCCAGTGACTGATGACTTCACTCAAGAGTCCAGAGTGAGTTGTGCTTGTTCGGAGGACGAGGTCAGATTCCAGCACTGCAACAAAGCGTGTAATGGACAACTTGGCTCTCATTCATCTTTTTATCCTGTCACTTTTCTCATGGGTGTCTTACATTACCCCATTTATGCCTCATCATTGTTTAAATGGGGGCATTTATTAAAGCTATGACGGGATTTTCCGTTGGTCGTTTTAAACCCTCTTTTTCTATTAGTTTCTTCACTTTTTTAATTTATCCTCCTCTTCAGCATCAGAGTGAAGGAGGAGGTCTGCAATTAAAAAAAGGCAAGAAAACAGGAATACAGGAGGGTTTTTGTTTCTTGACATTGTGTTGCCTCAAGATAAGGCTTAACACACACGATCGGCCTTTCCAGCTATTCACAAGCACACGCAACTTCCCTCATTTTTCTTACTCGTACACTTTATCTGTTTGTGCAGCCTTGTTGCTTTTCATTGTAAATTTGGCTTTCTGTTGTCTAAAATTAGCACAATGTCTGACCTTATGAAGCCTGACTTTTGTATGTAAATCAGGGGGGTTTCCTCACATTAAATGAAGAGTTTAACCTGAAACGCTTCAGGCCTTCACTTGATGGTTAAGAGAAAAAAGACAAACGTGGAACACGGAGTGACAATTGTTCCAGTCTGCTAAATATTTCAAAATAGTGAAAACTCAATGTTTACACTTGTTTTTGGGGTTTGAACTGTTCCTTGGAAGAAATGTGTCAGCAGTTCCTGCAAGATGAAGGCATTGACGCTATGAACTGGCCCGCCCGTTCTCCAGACCTGAATCTAATTGAGCACATCTGGGACATCACGTCTCGCTCCATCCACCAACGCCACGTTGCACCACAGACTGTCCAGGAGTTGGCAGATGATTTAGTCCAGGTCTTGGAGGAGATCCCTCAGGAGACCATCCACCACCTCATCAGGAGCATGCCCAGGCGTTGTAGGGAGGTCATACAGACACGTGGAGGCCACACACTACTGAGCCTCATTCTGACTTGTTTTAAGGACATTACATCAAAGTTGGATCAGCCTGTAGTGTGATTTTCCACTTTAGTTTTGAGTGTGAGTCCAAATCCAGACCTTCATGGGTTGATACATTGATAGTTTTTGTGTGATTTTGTTGTCGGCACATTCAACTATGTAAAGAACAAAGTATTTAATAAGAATATTTCATTCATTCAGATCTAGGATGTCTTATTCCAATTTGGATGGTTGCAGCTCAGGAGGAAAAGATTGATCTGATCCATGAAGGATGCATCTCCTTCCTTTAGAGTGAAAAACTTTACCTATGGTGTAGTTTTTATTTTGTTGAGAACTAAATTTGCAGCTCTCTGCTGAGCTACTGAAAGAGTGTCAAGTGTATTTCCTGTCAGACATTTTTAAAATGTTTTTGCACCAGATCTCATTTTTGTATGTGTTCCTGTTTTATGAAAGTGTTTGTAATTTTAACACGAACAAGGAACGATAATCGTTTTGGACCAAAACATAAAGGCTTGTGGTCTGTTGGTGTGAGTCTGGATTAGCTACCTTCATTAAACATTAACAGCAGCAGAAACTGTCTGTGACTCAGAGAAAATCCTGACTATAAAGAGGAAGCACAGCTATCAAGTTCAAAGGTTTTTGTCTTTGCAAACAAAACATTATCAGCATGCTTAAAGCCATGCAACAGGAACTGGTCTGTTAAACATGTGCCTCCTTAACAACAGTCTGAGACTGTTTGCTGGTCTGGAGTCAGTGAGTCTTCCTGGGCAGATGGTGGTCAGTAGCAGACCTTTTCCGATGAGACTGACCTCTGAGCTCTGACAGCTTCCTGAGACGATCAGAGAAGGAGGCTTTGTGCTTCCATGCGTAGGCCCACTTGTTCCTGAGCTGCAGTTATTATTTTAAGGCTTTTAAGAGAAATAAAACTGTCCAGAGTTAATTTACTCACGTTTCACACATGAATAAAGAGAGAAAACATCTCCATCTTAAGATTTTTACTTAGGCCTATGTTAGTTTTTACAGCCATGTTTGGTTTCCGTCAAACCTTTAGTTCCAGGTGAATAAAATATATATTTTACAACATTAGAACATTTAATTAAACATATTCTAAAAAGCTGTTGAAGATTTGATTTTAATTTAGATTTTTGTTTTGTGTGATAGTCAGAAAGCATCCAACTTCGTATAGGATGATTAGATATCAGGTATGGAGCCTGTTTTCCTCTTATTTTTATTATCACATTTGCTCATACCCAAGACGTGAAATACTATTAGCCTTCACATTTTCTTGTCCCAGTGAAGGCTTTATTTGCGCTGATTGTGGAGATTCCAGTCAATACTTTCATATTTGTGGCTATTTTCTAAATTCTAGACATGCCTGCGTATTTATTTTGGCTGCTGTTGTAGACGGCATCCTGAATCCCATTCATAGCTGCAGTTCTCACTAGTTAAGTGGAGGGTGTGACTGTGTTTGTGCTTGGCTGGAAAAGGGTGTGTAGCTGTGATAAAAGAGCCATTACTTAGCTGTCTTTATGCAGCCTTTCATTCCTCCAGCATGGAGTGAAAACCGGGGTTTGTTCCCGACGAGCCGGCTCAGGCTCCGCGCCATGGGTCGGTCACCTCGGCCTCAATGGCGGTCCTGTCTGCGGGCTGGAGTCATGACTTCCTGAGAGGGAAGTTGTTTCAGCTGCTGGTTAGTTGCCCTTTGTCCTGCAAAGTGTGGGTCAGGGTGGATCCTCGTGTTTGTAGGAAGACCAAGTCTAACAAAAATCTAAGTGGTGGGAAACTGAATCAAGAATAGGACTTGCAGCTGCTTTATGAACATTTTTGAACTGAACAGAATTTCTACACTGATTTCCTTTTAAATAAATCCTGATTTCCATCTGAAAACAAAAACATATTTGCACAAACTCAGCCTAAGCTAATGAAATAGATTTATTCTACACATTAAAGTTCAGCCATTTGCATAAATCACTTCCCGAAAACCTTTTTTCATGTAAATATAGTTGAAGTTTATTGTTCCTCTTGCTCTAAATCACACTGAACTGAAAAGATTAAACTGGACTTCTCTATTGTACCCTCTTTTTTAATTTGCATTACCATCACGTAACATTTGGCACTGTAATTGACATTGGGACACATTCAGATGATGGATAATGCCGTTTTCTCATCATTCTGGTTTCCTCCCACAAGCCAAAACACACACATTAGATTAAATTATGAGTTAGTTAGGATAAAGGCTTCTGCAAAATGAATAAACATAAGTTCTTCTCAGTCTACAGATATTAACTATAAGGACATAAGAATAAAAATCAATTAAACTGCTGATTTTATAAACATTTTAGGGCCACTTTATAAACATTTAGATAGTTTGTAGTATTTTTGATTATTAAATATGTAAAAAATGAGAATGTAGAATTTCTTCTCCTCTGTGAAGCACAGCAAAGGAAGAATCATGGTTTGTGTTGTTTCATTCTCTATCATTCTGAGTGCATCTCAATAAATTAACTGATCAGTTAATTCTGAATTGTCTGAAGATGTTTTGCATGAGTGTGGCATGGTACCAGAAGCTTAAATTGACCAAAAACAAAGTTAACACACACACACACACCAGAGAGGTTGAGAAAGAGGGGAAGGGGTCATTAGCTTGAGGTGTTGTAAGGACTCGAGTAGAGCTGCTCATTTTAAAAACAATCAACTACAAAGGTTTTCTGAAAAATGAAAGATGCTGACACTGTTAAATTCAGCTAAAACAAACTACCTGTTTGTAGTTTCTTCACAAAACAACTGAGATTTTAACTTATTTGGATTGTGTTTTTGTGGCTTAAATGAGAATAGAACTTGTTTTTTCTGGGAGAGTCTTTGTGCTTTTGTCCTGCCGCTCTTGCAGCAGAGACGCGTGTGTGTACATGTACAGAGGGTCTGTGACGGAGCACAGGAATCTTTTAATCACACTCAGGATACAGTTAACCTTGTTGCCGTAGCTACAGAAGAGTGGGAGTGTTTTCTCAGCAGATGAAAGAGCCTGTTGACTTCACTCTTTCTGCCCTTGCACTGAGAAACTCCTCAAAGCTGATGATCAACTCAAGCATTTATGATATTTTACAGACTACAATTTTAGAAATGCAATTGGGGGCCCACAGAGTCACTCCAAGGGCCACATTTTGGACATGCCTGAGTTACAGAAATAAATCAATAGAATTCAGCAGCAATTTATTTATTAATCAAACACATTAGATATAAAGGAAGGAATGTCCAGACTGGGAAAATCTACATCTAAACCAGTTGCTGTCGGTGTTTCCAAGCAAACGTGAAAAAAGTCAGATATAAAACACTAAAATCTTCCTATTATTATTTTTTATTTGCTGATGATTATAAATCATCCTCTTGTTTTTTTGTTTTGTCTAGACCAATCTCTCTCTGAGTTGATTCACCTTTTCAGTCATAGTTTACCTCCTTATCATAACTCATGTGTTCCTCCATTCATTCAGACATTTAACTACATCATCAAGTGATCGTTAGAAGCAGTTCTGCAGCTCAAACAGCCACCTGAGTGAGCTGTGACGGAATTAATGTCTGATCTTATTGAGGAAATGTGAATTTGATTTGATGGCAACGGTTGAACAGCTTTGGTTTTGGAATCCAGTCGACCGGGCTGGTCCCGGTATGGGAGCTCAGCACGCCACCTCTGTGGCCCAGAGCTGACTCAAGCACACAGCAGGAATGTGACTTCATAATATGACCTCAAAGAAAAGAAATGTCACACATGAGGAATGCTGGGAACTCCAGGAGGGTGCCACGGGCAGGGCTTGTTGTCTTGGTGCTTCAAACACGGGAGGAGAAACTGCTGCTCGCTCCACACCTGTCATTTACTCTCTGCTCAACCCTTTCATCAGCGGTCTGGAAACTAGAACCAACTTGTGTTGGACAAGGATGGATATGAAGATGTAGCAATAAACAAAAGTGCTAATCTAAACCCAAATCTGTTAGAAGACCTCTGAATTATCTCTGCAGTTTAACCTCACAACCTTGATTCATTCGTTGCTTTATGAAAACACATTTTCAGATAAATATCTTTGGAAAGAATCAGATTAATTTATTATGTTGGGTTTCCTGTCATCTCCCTGCAGATGGATGGAGGCTTGCCTGGATGAGGAGTTGCCCCCGACAACAGAGCTGGAGGAGGGATTGAGGAATGGCGTTTATCTGGCCAAACTGGGCAACTTCTTTGCTCCGCAGACCGTTTCCCTGAAGAAGATCTACGATCGTGAGCAGACACGTTACAAGGTAAATGGAAAAGAAAATCTCTCCTTGATATGGGTCTTTTCTATTCTAGAGTTCAGACTTTCTCTTTGTTATTAGCAGAAATGCTAATTCAATGCTACAATGAGTATCTTGTTCCCTTTAACTTTTATTGGGTGTTTATTTTCAAATCTGTGATCAGTATAGAGGCGTCCAAAGTGCTGTAAGTGACTATAATTAAAGAGTTTTGACCCATCAGAATGAAAGATTGTGTTGTAAAGCACCTTGGGGGGTTGTAGAAGGTGCTGTATAAATACAGGCCGTTTACCATTTATTTAAAGGAGACCTAGAATCTAAGCCAAAATTTTCCTTGTTGTTGAATAAAGACAGCTTGGGTGGTCAAAAGCAGCATGCCAAAAACTCAAAGCAGCGTGTGACCTACTTTTTATGTAAATTAGAAAGTTGAAAAAGCGAGAGAAAAACTCTTTTCTGAGCAAGCCTTTCTAACAACGTCACAATATAACCACTCCTGCTACAGCTACATGTTCCAACCCACGTCAGGCTCAGCAGTATTTAAACGCTGGTCTCAGTAACGCTACCGCAGAGCCACAGTAAGCCGGGCCTCAGCCTGAGCTGTTAGCTTCAGCTAGCAACAGCCTTGTTGAAAGAGAGAAAAACAGGGACTCACCACTCAGGTTCCAGGATATACTGGTAAAATCCAGACTAGAAATGGATGCCAGAAAGATTTACAGCTTGTGGTCCGATATTTTTCTTCCTTGTTCGTCTGCAACCCTTCTCCAAGCAGCCTGTCTTTGCCACACTCATTCTTGACTCATCGCTTGAGTGGGGACTTTTTTTCTTTGCAGAACTTCATTGAACAAATGAACAGTTACAAAATCACAAAATGTATACAACATTTAACAAAGAACATGTGCCAGGGTGCAAAAATATCAAATAAATGTATATGTAGTGCAGGTTTACTGCTTACTTTTTTTAATTAAGTATTGCATTTTAAAGTTTAACTAGGCAGATTAAAAAGAATGGCAATAAAAGTAGTATTTTTAACTTACAAACATTTGTGTTGACTTGCATGTACTTGGTGATTTTGGAATTCATCTTTAAAGGTTTGGACACGACTGATTTGGTGGATAAAAATTCCAATTGACATGGAAGGAATTCCTTACTGGGGAAGCAAAAAATAATGACAAAATTCTTAAAACTTACAATGGACTCACAGTTTTAACTCTGCTGCTGTTCTCTTTTACATACAAACATACACAGGTGTGTTTTCTTTTGCATTGAGAGACTATCCTAAATGAAAAAACAACAATAAAAGGCACTCCGCTGCCTCATTGACTCCCAATAAGTTACAGACCATTTTAGTTGATTCCACCTTAACAGATACTTCAATAGATTAATCTGAATCTTTTCAGCAGCTCCTGAGACACAAGACATGGGACAGTTTCTGCTATTCTCCATTGTCTAAATATCTACCATAAAATCTGATGTAAACAAAATAAAGTATTTAAAATATTTGTTTTAGGATAACAAATCATCGAGGAGGCTTTAATTTCTAAAGGCATTTTACCCTCATCAAAACCCCCACTAACATCTGGCTTTTCTATGCAGCGAGAATGAGGTTGTCTGTTACTTTTATGTCTAATTGTTAGTATTAATCAGCGTCAGCGCAGACTCACGGGAACCCGACACTGACGGCAACAACACACGGACAAAAAGAGACAGCTGGAAGTTTATTGGCAGTGTGTGGTTTATAATTAATCTTGTAAATTATAGAAGGGATGTACCATCAATCGAAGTAAGAAACAAAAAAAGATGAGCTCCTGGATTATTTCATGATTGAATAAAAAGGTAGTGACTTGTTTTAAGAGGTGTGCATATGATTAAAACATTAGAGTATAAAAACAGCAAAAGTGCCAAACTTAGGCTGGTGGTTATGTGCCTCAAAATGATGCTCTTTTGAGTCAATATGGCTGTATATTTGTATTGTCTTGACTTACATTTAAAAGCTTTTAAATAATATGTTTATTTGGCTCTAAACGCTTTAGGCTGGCTTCATAAATAACAAAATCACGGTAAAATATATAAAATTCTTGAATTTTAAAACATTAAATATATTTAAAAGGTCAAAATCTTGTCTCTAAAACATTTTGAGGACCCTTTTTAATAAAGGTTTCAGCAGATGTTTTAAAAGCAGCAATATGTTTACTTCATAGGCTGAGAGGCTGGGTAGACCTATCAGGAACTGCTCTGGAGTGGTTCTCTTATCTGTCTGAGTGTTCCTTCTCTGTTGCTGTCTCCAAGTTTCGGTCCTCCTCCACCTCCCTCGTCCATGGTGTCCCACAAGGTTCAGTGCTGGGGGCCTCGATTGTTCCTCCTTTATCTGCTCCCTCCTCAGCACATGCTGAGCTCTTTTAAAGGAATCTCCTCTTCATGCACACATATTCAACTGTATATCTTAAAGTTTAGTTTTTGTAAAATATTACATACTGCTGATGTATCTCTAAAAATCGACTTACCTATTCACTACCTAATTTTTCCTCTGCTCTAATGCTTGGTTTCTCTCTTACAGGCGACAGGTCTTCATTTCAGACACACAGATAATGTCATCCAGTGGCTCAATGCCATGTCAGAGAAGGGACTGCCAAAGGTGAGAGCACTAACACTGATGCCGTCCTCCAGTAAAAGCTGCAAGAAAACATATTTTCCTCTTAAATTAGTCTTTAAAACCCATGTTGGATTATTTTAGCTCCCAGTTACAAAACAAACCAAGTCAACCCAACATTCTGCAGCTAGTACAGAACATCGTCATAGTCAGTGACACTGACCATCACAATTAGTTGGTATCAGTGTTTCTAGTTGAAACAGTCTTTGTGACTTTAGCTTGAGTTTTTTTATGTTTCAGCTGAAATAAGAGCAACAACTGGTCTACTGCCTACGTTAGTCATTAGTTTGCTCCAGTCATTAGTCAGCTCACATTAAGTTACAATTTATAGACCAGTCATGGCTGATCCAGTTCTAAATGAGCAGAGTAAAAGTTTCCTATGATCTAAAGAGTATCAATTATAGTTTTTTTTTTTCAAGTTTGCTAATAATTTGATTTAATAATTTTTTTCTATGGGTTTCTATGGGTTATGGGAGGACACACACTCAAAACACACACTGTGTGTTATGGAGTCTACCACATCAGTTTTTTTTCTTTCAAGCACATTTACTTGTGCAGATAATGCTATTAGCTAAGTAAATACCTTGTAAATCACACAATTTTGTATACAATACACAACATTCATAGTACAATGCATATATGTCAAATTTGAGCTGTACTTTTGATCATTTCTACTTTACCACTAACAAGAACAGAACTTAAGGAACACTCATTATAATAAAGCTTATTATAATCAGATTTTGTCATGCATATTGATATTTTATAATTTATTATGCAAATTTAAATTTTGTGGAATGCAATAAATCCAAAAGGAACAGAAGTAAAATGTCAGATTTTGATTGTGAATTACTGATTATTTCATAAAAAAGGTGATAGTCGACATATAAATGGTTATTCACTGCAGCCAGATGAACTCCAGAGCTCAAAGTTTGGTCAGTGATTAAGTGTATTTGTTTGGTATTTTAAACCCTTGATGCTGATAACTGACCACAACCTTATAGACTTCAGAAGGTTTATTGGAGGACATAATTAGTAAAAAACTGGCATTTTGATGTTGTGGGAAATAAATTCGGTCACTATTTGGCAGCTCCATTAGGATGTGTCTGTGCCTCCAGCTGTTTGACCCCAGTTGCTCCACAGAGCGTGTTAATGCACATTACCATTGTGTAATCTCCTATTTGACTGAATATTCTGAGTGACTCCTGCACACATGCTGCAACATGATGCTCACCTCAGTTTTTGTCTTTCAGATCTTCTACCCAGAAACCACAGACATATATGACAGAAAAAACATGCCACGATGCATTTACTGTATCCATGCTCTCAGGTTTGTGTCTCTCTCCTACTTTGTTTTCATCTCCTAGTTCGAACTCAGTTTTTGCAGCTCTGCAGCAAGGAGTTAGAACACAGCTTGGATTCTTCTGCTGATATGTTTAACAGGCAACAAGAAGCATTTAGAGGTCAGCAAAGGGGTGTTTGTTTATGAAAGCAGGACTTCTTCATTCACAGGAGTTTTAGAAGCTGTGTATTCCCAGGAGCCTTTTGGCATTTTTGGCCTGAGCCTGTGACATTTTTATGAGGTGAAAGATTCAGATTTTCTGCAGAAAGACATTCGGTGGTGGAAGGTACGGAACTGTTAAAGGAGTGTTTTCCTGCAGGTGAAAGGGGTACAGAGACCTGCTAAAGCACAAAGCAGAGCTGTTTCATAGTGTTTAATTATGTGTTTATGTTCATGATGCAGATTCTGCAACCAGATGAAACACCATATACTTCTGTCAGACTCAACGTTATCAATCTGAGTCACAAGATGTTGTAAAATAAGTTGGATTTTTTTTTTTATTGAATGTTATCCCAATGAAAAGTTTAGGCCACTTAATAAAATATCATATTTTGCATGGTTAGATTTTAACAAGGTTCCAAGTAGAGCTTCAACACACAACAAGAAGAAATGGGAGTGAGACAAAACATTTTCTGAACTTGTTATTTATTGAAAACAATGCTTAAACAGAAACGGGCTGTTTTACAGCTGATCAAAAGTCCAAAAATCCTGTTAACCCCCCCAAAACAAAAGTTAAAGTTCCAAACATGAGCTCCGTAGTGAATAACTCCATCGTTATTCTTGATCACTTCAAAAACTCGTTGAGGCATGCTTGATGCTTTTCCATGAGGTGATTGGGAACATTTCTCCTAGTGGTGAAAACGGTTGCATAGGTTCATTTACTGTCTGGAACTGTTCTCCATTTTTGTAAACTCGCCATCCATCCACAAAGGTTCTCAATTGGATTTAGATCAGGAGAACACGCAGGATAGTCAAAAAGAGTGATGTTCTTCACTTGGAAGAAGCCCCTTGTTCTGTGGGCATTGTGTACCGTAGCGTTGTCCTGTTGGAAAGCTCTAGCCTGGCAAGCCATCCTATATATGTGAATATATAGTCTGGCCACAAACCATTGACGGCTCTCAGTCGTGAGGCGGGATCTACGGTTGTCTTTCAAAATGTCAGCACGCAATTGGATAGCGCTAGGACCAATCAGAGTGACGAACAACGTGACGTAATCACAGCGATGGAAAAGAGGGAGGCAGCAATGGCGTCTAACATCAATAATTTCTGTCGTTTTTGTATGAAAAACATGTGAATATCAGGTGTACTGGGACATTGCACTACTTTGTTTGATAAAAATAAGAAGCCGCTCAGTATATCAGACAGACTTACGCACGTTGGAGTCTAAATAATCCAATGTTGATGACAAAGCCGTTTCAAACGAACGTGGTTCCTGCACCGCCGCCATGTTGCTTGAGTTCGCGGCCGCAACGCTGACGTCATCGGGTACTCCCGCTCTGTGATTGGTCCAAAATATAGAGCGCTGTGATTGGCCCACCCAAAACTATAGCGAGCTGTGATTGGACAGCCACAGCAGCGGATCAGGCTGTGAGGTTTCCAATGACGCGTGCCTAGACCAAACTCTGCAAAGCAAGAATTTGGTCTAGTTCACTAGGCTAGGAAAGCTCAGCTGTTCCACACAAATGAGGACCCTCAATCATGATGGATGCTCTGCAGCATCTGGACATAGCCAGCAGCTGTTTGACATCCCTAAACTTCCTGAAGCTCCACTGATCCACTGAAGGAAAAAGCACCCCTGACCGTTATGCCCCCCCCCCCAACGGTAGTGTGTAGAAAACACCTCGGGTGAGATCTGCTTGTCATGCCAGTAACGTTGGAAATCAGGACCATCAAGGGTCCATTTCTTCTCATCAGAGAATAAAACTTTCTTCTACCTTTTAATGTCCCATATTAGTGTCTCTGCAAAGTCCAAACAGTCAGTTCTGTAAAGTTCAATGAGAAAGAAGACATTTTTTTTTTTGAAGGCCTTCAGTCTCAGAAGCTGTCTGATTGTTATGGGGCTGCAGTCAGCACCAGTCAGGTTCAGGATCATCCAGTGTCTTGATGGATGCCAATTGGACCCTTCGACTTGGTGCTGGTGAATTGTTTTGGGGTCTTCTACATGACTTTTTTGTTAAATAACCCTCAGAAATTCCAATGATTATCTTACTCATCAGCAGCGATGGCACACAGAGAGACCCTGCTTATGCAGTTCAAAAACCCAACTGTTCAAAAAGGGAACTCTCAGCAAGGCCATTATTGTGGAGGATTCATTCGTATGCAGCAGGAAACCAGACCTCAATAACGATGATTAAATCAAACAGCATTGTTGTAGGATGTCCTTCTGATCAATGTGTACAGGGTTCTTACAGGTGCTTGAAATCCTTGAATATTAATGTGGCATTTTCAAGATTTTACTAACTTATGGAGCAAAGAGGTGAAATTGTTGTTTTAGCTGCTCCTGTGTGCGTGCATGTCTGTGTGTGAGAACCTCAGAGAGAAACTTGGGAAGTGCTTGAATTTGAATTTTTGCAGAACCCTGAGTAATGTCTTTCAGGAGATTTTCAAGCAGAATTTGGGTCTGAATAAACCGTAGACACACTTTAGACTGTTTATTTGCATTTATTATCATCTAAAGTGTGTTTTTCAACTTAAAAACTTACCTCAAAAACCTTAAAGTTTATTTGATGAAACTTTCCCTCACTACTCTGAAGCTTTGTAATCATGATATTGTTTTGTAATGTTCTGTTTCTTGTCCTAATTCCACTAGATTTTTAAAGTAAAGCTGTTCTCTGTTGGTGTTTGACACTCACTGCAAGCTGTTTATGGTGTCATTTGTGCTGCTTTTACAGCCTGTACTTGTTCAAGCTGGGTTTGGCTCCTCAGATCCAGGATCTGTATGGAAAAGTTGATTTTACTGGTAAGTAAGTATGAGTGTCTGCTTGTGTCATCCTAAACCCAGAATTTTAGAGACGTTAACCTAAAGTTTAAAATGTGCTGAGGTTGTTCTCACCCTGTGTGAATGCTGACTGAGGACCAGACCACAGAGGGAAGGAGCTGCTGCAAATGTGAAAGTCATTAGAGGCTGTGAGAGTTTTCCTGTCTGAGTTCCCGCTCAGCTGCCTGTCCCAGAGCCAGTCTCAGGAATCTGGTTATCACACATGAGCCAGGAACAGTCTGTCTCTCCAGTCCTCCCCCCACCCCCAGCCGCTGCCCGGACTCCCTGTTTTTCTTTCCATTCTTTTTCCCGCTGTAACCCCTGGATCTGTTCCTTCTGCTCTGTGTTCTCTCTCCTAGAGGAGGAGATCAACAACATGAAGAGCGAGCTGGAGAAGTATGGAATCCAGATGCCCGCCTTCAGCAAGATTGGTGGGATCCTGGCCAATGAGCTTTCAGTGGATGAAGCTGCATGTGAGAGGGGGTCAGATGTCGACGGGAGGGGGGGCTTATAAACACCAGTTGGTGCTCGTTTTAGGAAAAAAATAACACATTTTAACAGATCTGAATTTAACGTGTCCTCCCAACTGTTCTACAATCAATCTGATCAAATGAGCAGCACATGTAATACATACAATACAGATCTGATTTATTAATGCGCTGAATCAGAGCCAGAAACTCAGACGGATTGAATTTGGTTTTATCTCGGTTGCATAACGACAGAAATATCCAACACCTCTAACTTCTGCTCATCAGAAGCTCACTAATTAACATCTAATTTTTGGGGTTTTTGTTGGAATATTAAAACTCACAATTGCATTAGTTAATCTAAGAGTAAAAAAAGACCAAATTAAACAATAACAACCTTCCAGCATTCATTTAGACCCATGTCTTGACCCTTTCTGTGTTTCCTCCTCAGTGCACGCTGCTGTGATTGCCATCAACGAGGCCATCGACCAGGGCGTTCCCGAGGGCACGCTGGCCGCTATGCAGAACCCCAACGCCATGCTCGTCAGTCTGGATACCAGTTCAGCCCAGCAGTACCACGACATCCTTTACCGGGCCAAGGGAGAGAAGGTGGCCAGCTCACGCAAACGGGTGAGAGGTTTCAGAGTTCAGGATCAGAACAAATCAAGTTCTGCAAAGCCAGACTCCACTTTGGATACAAAATAACTAGTAAACAGATTTGTGTGAAGAAACTGAGTGTTTTTGTTCTGAAAGTTTCTTTTTTGGATTACACACATTAGATTTATCCTGAAGTTACCAAGGCAGCATCATAACTTCACAGACCAGTCTACCACAATCAGCTTTCATTCACCAAGTCCTGGAAGGGCTTCTCAGTTAAACAAGATGCTGAACAGTCTGTGGAGTTTATGGTTTATAAATGTTGTAAAATAGCCACTTTTTCTCAGAAATGAATCCTAACTGAGTGGAACCGTTCACTGCTTATCATTTTTTCTGTTCCTGTTGTCTCTCTGAGATGCAGTCATCCATTTTAAAATTTTTTTTACTTATAAATATTAAAGATAAAGGTTTGTGATGAATCTGTTCATACGGCCGATTTCCCAACAGCTCTTCCCCATTTTAGTTCTGTTTCCTGGTAATTCAAGCGGCTCATACAACCTGCAGTCATTGAGTCAGGAGTTTTTTATACCTCAGTGGGCGTGGCCTGATGGTGTCACATGGGCTCCTTCAGAAATATATTTTTAACAAAGGTTAAAGAAGCTTTGCTATAAAGAAATTAGCCCATCTTTTTGACTTGTTTCTTAAAACTTTAATGAGAAATAATGTTAGAATATTTGACACATTAAGGTTTAATGCAAGTAATGGTTAATAAGTAAATCACTTTGAAAAGACAAATGACCTGGTTTTTAGTCACTTCCTGTTGTTAAAACGTTTACTGATGTATTGAGTATCTGCTGTTGTGTTTTTCTTACTCTAAGTCGTATTTGTGTTGCAGCAAATGGAGAATTCTGAGGTGGAGAGAGACATCTACGACGAGCTCCTCACCCAGGCTGAGATCCAAGGAAATGTCAACACGGTCAATGGTAAGCCTCGTGAAGACATTTATTTACAGATTAGTAAACTTGCCCCGGTTTCTGTGGTTCACTGGAGGAATGTCATCCTTTCTCCAACAGTGCGCAGAGCCCTGAGTGGAGCCGATCAGGCTTTGCTGAATGGAGATGAGGACAAGTTGTATTCATCTATGAAGGCCGTTGGTGTCCAGAACCTGCAGCCTCCGAACAAAGGCTGGTACCTCAAACAGCTGCAGGGGGACAGGGAGACTAAAGAGCAGGTGGGTGCAGGTTGTGCATGTAGGAATTTAGATTTCCTGTTTGTTTCCTGTGTTTTCCATCATGAATTCCACTTTTTTAGACGTCTCCTGGAGAACCTCTGACTAAAGATGAGCTGCAGGGTGGAGTGGATGTGGCCAATGAGGTTGCAGATGGCTACCTGAAGAGTAAAAACATTACACATGAGTTATATCCTGCATCTGGGCCCTTTTCCTTATAATGCATCTTACCTGAATGTGTTTGTGTAGTGTTGAAGGCAGTGGAGCGCATCAACGCTGCCATCAGAGCAGGCGTGCCGGAGAAGACTGCGGAGGAGCTGATGAATCCTGACGCTCAGCTGCCAGACGTTTACCCGAGCTCTGCAGAACTCTACCAGAGGGAGCTGGCATGTCTGCAGCAGCAAAGCCCAGAGGTGCTCATGATGAAACACACACCAGAATAACACACCAGTACTTATTTTATGATTATTTAATTATTATAATTAGTGTAAATAGCATCAGCAGCAAAATGTAGCACTTCTAGAGCATCCAGGGGTCAAGTTTGGCAGGGATTCCATAATATTTCTGAAAAAAAGAAAACAAACAACATTCACATGAACTGTGGAATTTATGAAGTTGGAACTGATTTAAGATGGCTGCAATCTGCTTAAAATCTGTATCTAAATTTTTGCTGCCCTCTTACAACACTTGCAAACTTTTAAATTTTGTAGCAGTTCAGGCATATTTTAAGTCTTTCCACTTCTGTTAGTTTATGATTGAGGTTTTTAAAACGTTTCTTTGGCCTTTTGCTGCTTTTTAAACTGAAATTACCTAAACTAAATTTGGTGATCCTTTAGGAATACCTGAGCCACCCCGAGCTGCTCGTTGCCGTAGAGATGCTGTCCTCGGTGGTGCTGATGAACCAGGCGATGGACGTTGGGGACCGAGGCGCGCTCTGGAAGCAGCTGTCCAGCTCTGTCACTGGACTCAGTAACGTGGAGGACGAGTACGCTCAGAGGTGAGCACAGCGAACCGCGCTCGATTTTCTGAAGATGACGTTAGTTTTCAGGTGGTCACTGTCCTGCTGTGATTGTGTGGTTCAGGTATATGGATGAGCTGATGCGTCTCAAAGCAGCAGCCAGAGAGGAGGGAAACGACTATCTGACCTGGAACGACATTCAGGCCTGCATCGACCAAGTCAACCTGACTGTGCAGGAGGAGCATGAGCGTATGAACAACACGATCACATCTGTCGTACAAACGATTATAAATGGAATCTCAGTTACAAATTAAAATAATGAGTCAGCCTGTTTAATAATTATAAACCAAGCTAATGAACACAAATGACCCAAGAGTTGATTGCAGTGATGATTTATGCATTCATCATTGTTCTTATAACTTCACGGTAGCCCACTCCATAATAAAAGAATATCATTAATTTCATGTTGTGTTCCTAACTGTGGTTGCATCTGCTCGTTTTTGCAGGAATTGCAGCCATTGGACTGATCAACGAGGCCCTGGATGAAGGAGATCCCATGAAGACCTTGGAAAGGCTGCAGAACCCATCTGCCAAGCTCACGGACGTGGACCCGTCTGTGGCTCAGCACTACCATGATATACTGCTGGAGGCCCGCAGAGAGAAGGCTCATGTAAGACAGAATGTTGTCTCACAGATACTAAGTCATCCTCTCTACTAAAGCAGCATGTAGGAAATATTTCTGTTGGTTAAGATTCTTAAATTTGACTTGTGATTCATTCAGACATGAAACAGGCTCCTAAAGACAAGAGGCCAGTGTTGTGTTGACCCAACAACCTAGCTGAGAAATCATTTTAAAATGGATCTTTAGGCTCTTTGTTATCAGCAGTCTGTCAAAAAAAACCCATTTTGCTTCAATATCTTCAGCTGAATCTATAAAAATACAAAAGAAACCACAGTTCTGTTCATAACAAGGTGATTCTCACTGAGCTGTTGGCTACAAGCATGACAAGACTCACGGCTTTTGCACAGTCCTGCAGATGTTCAGGTTTCTGAAGTAGTGAGAGGTCCCGTTTGCTGTGTTCGTCATTTGTCTTTTTGCATGTAGCTAATTTAATTGTGAGCATTATGCAAACAGCTCATGCAAACAGGACCAGGCTACAGTTAGATCCAGACTTTAGGCTGAGGTTTCACTCACACCTTAAAGCTTTTGAGAAGTTTAAAGAAGAATGCATTTTGTGCATTCTAGTGAATTTCTCATATTTTGTTTTGGTGATGAAGCTGTGTAAGGGGTCAAATATGTGCAGCTGTGAAGCAACTTTCTTTCTGTCCAACTTTAAGCTAATGATTAAGTTGTTTCTTCACGTGGCTTAGAGCTGAACATGGCAGATTTGTTGAATTATTTCTGCAGATAAAATTTATTTACAACATCTTTTGCAAAAGTTGATTTATTTGCATTTGCTTCTTTCAGAATTTGAACGTTTGCTGTGTAAATAATTCACTCTAGGACAAATCATTAAGTGGTTTTAATTATTGTGTCATGTTTGATGTGGCTGACATGATGTGTGGCAGAACCAAAACATGTAGAAGCTGTATTTTATTTGTAGATCTGTTGCAGATGTCTCCATGTGAGTCAGGCTTCCAACAGCTGCTGATGTCATGGTGTTATCCTCTCTCCTCCCCCTCTCACTTCCTGTTGTATATCTTTATGAGAAGTGTAGGTTTGCTCTTGGAGGCTCGACATCCCTTCTGTCTTTGCTCTTTGGTTTCAGACATTGACACACGTTACACAGGATCTCAGATCTTCTGGCGAGTGCTTCATCCTGCTCTCTCTGACTCATTTGCCTGAGTTATCATCAGTGATGAATGTGGTTTTTTTGTCTGAGCACATGCACAGCCCATTTGCATGTGACGTTTTAGCAGAGCACCTTATTTGGCCCGTTTTCTTGTCTGAAGAGAAACAAAGGCCAAGCTGCAGATAAGATGTTGGTTACAGTTTTACTGCAGAGCAGAAAATCACACGGGCTAAAAATACCAACCAGGCACGACCTGGAAGTTATTACTCATTCAGTTTTAAAGGAAAGTGCTCCTTTTAGCTCAAAGTCCACTTTTATTCTGTGTAGACATATAAAAAAGGGTTTCATACACAAGGCCACAGCGAAAGGCATCATTTGGAAACTCTTAGAGGGGTTACTCAAAAAGAAAACAGATAGGAAATCAGGGTCTGAGTCATTTGTTTCCATAAAAGGACAGAAAGCTGACCACACACACACACACACACACACACACACACACACACACACACACACACACACAGAAGTCCTAGCTGTTGCCCAGTGACGATCTGAAGATGCAGGAAACGATTAAAGCAGCTTGTTGGGTTTCAGATCTTTCATTCCTCAGCTCAAAGCAGGACAGTCTGGCATCTTCTCCAAGGAGGACCGTCACATGTAGAGGAACTAAATGTTCTCAGTCTATCGTAGGTCAGGGCAGGAGGGAGAAGAAGTAACGGGCTAGTGTTTTAGTTTGTGTTGCCTCATTAGCTCTTCAGTATTAGAACAGTCAGACCACAGATAAAATATGTGGGCGGGGCTTAGATAAACGGCAGGAAGTCCTGACCAGACTCCTCTAATGCTGAATGTTGTGCCGTTTTTAGATACTGATCACTTTGTTGCTGCAGGAAACTATACCACTGGCACTCTGAATTTCAAATTTGCAGTGTTTTGTTCTGGAGACAGAGATGTTACCATAACTTTGTAGATCCAGGCTGGAGAAACATACACTAACTTAACTGAACAAGTTTTGAAGTAAGATACAAGTGCTTTAGTTTCTAATTGAGCTGATAAGAAAATCTAACATAAAAAACCCACGTTTTACTTGAGTGTGACCTGGAGGAGTATGCTACTTATTTAATAAAGTGGTAAAATGCTGATCTGGATGTCTGAGGAAATTCTACGAAGTGGAGAATAAAATGTTCGATAGTTTTAGTTCTCAACCGCCTCAGTTTTCACTTCCTTTATTTCCATGATGTGCTAATAAAGTTAAAATCAAACTGTGCCGACATTGCCCTCCGCCCTGCCTCCACCCGCTCACTCTGACACCACACCCCCGTCATCTCAGGCCTCCCTTCAGCTGCAGTGAATCATCCACAAATAGCAATTACAGCTGCAAATGGAAATGCACAAACACTAATCAGTGCTCGCTCAGGTCTGTTTACTGTAAAGTCAGAGCCTGTTGGGCTCCCGCTGCTGCTGCAGATGTTCACTGCTTCACGCCGCCTCTCCTCTTCCAGCCAGACCTTAGGTTCAGGTGTCAGATTTACCCGCGCAACACACACATGCAAACACACACTGCCTCCTTTCAGGACTTTTGAAGGGGTGGGGACATGAGAGGTGCTCTAGAAAGCAACTTTTGAGAAGTACAGAAATGGAGAGCGCCATCTAGTGGCAGCTTCACACACTTACAATTCAGTCAGTGTGGAGAAAAGGCTGTTTTTGGAAATATGTCATTAAAACAAGGCTGTAAAGAGTCACTGTTGTAAGATAACTTAAGATAAGATAGACATAGAATAAAATACATTCATACAGTAAGTATAAAGTGTACCAGTGAGCTACTTCAGTCAAAGCTAGTTTATTATTGTCATCCATCTGTTTCCATCCAGTTAAATATATGGGATTATGGTTATTACCCAGACATGATTACTGTTGTCTGAGGCGGACAAACAGGCTGGGAGGCTTTGGTGTTGAAAGCTTTTAGGTTCCACGTGTGATCGTTGCAGGATAAACTAATGATGATTAACCAGGAATTTGAATATGTTGTTATTGTGAGAACAGATTCAGAATAAAACCACCTCCTGTTATTATTACAGCCGTTCAAAATGAGCTTGTCTGTAAAAGGAACAAAAGAAACGAACAATATTAGAGAACATATTATGATTGCACCTAGGGCTGGACAATAATTCAATAACGATATGTATCGATCCATAGACGTATGGCACAATAGAAACAAAATGGGTCAATAAAAACTTCAATTAAAAGTTTCTTTTTTTTTTCTATTATAGCCCATAGGGTAGCTTAATACTAGAGTAAATACTAACTCCCAACCAATCAAAAACACAGACCCAGGCATGCTCCGTCACCCGTACAACACCAAATAATCATCATAACCATACAGATCTGCAACTGTCACTTTGTTTCTTATGTTTATTACTCATGATCTTCTTTACTTGCACCATTCCGCTGAAGCAAATTCCTAGTAATGTGAGACTCTCACTTACTTGGCAATAAAACACGATTCTGATTCTGAAAAAGGTTACAGTAATATTCCAGCACGGCGATATTTTGGTTTTTACAAGTCTGACAAGAGACACAACGGTCAATTGAAAAATTTGCAGAGAATCGATTAAAAATCAAGTCTGGTAACACAACCAGCTTGTTAAAAAATGACATAATATGGCCAGGGCTGCACCTATTTTCTACATTTATTTATAATTATCAATAATTATTGATATCAATCAATATGATTTTTTTTATCAATAAAAAAATTGTTGTTTTTTCAATGTTTTTTTCTATATTGCCCAGCACTAGTTTTACCTAAGTAAAAAGCAGAAACCGTGAGTGGAAGGCCATCCTCTGATTCAGAAGACTTCCTTCAGAAGTAGTGAATCTGTAATTTTCTGAGCGACTTTATCAGTCTCTCACATTGCTGTAGAGGAACTTTGTCCCGTTCTTCTTTACCAGTGCTGCTTCAGGTGGTTGATGGTTGCAGGCAGTGGTTTCTGTACAGCACTCTTAATCAGGTTTTTGTCCAGACCATTATGATTTTCAGGTCTGCTGTTGTGTTTGGGAACATTGTTCTGTTTCTACTCTAAACCTCCGTCAGACAGATGAACTCATGTTAGACTCCAGAATAATTTGGAGTTCATGCTGGACTCGAGGACTACAAGAACCCAAATCACTTTCCTTCCTGCACCATGCAGATGGCTGGTTTGAGCAGTTTGCTTGTTTGCCAAACATGGTGCTATGCATTATGGGTAAACACATCCCCTTTGGTCTCATCTGTTCAAAAGGACATTGTTTCAAAGGTCTCATTCGTTTAGATGCTGCTTTAAACAAAACTACTGTTCTTTTTTAAAAGATGAGGGTGTCTCCTGCACCCTTTCCAAACACGCTGTTCTAGTTCAGCTCCTCTATTCATAATTTCACAAAAGATCAAAAATATAGCAGAAAAAGGATGACCTGTAGCAGATGCTGTAATCTGAGTCCTGGGTGTGGTGGTGATATAAAACCTGGTGCATTTAAGGCATCGAACTCAACAAGTTTGGTTTTTGACAGAATTCTCTAACTTAATGAGTAAAGAATTGGATCTGTGCTTTTATGCATATAGAACAAGACAAAAATGAGTCTTACTTTAAGTAGGTGTAATAAATTATATGATTTACTCTTCAAGCTGGGTTTTTGTGTGTTTATTTGGTTTGGTGTGTCTGTTCAGGAGACTCAGGATCCTTCTGCTGTTCTGTGGCTGGATGAGATCCAGGATGCTATTCTGAGGGCAAACCAGGACACACGGGAGGCCTTGCAGTGTAAGAATACACACCTTTATCCATCAATCTGCTTTCTGTTTCCTTCAGAAACTCTAAGTGGTGTGTGTTGTTTGTCCCTGCAGTCTCTCAGTCCATCCAGGCCATTAACGAAGCAGTTGACGGAGGCGATGCAGCTCAGACTCTGGCTGCTCTCCGTAATCCTGGAGCAGGATTGTATGGCGTCACCTCAGAGTGTGCACAGACCTATCAGGACGACCTGGCCAAGATTAAAGAGGAGAAGAACAAAGAAGGTGAGGGGAAACTTGAAACCAAAACAAGTTTATTTTGTAACTGAATGGATAACTTAAAAGGATCTAGGATGTGAAATCCAAAAACAAACATGTTCCGGCTGCGAGACATTAGTTAGGCCTCTTCAAGTCTCAGCAGGCACACCTTTATCCACACCTGCACAGGTGCAGACAGTTGTGACAGTTGAGCCTACGCCCCCTCAGAAGGGATTCTTCAGAAATCCTCAAAAACAAGAACACCCTCTGCTGTAGTTATTTCTGAAATAAACATAAACAAGAATAAATGGTGCAAAATAAAGAAATCTTCTATATCAGGACTGATTGGAAAACTGTTTTCTAATAAAGTTTGGACATCAGGCGGGGCATCATAGCTGAATCTGTCACGCTCCACCTGTATAAGGCTTGTTTTCAGCACTCAGACATCAGTTCTGACTGCTCTACAGCATGAAAAACAAAAAAGGACAACTGGTTTGTAAAAATGTTCCAGGACATTAGAGGATGAGCTCAGGTAGGGATGAGTCTGTGACATCAACACCACCAACTCTCTGGTCTCCTCAGGCCTCAGATCTTGTCTTCATGAGATTACTTGATTGTAAACTAAAATCCTGTCTGCCCAGGTGATAACGGCAGTGAGTGGGTGCAGCACTGGGTGAAGGGAGGACACAACTACTACTACAACCTGCAGACCAAAGAGGGAACGTGGGTAGCACCAGAGAACTTTGTGCAAAACAACATCCAGCTCAACAAGGAGGACATCCAGGTCAGGATCTTCTCAGAATTGTCTTTTCAAGCTCGTCGCCCCGTAAAGCCACTTTTAAGAGTTTGATTCTCCTCCTAGGGGGTGGTTTCTGGGGTAACCACAGCCTACAACCGAGAGCAGCTCTGGCTGGCCAACGAGACTCTGATCACAAAGCTTCAGGCTCGTTGCCGTGGTTATATGGTGAGAAACGGCTTAAAGGAGCGGATGAACTTCCTGAAATCCCAGGACCCAGCTGTCACACGGATACAGGTGAGCTTGCTGTGGTTAAACTGGTCACCCAGAGGGTAGAGATGATCAGAAACACGAGCCTGAAACCAGAACCTTCTCCTCAGGCCCACTGGAAGGGATACAAACAGAGGAAGGAGTTTAATGAGCGTAAGCAGTATCTGGAAGATCATGCTGAAGAGGCTGTTAAGGTAACGTTACTAACAAGTTTAGGCAGAAATGTTAGTTTTCAGTAAACGCTAAAGGAGTCGTTTTTGACTCTCAGATCCAGTCCCTGGTTCGTATGCATCAAGCTCGTAAGAAGTACAAGGATCGTCTCCAGTACTTCAAAGAACACGTGAGTCTGGGTTCCCTCACGTAGCTGTTCATTATATTTGGGAGAATTTCAAAGAAACAAGGACTTTATCATTTTCTGTCACGAACGCTCAAGTGAACTGTAAACAAGTTGCTTAATGAAAGCTTTAAATCAGACTGGGGAGATGAATTTCCCCTGACTCAGGAGCCCGCAGGGTTCAGAGGCTCATTTAGCACCATGACTTATGTGATGTCATTTCCTCTCTGACTCACTCTGGATCCTTTTAGAACTAATGAGGACTATTGATCAGCCAAGTGATTAATGTTTGTCACTGCAGATCGATGACGTGGTGAAGATTCAGGCCTTCATTCGAGCCAACAAAGCGAGGGATGACTACAAGACTCTGAGTAAGTGGGTTAGGGTCAGGTTGACGCGCCGTTAGAATCAGGTCGATTGTAACGGTCGTGGATATTTCTGTGACCTCTCCACAGTCAACGCCGAAGACCCGCCGATGGCGGTGGTGAGGAAGTTCGTCCACCTGCTGGACCACAGCGACCAGGACTTCCAGGAGGAGTTGGAGCTGATGCGTCTCCGTGAGGAGGTGGTCACAAACATCCGCTCCAACCAGCAGCTGGAGAACGACCTGAACCTGATGGACATCAAGATCGGCCTGCTGGTGAAGAACAAGATCACCCTGCAGGAGGTGGTGTCCCACAGCAAAAAGCTGACCAAAAAGAACAAGAGCCAGCTGTCAGACATGATGATGATGAACAAGCAGAGAGGAGGCCTGAAGGCTCTCAGCAAGGAGAAGAGGGTCAAACTGGAGGCCTACCAGCACCTCTTTTACCTTTTACAGGTCCTTTTTTAAACAGTTATGCTATGTTTTCTTCTGATGAACAACCACTTCACCTATCACTCATCTCTAAATGTCTTCTTCCTTTTAGACCAACCCAGCGTATCTTGCCAAGCTGATCTTCCAGATGCCACAGAATAAATCCACAAAGTTCATGGATTCTGTGATCTTCACCCTCTATAACTATGCATCAAACCAGAGAGAGGAGTACCTGCTGCTCAGGCTCTTTAAGACGGCTCTGCAGGAGGAGATCAAGTAAGGATAAAACAGAACTGATGTTTTAAATCCACACTTTCAAATCTGACTCAGATACAACAAGGACGTTATTTTTATACATCATCGAATAATTATCTGTTGCACACACTAAACAACACATACTAAACCAGCTCCGGTGGCCTTTGAAAAAATGGGACCCAATGCCTCCTCGCTTGACACTCAGCACTAAGGGGTTGGATTGGGGGATTAAACCACCAAATAGTTCCCGAGCGCGGCCACAGCTGCAGCTCACTGCTCCCCACCATGGGGATGGGTCAAATGCGGAGATGTAATTTCACCAGTGTGTGATGAATACTTGGGACTTTAACTTTAAACATGAGGCAAAATAGAGTCAAAGTAGATGATTTGAGTTTGATTTTTTCTGGCTTTTTGGAATTTACATTCTCCTGATTTTATACAAAACATGAAAAGTGTCTAACCCTAACCACCAGCTTCCTGGAACAAAGGCATTAGACCAGAAACCACATTTAACAATTTACAAATACTAATTAAACAAGATGTTGGTGCCAGTAATAATGAAAGCATTAGTGTGTCAGGTTTTAAATTGTAATTCTGTTTTAAAAGTCATGCAAAAGCCTCACATGCTGCTTTGGGAAACTGCCTGCAGGTCAAAAGTTGATCAGATGAAGGAGATCGTCACAGGGAACCCCACGGTAATCAAGATGGTGGTGAGTTTCCACCGAGGTGCGCGAGGACAGAACGCCCTGAGGCAGATCCTGGCTCCTGTCGTCAAGGAGATCATGGACGACAAAACGCTAAACATCAAGACGGACCCGGTGGACATCTACAAGAGCTGGGTGAACCAGATGGAGACGCAGACCGGAGAGGCCAGGTGAGCTTTGCTCTGTCAGGGTTCCTAAAGCTCAGAACCACACAGGACCACGGGCCGGTTTCGCTCCAACGTCACAAAACGTCTGATTTTAGGGAAATGAAATCTTCATTTTCAGCCTATTTTAGCTGGAACAGTTTTGCTTTCTAAAGAAATGTGTGAAAAGTATTTTTACAGCCTTCCAGGAATCTTCTGTGTTGTTGTTTTTTAAGATTAGCAGCAACTTTCTTTATTTGCATTTGTTTTTAACACTTTGAGGCGTGTGTGTTAGTTTGGGAGTATTTTTAATGTTTTGTTTATTTCCTGTAACTATTTGCAGCACAGCAGTTGGTTTGCAAATGACCTGAGTGGTTGTAATTCCTCTTGTCAAATCGTGTTAGGTTGTTTTTCATGATTTGCATTTATTTTGTTATTTGTGTTTTTTTTCCTTTTAGCTTCAGCTCATTGAGCCTAAATATAACTTTGTTTTGCGTCTGGTGGGTCATGCATTAGGACTCGCATCTAACTTTGTATTTGCTCATTTTATTTATTCTCTTATTTATGAATACATTTGTATTTAAAATATTTTGGAGAACACATTAAGTCATCTGCATGTTTTTGCTAAATACCAGACAAAGAGGTGTGATGAGCTCTGTTTGGTGATTTATCCTCCTTCCTTTGCTCTCATGTTGACAGTAAGCTGCCTTATGACGTAACCCCTGAACAAGCTATGGCCCACGAGGAGGTGAGAACAAGGCTGGAGGCCTCCATCAAAACCATGAAGACCATAACGGATAAATTCCTGTCTGCTATCATTGTCTCGGTGGATACGATCCCGTACGTGTCTCATTTCTATCACCATATAAATCCTTTTTCTCAGGAGGGTTTTCCCGTCTGACTGTGTTTGTGTGGGTTTTGACTCTCAGATATGGAATGCGGTTCATCTCCAAGGTGCTGAAAGATACGCTGCATGAGAAGTTCCCAGATGCTACAGAGGACGAGCTGCTCAAGGTCTGCAGCTTTGCTTTGTGTTGTCTATAACGAGTCAGCTCCCTCGTGTCACAAACACACTCATTTTGGATTTAATGCAATAGATTCTCAACTATGTAGATTATTTCAGATTAATGTGAAACTGAGACTCAGATTTACATTAAACCATGATTTTAGTAGACCTGAAGCTTTCTTGCAACTCCTGACAAGGAGCAGGCTCAACTAGCTGCTTTATTGATCAAATAACACAAACAATGTGATTTATTATTCTGGATTTGTACATTAAATGAGATTTGTTCATTTATTAAATGTTTAGTTTGATTTCAGCTTCAAATGATCACAAAAAGGACTTCTGCTCTGCAAACGTGCCCTTATCTTGTCCTACCTCCTAAATGATGCACTTCTTAAGACTCGGCTGACCTGAAGCACTTTGTGGTGTTTTAAAAGGTGGCAGAATGAGGGCAAAACACATTGGTGTGTCCCAAAAATTAAAAAAACAGCTCCATTATTTAGAGTTATCTTCACGCCAACTATCTGTGGCGACCAGATAGGTTTTTCCCCACAGTCTTATTTCTAAACATTCGCACTAAAAAAACCCTGTTTATGTTTGCGCTCCACTCGCTTGCTGCTGTAGCAGCTCTTCTCTGCTTTAATACCAACGCTCAACCATAACATCGAGTCATAAAAGTTTTATGACATTTAGTCGTGTTTGTTTTAGTCATGAAACTGGGTTAGGGTTTGAAAAGAATGTTGTTTTTCTCTTTTTCCTAAAAAATAAATCAGCTGAATTACCGTCCTTCAGAAGTACTAAATTCTATTTCAGATGAGCCGTGTTGGTCACGCTGTAACAGAACACTAGTGAACATTGTGAACTGACCTTTTAACCTTGGTGTTTTTCCCTCTCAGAGCTTCTCGTCACTTTATGCTTCTCATCTAACGGCTTGTTTTCGCCTCCCTCCAGTTCTGTTTTTCTTCTGTTACATTTCTCTTTCCTGCTATGGCTCTTTTTCCCCCACATTTCCAACCAGCTGCGGTCTCTTTTTGCTGAATTTCAGGTGTCCTCCTTCTCTCTGCTGATGTAAAGGTGAGCCAAACCATCTAGCATCCTTCTGAAGCTGCTTAAACTTACACACACGTCTGCATCCTGCTGTTCATTCACCAAAGCTTTCAGTCTCCTCTCGTGGTTAGTCTGAGTCAGACAGTACCTACCTGCTAACAGCAGTCCCAGTAAATGTAGACATCTTAATAATCTGCTTTGACACTTTAGTAAAAAGCTAAACTAATCCTGATTTGTGCCACTCACTTTGAATATAATCATCTTAACTGATTGATTTGACCTTTCAGATCGTGGGGAACCTTTTGTATTACCGCTACATGAACCCTGCCATCGTTGCGCCCGACGCCTTTGACATCATTGAGATGTCCGCTGGTGGTCAGCTAACAACTGAGCAGCGACGAAACCTGGGCTCCGTGGCCAAGATGCTGCAGCACGCTGCGTCCAATAAGATGTTCCTAGGAGACAACGCCCACCTAAATCCCATCAATGAATATCTCGGTGCCTCCTACCAGAAGTTCAGGTCAGGTCTGATGAAAAACATGAAGCTAGCTGCTCTAAAGTAGTTTCAACCAGCCTCATATATAGTTGTGTTTTGTTGCCTTTGTGGTTAAAGCTTCTCTCCCTGAGCTCCTTTGACTTCATGGGTCCATCTTTTATTACAGGCGTTACTTCCTGGCCGCGTGTGACGTTCCCTCACTCGAAGACAAGTTCAATGTGGATCAGTACTCAGACCTGGTCACGGTCAGCAAACCTGTGATCTACATCTCCATCGGAGAGATCATAAACACTCACACTGTAAGATTACACTGCCTAACTCGCATATCAGCTGTTTAGTTCCAAGTGTTTTCAGAGAGGGTGTGAGTAACAGAGATCTGGTCCTTCAGCTGCTGCTGGACCATCAGGATGCCATCGCTCCAGAACACAATGATGCAATCCACGAGCTGCTGGAGGACCTGGGAGAGGTTCCCACTGTGGAGTCTCTCATTGGTGAGTCGAGCAAGAGGAGGAGGAATGTTCTGGTGGTGAAGATGCCTCAAGTGAGAGTAGCTCTTTTTGTTGAGCTCATGGAAAATGTATTAAGGAGAAAGAAAGCCGGGTTTAAAAATGCAAAGAGTAAAGCCATGTTCTGTTACTAGTTGGAGACAAAATTTGCAACAAAATGTCTACATTTTAGTTGGATTTGCATGAAATAAATAAATAAATATGGCCCATTTTAGAGCTTTTATTCATAGCTCCACTATATGGGGCTTATGACATAATTGCAAACATAATGAGACAGTCATGTGTCTTTAGCTCCAAGTTTCTTGATGTGTTGTCTCTTAATTATGTCACAGGTTTCATCACCCATCCCTCCTGAAGGTGTCTCACATTCCTGACTCAGAAACTAAATTAAGAATCAGTCGAGAAGAATTTGAGATGATTCCCAGATGCCTTCAATGTCTCTGATAGCTTTGAGAAAACATTCGTCCTGAAACTATTTTGAACTTGTTCATAATTCAAGCAACAACACCCTAAATTGAGAATTCTCGTAATTGTTCTGAGACATTTTGTAAACTCCCTGCTGAGGCTTTAGAAAACGACCACAGCACTGGAACAGTAATCTGTGTCTGAGGGGTTTTCAGGGCTAAATCTACACAAACTGATTAGTTTTGACTGTTTTCTTTTATTATGACTTTAGTTAAAACCACCAGGTTACATTTGGGATCAAACCAGCTCCATAGAGTCCAACTCTTTCTGCTCTTCGTCTGACTCAGGTGAAAATCCTCTTCCTCCTGATGACCCCAACAAGGAGCTGATGGGGAAGACGGAGGTTTCTCTCACTCTCACCAATAAGTTTGATGTTCCTGGTGAGGCCAACGTTGAGATGGACGCCAAGACCCTCCTTCTCAAGTGAGTTCACACGCCATCAACAGTCTGTGCATCAGCGTTCTCTTTAGTTTCTCACATCACCTGATTTGCTGTTTGCAGCACCAAGAGGCTCATCGTAGATGTGATCCGGTTTCAGCCCGGAGAGACTCTGACTGAGATCTTGGATTCGACGGCCACCACAGAACAGGTCAGAAACACCCAGCTGGTGATGTGGACCCAGTGTTCTGGGTTTGTGCCCCTGAATGTCAGTAGTTCAGCACCAGAGGGTGGCCGGCGTTTAGACGTGTCTGCAGTGTTAGTGGAAAAACACTGTGGTGCCTTCAGGCACAAAACGGAAACTCGTTTTTCCAACATGGCAGACGCTGACTTTTCTTTGTAATCGATCAAGTTCAAACAGACTTAACTCCTTTTAGGCAGCATCCTGTTGGTAGGCAATGGAAGATGTTCAGCCCTAAGAAATAATATAACCAGTTATTTCTGTTGCCCTGTATTTTAACGTGTTGGTTTACATGAATTAATACCTAAATGAATTATATTTATGCAAAGGACCAATAAAAGTTTTTTATGCAAAATTTTGCACTTTTTGCGTTTATTTCTCTAAGATATTTGTCTGAAGCCATTGTGCTGATTTTCTAGGAAGCGGAGTATCAGCGTGCCATGCAGAGGAGGGCGATCAGAGACGCTAAGACTCCAGAGAAGATGAAGCAGGTCAAACCGGTGGTGGACGACAGCCTGACTCTGCAGGGGAAAAAGGACAAGATCAAGAGTAACCTGCAGAGGCTGGCAGAGCTGGGGAAGGTTCATCCTGAGAACCGCTACCAGGACCTCATCAACGACATCGCCAAGGTTTAAAGCACTCCAGCAAATCTGGAAATAAACCTTCAGATGTACACGCTCCTCAATGTGTGTGTGTGTGTGTTCGTTCTACAGGACATCAGAAATCAGAGGCGATATCGGCAGCGCAGGAAAGCCGAGCTAGTGAAACTTCAGCAGACAAACTCGGCTCTGAATTCAAAAACCAGTTTTTACAACATGCAGATTGATTCTTACAATCAGTACATCAAGACGTGCATGGACAACCTGGCCAGCAAGGGCAAGTGAGTAGACTTCCTCTCCAAGATTACTCACCTTCTACGTCCTTCGTAGTTGACCAAAACCACCAATGCACTTTTGCATCAGTTTCTTGTTTTGCAGCATGTTGTTGCACACAAACTGTGGTACTGTGTAAACAGCCTGTTGCAAAGGTGATGCAGTATACATCTGCAGAAATGACCAGCTGTAAGGTTTCTCAGGGTTGAAATGATCTCAGCTCATAAAAATAAATCCCTTGGTGGCTTTGTGTTTTCTGTCCATGATGATCACCATCTCTGGTGATCAAAGGTTTTAATTTGTAGCAAATTGTGTGTTTTGTGCCTCTGAAGACGTGAAACAAAAGCCTAGAAATCTAGACAAACCGTAATTAAAATAAATAATTCAGCAGATGTCTATTACAGCAGACATTTTCACTTGAAAGCACGTGGAAAGCGCAAGTAATAATAATAATGAGGGCTGTAATCCATGTGTGCGTTTGAGCTTTTTTACAGTGGATGTTAAAACATCAGTGCTTTCACCAGCCTTTCAAGTCGAGATGTCTGCTGTGAAACTGGCCCATGATGTATGTGTCCCATGCACCGAAAATATCAGACTGATCTCCAAAAGTAAAATATTTGTTCTGTTTTCAGGTTGTCAAAGAAACCAGGTGACAGCAAGGCCAAGAAGAGTAAACAAGTTTCACAGAAGTACACAGCAGCTCGGCTCCATGAGAAGGGTGTACTGATCTCAATAGACGATCTGCAGCCCAACCAGTGGGTTCATTTGACCTGTTTGGCCCCAAATTTGACCCAAAGATGTAAATCAGCCTCCTCGTTATAAACCAGCCTTTCCTCTCTGTCCCCTACAGGTACAAGAATGTTATATTTGAGATCTCTCCATCAGAGACTGTTGGAGTGTTCGACGTTAAGGCCAAGCTCATGGGTGTGCACTTGGAGACGTTACAATTAGAATATCAGGTGTGTCATCTGTTTCTTTATAGAAGCAACAAGAAGAATTTAGAGTTTTTGCTTCATCTGTCTTTGTGTTTCTGCCACTCAGGACCTCCTCCAGCTGCAGTACGAAGGCGTGGCCGTGATGAAGCTCTTCGACAGAGCCACTGTCAACGTCAACCTGCTCATTTTCCTTCTCAACAAGAAATTTTATGGAAAATAATAATAAAAAGAGAGAAGCAGAGGGCTACAGACACTGAATTTAAACCACAAAACCCGCCTGTTTGAGGGTTGCTTTAAAGCCCCGGCCTGCCTTTCCTCTACATTCCTTACTGCACTTCTCCATCCTGCCTATGCAAATGTATGTGCATTATTTTTTTTACCTGGTGGAAACCATATGAGCTTTATTGATAATGGAACTCTCCACTGTGCAAGTTTTTTCCTTACTGTCTGTAACTGCATCTACGTCCAAGATTTGTATTTTTTTTTGTCCTAAATATTATGAATATCTTGTGCATGGGCTTTGAATAATTATAGAAAAATCATTTATGTAAAGACGTTGAGTTTTCTTTTGTAGCTGTTAGTAAATCATCTCATTTGACTAATAAAGGCCTGATGAGCATGTTATTCATCATTATTTAGAGTGTTTGTGTACTCCTCAGGAGGGTTGTGGTACACGATCCTGGAGATCCAGGTTTTGGGCTCCAACTCTTCTTTTCTAAAGCTCTTCAGATGCATTTAAGTTAAAAAAAAGGGCTTTCAGTGGAAAAAAAAACTATCATTGAACTCCTTTCTCTCCATCATGACATAAAAACACAGAAGTAAACTCCTTTTCTATCCCCCTATTGATTTATTTATCTACTTCTAAAGCACACAACTGGCCAGATGGGCTCATTTATTAGGTTTTGTATCATAAAATGTTTATTTTTAAAGTCCTATTTAGGCTGTTTTTCTTGTGCAACTAAAATAAATCTGCGCCAGAAAATCACTGCAGGAAAAAAGGATACATATGCCAGCTGAGGGCTCATGTTATGGATTTTTTATTTTTTGTCTAATGTCTGATTGAAAATTCATTAGTTACCTTAATTTTGAATGCTGCCTGACTATTAAACCACGTTTGCAAACCTGGGAAAGATCATGTATGTGTGAAGTATTACGTGAACTTCCAGTAGGGGGCACTCTACCATCCAGATTTTTAACAGGTTTTATTTTTTCAGGATTCTACACAGATTCACTTTAGTAGATGTAGATTTTTAGTTTCTTGTTGAGTTGGAATGTGGAACACTTGTTCTTGACAACATGTACTCTGAATCAGTAACATTTTATTTCAGCTGTTTCAGAAAAAGGTTGGTTACCATCAGCTGGAATTGTAATGAGTTAGGGTTTTCTGAAAATCTGGATGAAAATTTTATTTTAATGGTATCAGAAATTAAATCAAATCATTTAAGCTGTGCAGTATGGAACAGTTTGTAATAGAAATGGGCTATTTGGCTGCTAAACACATACTTTTATGTAAATGTGTTGTTTTTTCAGTTTAAGAGCAATAAGAAAGTATCAAGTACAATCACTGAAACATATTTTAGTGATCTAAACCCTGTTTTCAGTACAAAATCTATGATAATAAAGATGAAAGCACTCAGTTGATTTTCCCAGACAATGAAAAGCTGATTGGATTGATGCTAAGTTAATTTCTTTGAAAGTCACTTCCACATAATGGGGACCAGGAATTCATTTGAACCCAGGTTACACGTCTAAGTGACCTATTGATTTGGCCAGCCAATTTAAATCAATGTCATCGACAAGCAGGGAAACCGTCACTTTGTCTCCGCCTCGTGGCCACCCGCGGTACTGACGCTCTTTAACGAGGTAATGTTTTTCTCGCAGCAGTATGGGATAACAAGCCTGCGGATCTCATCTGCCGTTTGTTGCTCTGTCAGTCGTGAACTAATAAGTTGTAAATGCCACACGGGATTTCTCTAAAGATTTCAGTTATCGGCGAAAATCGGAAAAGCTTTACTACTGACGCTGTTTGTTTTTTCTTCATGGAGTCCTCGGACTGGAGTTTGAGATCTATCTGCTGTCCGTGGATAAATACGCAGGGATCGCCTCTCTTCTGTGAAGAGCTGTGATATCAACTTGACTAACTGCGTGGATTGGGTTTCCAAGTCGCATGCGAGTATTTAAATGCTACTTATTCTCAGTTTGGGACATGAAAAGTAGAAATTCTGTCAATTCAGTGCAAGAGGAGCGGACACTTGTTGACACACCATTTACCGAGCAGACGTTCGCCAACGTTTCTCGAGGCTGCTAACTTTAAAGTTGCTTTTAATTCAGGCCTGACATTAGGGTCAACAAACGGATATAAGGGGCATTTGTTAAAATTACCGAGATGGCTCACGCAGCAGCTTAGCTAACTTGGCTAGCTGCCGCTGTTCCAGCGCTCCGTTCACTCCTATGTTGTGTTAGCAACCTTGGCTAACGTCATGTCAACCTTAAATTCAAACAAGTAGTTGGTGGAAACGTGTTAATATGAGCTTAAATGTGCAAATAACTTGCTGTAATCGTTGTGTACTTATTCTTGAAAGTTACTACAGTTAACCTGCAAACGTAGAACCCCGCAGAGACTGAATTTACTTCACTTTTTGTTCACAGCAACTTTTATTGACGGCAGCTTAACGTTAGCATAGCTGCTTTAGCTCGGTTTTGACAGACCGAGCCAGCCGAGCCGACTCTGGTAGTTTTTTTTTTAACCGCTCATGTGCGACATATGTTGTGAAACTCTGATGGGTTTGCTTCTCCGTTCCCTGGGTGGCTTTGGAAGATAGACCCCCTTCCCTTGCACCGTCCTCTACTTTCTTTTCTCCCACCGAGACGCTGAAGTTGTAAAACTGCGGGCCGCACAATGTCCGGCTCCGCGGGCACAGGTGGCTCCAACCCCAGGAAGTTCAGCGAGAAGATCGCGCTGCATAATCAGAAGCAAGCAGAGGAGACGCGGGCCTTTGAGCAGCTCATGACAGATCTGACCGTGTCGAGGGTAAATATAACTCCCTTAGTGGTCCTTCTCATGCAGGAAGCTGCTGTCACTTTTCAGATGACTTCTGCTGACTCAGGTTTAAGTCCAGCTGACTTTATTTATTCTGGTTACATGTCTGCATGACTCGAATATAGAAAATATAAACCCTTTTTTCTGCATATATCTTTTGTGAAGTTTAGCGTTCTTTATTTGCAAAATCCTGTTTCATTATTTTAGGCAAAATATCTTATTGCACCCCTAAAGTTAACTGTATTCATTTGCATGGAGTTTAAACTTGGAGATGCACCAAAAATAAATGAGCTGGTGATGAGGATTAGACAATATTCAGCATAAACAGCCCAATAAAAAGTATTTTTACCAAGTACTGTGATTTCATCTTCACTAACGCCTTATCCATGCTAGCAATAAAAGATTTACAGAAATAATACTTCATAAAAAGTGTCTATAATACTATAATAATTGGTATTAACAGATGAAATCAGTATCTTAATACCAGAGTAGATGCATCTCCAGATTAAACGCATTGTAAAAAGTGTGGTCCAAACTCACAAGGAAGTATCTCATTAGATCCACTTTCACAAAGCAGAAACCCATTTTTTATACATTCTTGGAACTATTGGGGGTAGTTCCACATTGTGTCTACATTGTATAGAAAATGTAGCAGTTTTTAGTTCTTACAAGGTCTTTTTGAGTCCCTGCTTCAGAGTAGGAGCTTTCCAAGAAATAGGAACAAAGTGTGACATGTCTGTGATGTGTTTGGTCCCAAAACTAGTTGCAAATGTAAGTACAGACCTTGAACCAAGCATTAAAAAGTAGGTGAAGCCAAGGGGTGACTGGGTTTGTGTTATGTTTGGTTATTTTAGCTGAGCAGATGCAGCCTCAGGAGAAAGTCAGTGGCAGGAGGAAGAAGTGTCCTTGAGGTGCATTCTGACAAAATCTGAAAGTGTGGCACTTTTCCTGCAGCAGGCCTCTTCTAGCCTCTTTCATTCGTACTTGATAACTGTACTGCTGTTAAACGATCAGAAAATAAGGCTTTATTTTATCTACTGCATTGTGCTAGTGCTCAGAGCTTCTCATTCGTTGTCAGAACAAGAGGTGGATCATTAAAACAGGAATCAGAACTGATGTTTAAACAGAGCTGTTCAGACTCAGCTTATGATCTTTGTTTTGGGAAGAAAATACTTTGTACATTTATTTTTTTCTATTAGATACCAAATGCAATTGGACCTATATACCAGACACCTTTTCTTTATAATAAATAAATAATATAAAGGAAGCACACTTATTCAGGGAACCTTCAGTTCATGTTTCTCGCTACAATATTGAATCCCTTCTTTTTTTTGTTTTGCACAGTTCTCGCATCATTTGTTCACAATGTGCTCTTTCTGTGAGAGGGGTGCTGCTTTTGAATGGCTGGCCAAAAAGGATGTGGTGGAGTCGTTACTGAATGAAATACAGTATGAACTGTCAGTGAACCCAGTGTGAAAGTAAACCCCAGTGAGGGCAGCTAAAGTCAGGCGGAGCGGCAAACAGCTGCAGTTGTTTAATATTCACACCAGTGACATGTTTTAATCCTTCTGGGACCTGCTCCGCAGCAGGTGATTTGCATTTTTGTGAATGATCCATGTGTTAGGGCTCGATCTGAGGTAGGATGTGGTTGTCGTTTTATGAGGTTGTACAGGTGAAGGTAAAAGAAACGGAAAGGGAAAGAAAATGCCTGAAATTAGACAAAATATGGGCGATCATAAAGATGTGTATGGTTGCAAATTTCCCAGACGTTGTTGGGCAGATGAAACATTTTAGTTGGCTGTTTCTGATACTTTTTGAGCAGCAAATGTTTATATTTGAGAACACTGAGGACCTGCGGTTTAGTCTCAAGAGTGCCTTCATGTGATCCAAATCCCCTCAGACCTGACACAGGCCTTTTATGTGCGTTATATCTCCTCGTGTTCTTTTGTTTTTCCCCTTCAGACATCTGGAGGTAAAATCTTTTGTGGTCACAATAAAATGTCCCATAAATAAATTTGAGAACTCAGGAATTCATGGCAGCTGAGCTTAGTGAGATTTTGTTATTGAGATGAATGTTGCAACTCAGATTTTATCTTATTGTCTAAAAGTGTTTGTGTTGAATTCATCATTTCCTGGTGATGTACAGGTGCAGTTTCAGAAGATCCAGCAGCTTCGGTTGTCTCAGTCCCGTGCACCGTACTACGGAGGCTCCCTTCCTAACGTCAATCAGATCGGCAACACCAACACGGAGTTTCAGGTGAGAGAACATGACCCAAAACGCTGCAACGCCTGGCATCGCTAGGGAGCAAAATCTAATTCTCCAAGTCTAAAAATGCCGTGTTTTTAATTCTTTTTCATTTGTTTTTGTTCAAATTAGTCAGAACAAAGTTTAGGATGATGGAAAAAATAACAGCTAGGTTTTTTGGGGGGTTTAGACCATTTGCTTTAACTTTAACTAGGGGTGCACCGATTGCAGTTTTTGGCCGATCACAGATCTTGAGAAAAACCTGAGATTGAGGCCGATCTATCGGTGCACTCCTAATAAATACCTGTAGAAGTTTAGTTGCATGTCTTAAAAAAAACTAAAACCTAACAGAGTTCTTAATTCTTCTGTGAGTGATTTGTTTGTGCTTCACTCACTAGTTTAATACAAAACATGGGTTTTATGCTTCAGCAGTTCTGCTTAAATAAACTCAAGAAGCAGCTTTTTATTTCACCCGTTTTGTTATGTTTTAGTGTAGAACTCTGTCTCAAGTTTTATGGTGGATTAAACTGAAGTAGTAAATGAATAAAAGATTCAAACATGGATGTTTTCTTTTAAACTCCGCTTATCTAGAGATTACAATCAACCCGATTCAAGGCCCTTCTCTCATGTAGGAGTTTTCCAAGGCTAGTTGTGTCTGACATCCAGTCCTGATGTGCAGCTCAACTGTAAAAACAGCTCAACAGTGAACTCGCCATCCACAAGTGCAAATAAACTTCTTTTTGAGAGCAATAAATAATTCAGGAAGGTTTCTGCCAGCTGGGGCAAAGATGGAATAAAATATCAATGCAATAATCCTCAGCACTCTTTGAAACATTTCACTGCTTTACGTTATATAACTGGTCTTTTTTGTGTGCTGGTGCTTCGTATGTGGGTCAGCTCTCTAAGGAGAGCTGGGAGACAGAAGGTCCAGGTAAAGGTGCCCTTGTTTTTGAAAGAATAGCCCTTTTAAGTAGAGCCGTCTTTGCAGCTCAAAGCTCACACACAGAAATCAATCCTGTACAGAGGAAGAAAGCCCGTCTGACTCAAAGAGTCCATTCACCTCCTCATCTGGAGCTAAAGCTAACAAACCAAACGGCTTCTAGATTCCTCCTGATGATAATTAGTTAGTAAGCCTTTTTACGCTGAATAAGTGCAGCCTTCTTCATGTACAATGCAGAAATAATGTTCTTAAATCCTCCTTTTTGCTTTTTTTGTGTTTGGTGGTTTTAGAATCGACATGCAAATTTAGGGCTTGTATAAAAAACGGAGTGAGCCTGAATTTGTCAAAAAAAATGAAGAGTTGAAAGTTAGAAAGGAAATCCAGCTCTTGTGAATTCAAACCTATATTTTACTTAATTCTTGCTGCTTATTTCATTTCCATTTTCTGGCAGCAGCGTGCAGAGCCTGATTATAAAATACAACAAAAAGGCAGCAGGGACACATTTAGCAGTCTGCATCTTGTGCAAGTCCAAAGTTCACTCTAAAACAAACATAATTATTATTCAGTTTTTATTTATCTGTCTCTCTTTTCATTACCTTTATTCTGAATCATAGATGTTAATCTTGTATTTATCTAGATTATTCTGATCTTTACGTCTCTTTGCTCTTCTGGTCTTTGGCGTTTATATTTTTCATTCATAACGGAGGTAGAGTGATTATTCAACCTGACTTTTGCCACATTTTAAATAATCTTTTATTGCTTCTGCATATTTGGCTGATTAACACACAGGAAAAAAGAAAAAGCAGCTGCAGCTGTTGGATCCTGCTCACCAATTAGTTATTTTAATTTAGAAGGCCCTTCTAAAATATTTTTAAAGATAAATCCTTAATGTTTAAGTTTAGTAGTTTTGTTCAAATTTTATTAGATGGAAAAAAATATGAAAATCAGCATTAAAAGTTTTACCACCAGCTGCTCAAATGGCTACAGATTTGCACGGGCTGTAGGTCAAACCCATGCTGGGTGACATTTACGTATACTGTAACTAAATTCCAAATAAAGCTGATTCTTATACTTTAACTGTCAAAAAGAAACTTATTAAAGCCACATTTTAAAATGAATTTAACAGCATTGCTAAGTTGATTTCTTGCTCTAATAAATTCCAGATCTTTCTGGATCATCTGACAACCCCCCCACTAAGTTAAAGACAACATCTGTTCTGTTCAGTTGTTTCATTGTATGATGTTCAGTCAGAGAGAACGTTAGAAGTGGCTGAATGTCTGAGAGCTTCTGCACGCTGAGATCTGGGTGTTCTCTGTGGCTGGAGCACACTCCTGTGGGCTTCACGCTAAACCAGAGGAGCACAGAGCGCCTTCAGCCTGTAGCCAGAGGGGGGAACGTGCATTCTATCAGAAATGAGTTCCTATACACAGATGTGTGTGTAACAGCCTGGCCACACACACACACACACACACACACACACACACACACACACACACACACACGCACGACCCTACATAACAACCTGTGGTTTGTCTTAAAAATGTAACATTGCAACAAAAACTGGTTGTCAGTTTAACTTCATTAAAGACGCCAAATAAAAATAAAAAACTAACTATTTTTAACCTCCTGAGACCCGAGTTTGTATTTGGTGTGATTAAAAATAAAAAAACAATTGCCCAATCCTGGTCCTGGAGGGCCAGTTTCCTGCATGTTTTAGTTTTAACCTGTTTCAACACACCTGATTTCAATCAGCAGGTGATTAATATGCTTGATGAGCTGCTGCACAGGTAATTAAACCACTGAATCAGTAGTGTTAGAGCAGAGAAACAACTAAAACGTGCGGGATACCGGCCCTCCAGGACCAGGATTGGGCACCCCTTCATTACAGAGTCGTCAACTCTCATAAATGTGAACAAAAAAGCATTTAAATAAAAATAAATTAAATACAAATGTTGACAAATTTCCTAAAAAAAAGAAACATTTTTAAACTTAGTCAATATAAAGTGTCTCAAAATAATAACAAGGTCTAAGTTGAACAGAATAAAATATTATAGTAGGAGACATGTCCTCATGGACACAGGGTCTCAGGAGTTTCAGTGGAACATAATGCTGTAACAACACAATGACTGAGGTAAACGTTACAGATGCCCTGAGATGGTTGAAATACAGCAGCCTGGTTTGAGAAGAGGCTCTGTCTGAGCTGCCTAAACCTTGGCATCAGAGGATGTCTTTGGAAGCTAAACCAGTGATTTCATCCATAGATTTTTGAAAGCTGTTTACTCAGCCCTCCTTTTTGTCCCATACTGTCTTCTCTATACTTCTTTGATGCTGACAGAGAATGCGTGTTTCTACCTCGCGCCCGCAGCTCGACACGTAAACACCTCCGCTGACTTGCTAACGTTGTCATGAATCAGGGTAGCTGACGTGCTTCTGTGTTGTCTGGTTTGACTTGGTGTTTGATCTAAATCAGAATCCAGACTTCAAAATTTTACAACAGACCTTTTCTGAATGTTCTAAAGTCGGTATTCCAGAAGGCCAAACATAGACAGAGACACAACTCCCTATGGAATCTGTGCTTTTGTTTGTGTCTGATGTGAACTACCTCTGTCTGTTCGCCTCACAGGGTGGCTTCCCTTCAGGGTTGGACTCGGTCAGAGGGACCCGCCACCATGGACTCGTGGAGAGGGTCCACAGGGACCGTAACCGCATGAACTCTCCTCATCGCCGACCCGTTGACAAACACGGACGGCAGATATCCTTCCAAACATGAATCTTTGACAACGGAGCATTTGTACATTTCATGTTTTGTCATCATCAACACAGAAGGTCAGTGATGTGCAGCTTCTATGTAGCCGTTGTTCTGTTTTGTGTGTCTTTATTTATGTTGTGGTTACAGTTGTGACAACTACCTTGCAGGCAGCTAGGGGTTTTGATGCCTTAGGATTGGAATTAGTCATTACAATAAAAGTGACTCACAGATGTTGTGCTTGATGTCTGACTAATAGACAACAGCAGAGGGAAAGTCGCAGCACGCTCCAAAGGCACAGGTTGCATTTATGTGTAATTTACAGGTTCATGTTAAACAGTATGAGCATTTGGGTTCTAATCATTTTGTTATTATAAAAAGGACAAATCGCAGGTTATAATGGCTCAAAAATAGCATTTTTAAGTTTCTAAGAAAAATCACGCGTCACATTAACATGAAGTCAGTGTTGTTGAAATAAAATAAAACAGCTGGTTGGTGTTTCTGTTGGCTGAAGGATCACTTATCAGGATAAGCTTTATTTGTTGACTGAGCTGGCTGAAACATGAGCTTAATGAGCTGCACCTTTAGAAGTTTTCACATTTATTTTAATGTCAGACTCTCAGAATAGCCCCTACCACCTCCATCTGAAATGGAGGTCCGGACCTCCTGCTCTGTGGGTGATGGAGGTTTGGTCAGGGAAGGATTTAATCTGAATGAGTTGGCAGACTAGTGGTCTTCTTTCTGCTCTGAGTTTCTAGTTCTGAATATTAATCCTACATGATAAGACACGATGCTCTATCCTTTTTTCTAAAGTCATTTGCTGTTGAAAGCAGCAGCTCAGGGTGATGTGAACAAAACCAAACCTGAGTGTTTCCCCGTTTTACAGAAACCCTTTTGTTTCCTTTCTGCTTCTGATTTGAATTTCTAAAAATTGGACAATTCTATTTTTAGCAACAATTCAAAGTGAACGGCCAAACCCAACCCAACTTTATTCAGAAGTACACAAGTTGTTCCTCCTGAGCATTGGGTTAACACACGCCTGTATTCTCCAGAACAGTAAATTGACCCCCCCCCAACCCCCTTTATAGAGGAGATCACACTGATGATGATCGGTTTACCAATACATGTAAACAGCAGCACCTGGCAGCTGTGTTCCCTGTTTAATTTCTGTGAAAGCAGCAATGATTTATGTAGTTTTGTAGCTTTGGGGGTGATTTTTAATTGGAGCTGCTATTTCATGGTCCCTGCTGCAGTGTAGTGCTGAAAACTGTTGCTCACTCGGCTGATTACGCTGTGTGTTATGCACATTTGGGGACCTTTGTTGGTAATCAGAGAGGTCTTAAAGCAGTTTATTCTCTTCTGTGTGGAGAAAGGTCAGTAATGCTGTTAGTCTTTGCTAATTTAGTGGTGTTTGTGTGTGTTTTAAGGGGCTTATCACATGTTTTGTATTTAACACGATGATTGGCTACTGGCTGTGTAATTCTAGCTCACTACTGATAATAATTGATTAGAGGCCTTAACCGATGCTTTTGGGACAGTGATTCTGTGGCTCTGCTTGTATTTGTTTTAGCACCACTCCTAATCAGCCTGTCTGAGATGAGACCGCTCAGCTTTAGAGTGTGTGTTAGCAACTCACAGCAAGACAAAACATGTCCTGGATGTTTATTCACATACATGATGTCAGGAACCCTGCTAAGCAGTAAATCAAATAATTATCTCACTGTGTTTTTTTGAGTATTTGATAGGAGGCTATTCTGTTGTTCGATTTCACTATAGTGAGACTTTAATGGCTGATTTCATACAATACTTGTGAAGTTTAGGCTACGTGCAGAGCTAATCTTTAAATAATAAGAAAGAATAAATGTAATTTGTCAGAATTCCTGCAGGATTTTCTGTGTGCGTTTGTGACAATATTTTCCTTAACAACAATCTACATGGAGAGCTCTCCATACGGGGCAGTGTATCTGTCGCCACCTCCGGACAACAGCTGGAGAAGGTGAGTTTCTGACAGAATGCTTGTTATTGTTTTTTCTTCCTCCTCTCAGTTGAATATTTTGTATCAGGAACCATTTCCTCATCCTGCCAGTGTTTCCTGTGCCGTGCCTCCCTGGGCTGACCAGTATTTTCTGTCCTGATTCAGACACCAGCCTTCCTTGATCAAGCACAAATCCGAGATGTGAATGAGCGGGAAGGGCCGGGTGATGGGCGGAGTTGTTGGCCTTTGTTGTTTCTGCTCAAATGTTTCATGTGTGAGAATGCTGTGTTAACCCTGGGAAGGCTGCCTGTGCTCTGACTGAAAGTGTTTGACAGATAGCCTTTTGCTTTAAAGGTCATGCCCAACAGCAGACTTTTAACTGTTGGGGGATTTTGTTTTCGTCAGTGCTCTGTGGTGCAGAATCTCTAACTTCTCTGAAACTCGAGGACATCGATTGTGTATGCGCTGGCCTTGTGTGCCAGAAGCTTCTTTTCTTTTCCAGCTCCGATTGTGCCCACGTAGAGCAGCCATGTACTGGTAGACAGCTTTTCCTCAGTGTTTACAAGGGAGTGAATTATGGGCCTGTGATAAAACAGCTCAGCCAAGCTCCTCCTCATTCTGTCTTGCTGCTTTGTCTCTACTCTTGTGTTTAGTATGCCGCCTTGGCCGGCTGCCAATCACCCTGCCTTGTCTTCTTCCTCAGCACCGACACAAATGCCGACCAAGCTCAGCATTGAGCGCGCTGTAACATCTTGTACTGTATAAATGAATAAAGTCCACACCCTCTCATTGTTGACAGCACAGAAACAGGTTGGCTAACAAATGTCTTTGTAGATCAACCAGACGTCAGGGCTGTCAGTGAGTGGGTTTCTCTGAGACACGCGACACAAACGGCTGGAAGCTTCTTGTTAAACACTTTTCAAATTAGTGTGGTTAACTGAAGTTCTGTACACAATAATGGCAAAGAAACACAAGTGCAACAGAACAAAAACCTTCACAGCTCTGAAAAATCATTAAAGCAACAAAATAACTGCCAGAAGATCGATTTTCATGGGGAGATAAAAGCACAAACCTATAATGTGCATTTGGATTATGAACTTTGAGGTTACGACCCCAAACACCCCGGGTACGGTGTACAGTTTAGGACATCCCCAGGTCTCAGTTGTCAGACATCAGACCATAGAGGAAAAAACATCAGGTTTCATTTTAGCAACAGCAACATGAATTTTACATTTATTCTGTAATATACATAATCAACCAGTGAAGGCATCTTTCTGCCTCAGATTTGTATTCAGTTGCACTCACATGTGATCAAACGTCTCAAGGCCAACCTGGCACCACTTGGTCACGGATCTCAACTTCATTTCTGCTCTCATTTTTAGTTGTTGATTGGCATTTTTAGTAATCCAGGCTAATAAATATGAATAAGCATAATTTAACTTACAGACTTGTCTAGTTCAGTCAGGACTCTTTATACTGTCACTAACGGAAAGTTGGTGATCAGCAGAATCGATGTTTAGTATTAGTCTGATGGTTTGATACTGGGCTACTGTATTCACAGTAAAATTCAAATAGTTAGCTGCAACCCTGTAAAACTGCAGTTTATTTGTTTTACTCAAATGAGTAGAAAGCATCACAGCGCAGCATAAAGCCTCCTTCATGTTCCTAAAGAGAGTCGTGACGGTTTTATGTATACATCGTCAAATAAACTAACTTTTCCGTGTTTTCCTCTTTGCCGCTTTGTGATTGGCATCAATCCTGTCATGTCTCTGCAGGCCATATTTAGCCTCCTGCTCCAACCTGCAGCAGATTGTTGTCACAGTGTGCAACATGGATAAACTTCCCCCTCAGCTGTAGATTTTGGCTCACATCTCCAGTAAAATGAGAGGGATGCATGTTAGTGCTGTGGTATTTGTCTAAACTGTCTCGGTCTCAACCAACATGTGGGACTTTGAAAACTGTTTGAAAACAATCTTGGTATTTAATCGCAGGTAGTGTACCTGGAAAAAGTGCAAACTGTCTGTTTTAGTCGCAGATTATTTGCATATATTTTTGTGGAACCTAGTTTACATAGTGATGTGAGCTCACGGTTTAAAAATGTTGACATTTAAATATGACTTTTTTAAAGGTTTATTTAGGACAGGCTAATGCACTCGGTCTGTGTTATCTTGATTCTGAAAGACTGCTGTGTTGATAAAACGCCAGCTACTATCTTTCCATGTTTACAGGTTGATTGTTATCAGCCTCAATAGGAAGGTGTTGGAACTTGTTTTAATTGAACTGGAAATAGAATTGCATACAGCTTGCATGCATTAAAAAATCACTATTTATCTAAATATAGATCTAGAACTCCCCTTAATAGATTCTACCATCATAGTGGACTTAAAACTGCACAAAGTTGTATGCCCATATCAAACATTTTGACCTGCAGACACGATCTCTAAAGCTTACTAAATTGTTTTGCACTAATGTAAAGTCAGCTCAGAACCATTACAACAGCTCGTGCATTTAAGCAGACCAAGTGATCTGTACATTTGGGTCATCTGTGTTTTTTCTTTCAGGCAGCCAACAGATTTTGTAGCTTAGACTCGAGACACAACATAAAGTGTCAGACAGGAAATGGGAAACCTGTCAGGGCTGAAGTCTTGCCAGGTTTTGGAGGCTCTTTTTCTTGGATCTTTAGTTTGGAAGTCACGCTGAAGAAAATTCTCCTTTGTTCCACACTCTTCTAGAAGTGTGTCTGTAACGTTAAATAAATTAAAAAGGAAACACTCTCCTTATAGTCGTCATCCATGTAAAGGGCTCTAGTCATGTGAGCTGCTGCTCTGTGAAGCAGATTCCCTGCTTGTGCGTCTCATGGGAGAGTGGGGCGGTAAGTGTTTACAACACCAGTTACATCTGCACTTCATTACTTTGCATCAGTTGTGGAAAAGATCCACAGAGCGCGTTAACTGTTTCACCACAGCAAACATCTGCACTCAGGAGCACAAGGAAACCAAGAAAAATGTGCTGAAAGTCTTTAAATCACTTTAAAATGTTGGTTAAAGTTTTTTTTTTTCATAGCACGGTCCAAAAATTTGTGACACTTCCTAAATATTCAGGATTGTTTTCATCTCAGTGAGCCAATAGGGTACTTCCAATCAAAGTTATTACAAATACATCCAAATGTAATTGAGTAGATGTTCCCACACTGGTCTTGTGTGACAAAACATACGCTGATAAAATAATCTGAATCTGTTCTCTAACCTGTAGCTTTCCATTTCCTTAGGAATCATGTAGTTTTCCTAAGCCTGGGTGTTATCTTAAGGCAATCAGATATTTACACCAACCTCACCCCTCATCCCTCCTGTTAAATCATGAATTAACTGTAATAAACCACAATATTTGGAAAGCTGATTTTATTTATGAATTTGTTGGGCAAAAATATGTCTGTGTAGTCCACAAATGACATTGCCTGTACTACATTTTTGGGTTTTCTTTTTTTAAACAACTGTTGTCAGACTTTTCTTGCCTCCGTAAGATGAAACTTAACAGCAGTGGGTCAGTACTGAGAGAGCAAAACAGACCAAACATCACAGACATGCAGGGGAACAGAACTGTTCACATAGCCTTTCACCACTCCATGACCATATCCCAGCCAGCAGATTTTATTTTCTCCATGGGTATTTTTTATTTTTTTCATGATTTCCCAACTTACTGTGAACTGCGCTGGAGTTTTCAACTCCTAGCAAGAGTCTGGAGACATCAGACCTGAGTCCAATCCTACGTTCCCTCAGAGGCCATCTGTTTGAGGGTCAGAGCCTTAGTTCAGTCCCACGCCCTCCCTCTCGTCCATTCACCCATCTTTGGCCTGCTGTTCATGTACCAACCTCTCTTGGGATGAAATCTCAGCCCGTGCTCCCTGGAGAATGCAGATTAGAGAGGCTTTCCAGAGAAGAGAGCTGAAACATTTCCACCACTGCCTCTTTGGGAGGTACTCTGTTTTGATTCTTGAGGGTTTTCATCCTTCATATTTTTTTCCTTTGTATGAAAACCAACAAACTTGTTACCACACTCCTGAAACTTGGGCACTCGTTGCACCTTCTAAAACTCAACATGTGCTATCAGAAAGTTTAGATTAGCCTGCATGTAACCCTGTTTTAAACTCACAACTATAAAAATCCAAAAAATCTGCGTGTCATTTTGTGAATTAGTCAGAGAGGTTTGTTTTCTAGACGGGAGTGCCACCACTACTCCACATTCCAAAGCCTGCGTCATATATCTAAATATAACATCGACGTACAACCTAAAGTGACGCGCATCACTTCGCCAGGTAATGTGATGCACACTGAGCTACTTGAGTGTGCCTGCTTTGTTCCTAAATTACGCACAAAATACCAGAATGCATAAAGAAGTACCAGCAGGCAGAATAGTGATCATTGCAATGAGAGGATTCTTAAGGCTTCTAGGTAAACAAACATTGTTTTTGTGTGAAACAACTGCAAATTGTTGGCTAGTTTTTGTTTTAAATAGCTGCTCTGGCTACTCTATACTTACTAAGGGTTTCTGAATATAATGAGCTCAATTTTTCAAAAGATAAAAGCAAAAGAAAGTGAAACCATTTTTGTTTTACTCTAATATTGTGTAATGAAGAGTAGTGGCTAACGTTGAGCTAACAATGTTAATTAGAAAAAGAAGTTGTCACTAAAAATATCTCAAGCCACTTTTTTCAATTACCAACAACTCGATATTACAGTGAAATGTATTCATCTACTTATCAACTTACTGTGCATGGCTCATCTTCGCTCGTCATCTAGAATCTTCTGGTGCTGATCCGTAACTGGGGTGAGTTTTTCACCCCCAAATTTTACTATCTCTGCTCCGCCCCCGCTTTCCGCCGCCGCTCGCTTCCGAACTCAATTCACACTATACCCGCTCTACAACGGCTCCGCCCCGGTGCGGAGACCTGAGGTGCGCAAACAGGCATGCGCAGGAATTTCGAGATCTCGCGATACAGTCCGAGCAATAAATGCGGAAGTTAGATCCAAACAAATCATTCTGTGATTAAAATAGTTTTAACACGGTCTTCAAATGTGTAAACACGTAAAAAATGTTTTGAGACATATGTGTATACATGTAATAGTCATTAGATAAAAATACCTGTGCATATGAAACAAAAAACGCTTTTGTTTATAGATTTATTGTGAAATAACGGAAGTTGTGCTTGCTCACTTTCCTGTTGGGCGGTTGTGATTTCTGTACATTGACTGCGGAGGTTCTCCGGCGTCCGGCAAAAATAGAATCGATCCTATTTTTGCCGGATGGCGGAACAACGGGCGGCGCACTGCGCCGCACGGCCACAGTAGTGGAACAGCTCTGATTGACTACAAAGGAACCGTTTTTGCTGCGGAGTTCGTGCCGGAGTGGAGCGGAGATAGTGGAATTTGGGGGTTAGAGCGGACTTGTTTGTTTTGATGCATGGACTGCAGTACCCAAGTTTGACCACAGGATGTCAGTCTTACTTCATGCACCTTTAAATTTGGACTTTGCTAATAAATGTTGACGCTTTGAGGGAAACGGTTTGCTAATTTGAATGAAATTAAACCTTTTTAAGTTATTTCTTCATTTAATTTAAGTGTAATAGTGTTGAAAATGTATTCTAACATTTTGCTGTTATCTATGTGCATAAATCCTGCCATGGGTTCTAAATCACTAAATGTCACACAAGGATTTCAGTTTGCCAAACGTATACATACTGAAACATGTTTACGTGAACATCAAAGTGGTAGAAATGATGTTTTACAGATTATTACCTATGGTGACAATCTGAGCGTAAATAGATCTCTTCAGACAGGAGACTCTAGAATCTCCAGCTAGCACATGTTTAGGTCATTTTCAACAAACTCACAATGAAACATTTGATGAGGTCAGTACCATAACACAGCCACATATGCAAGGTTAGTGTTTAAAAGGAAATCTATTTTTAATAAGTGGTATATAAAGCTGCTAATAATTTCATCATAGGTGAATTTAATGTGGTTGTTCCCATCATTTTCCCCCCAGAACATTATTACTTTGCACTATGCCTCTTGGAGCGAGTGTTCTGCTAAGGTGCTAGGGGGACTGTGGATGGCTGTGTTTACTTGAAAACAGACAGATATTTTTTCAAAAATCTCTGAGATTTTGACTAATAAATTACCAGAAAAACTCCCAGTAGGCTATGCGTGTACTGTGGGGAAAAAAATATACACTGAGAGGTGAAAATTAGAAGGGCCGGTATTCAGAACACTTACGGCACTGATTTTATATCTACTGATAAAGCAAACCTGGTGGTAGATGTGAACTCTGTACCTGAAGGCAGCAGGATGGTGGGGCAGAAGGTTTATTATCTGGCTCTGAGCTCCTCTCGCTCCCTCACGGCTCCGGCAGGTTGATCCTGCTCTTTTGTCTTGCATTCCTCTTGGTGATAATTACATTGCACTCACCGTGTTATTCTTTCAAATTGTTAACGCTGAAAGAAAAGCTGTGTTTTTACTCCTACAGCACAAGCTTTTGACTGTGTTTCTCAACAGTTTAATTTACAACCTGCTGGTTTCTTCTCCTGTTTGGCTCCATTCTGCAGATGCCTTTGTGCTCCCACTTCTCAGCAGCTGCTCTCTGGGTACAGTTCAGTCATCAACAGAAGACGTTTAAAACAAACAGGATCCTAACCAGAACAATCGTAGTTTAAAATGAATGTTTTTGGTTTTATTTCTTTGACTTATGAGCTTTAGTCAGTAAACGTGGTCATTTGGAGCAGCATTCATTTAGAGTTCATGCAGGCCAGAAGAACATTTATTAAACTGCCATTTTCATTCTAAGCAAGAATGAAAGCAAGCTATTTTATTATCAAAAAACACTTAAAAAAAATCATTTATTGCAATCACTCTCTGATTTGGGTTTTTTCTAGTGTTTTTCTGTCCTCCCAGACAAAAGTTTAGTTTGAGCTGGATGTGTTTGACCAGATTTCTTGTCTAGTTTGAAATCAGAGAATCAAACTTTGACTGGTCAGAGCTTAAATACTGTCCCCCTGTTTGTTATCACTTCTGTGTTTGTCTTACAATTTTCCATTTCCCCACCCTTTGGTATGTTCCTTATAAATGAAATTGTGCTGTTCTGAGTTTGATTATTTTCCACATTCTCTCCTTCAGCTCACTCCAACTCAAACATGTCATATTTCTCAGCAGGGGTCTCTGCTTTCACTCGATAAATGTGTCTGTCACGGTTTTCCTCTGTCTTTGAAGGGAACAGCAGCCATGGACTGAGGAAAAACGCCCTGGGTTTAGATTATTGTCACAACTCAACAGGTGACCCTTGACCCTTCCATCCGTCCTCTGATCTCTGTTTTCTTCCGTCTATCTTTGCTGCCTTGTCCCCCGCTCTCACAGAACAGTTCAGCTTTTTGTCTTTCTGCATTCTCTTTTGGATTCTTAATATCCTCGCCCCTCTTCTTTCTCTTTTAAATCTCCAGCTGGTATGTAGCATCTCTGTAATCCTTTCCTCCTTTTTGAAACACTCTGATGCTCATGAAATTTCACCCACAAACTGTTATGATGGATTTATTCATCCCATTTTCTCTTTGTGGTGTCCCTCTCATCATTCCAGTCTGGTATTTCTGAAACATTAATCATTTTCTTTTACTAACCAAGCTTTAGGACTCAGCCCACATGCAGATTAACATCAAGGCTCCTTATTAACATTTTCTTATTTTCAGCATCTTTACACAAACTTTAAATGGTTTTGTACTGTTTTTTATTAGCTATTCAGTGTTTTGTAATTCACTGTGTTGAAAGCAAAAGCATACTGTTGTAAATTTAACATCAGGTGGCTTCATTTCTTGTTTAGCTCTTTTTTCCCCCAATTTTAAAGTTTATTTTGTTGATTTTCTAGAACTAACTGGTATACTTTCAACCCCTTCAATAGAGTTTTCTTATCCATGAATAATTTTACTTGCAGAAGGATTTTTCTAAATTAAAGGAAAAGATTAAAATAAAATAAAACTCAGAATCTTCTTTACTTTATATGAGACCTCTTTTCATTTTGCAACATGAATTAAAATCAGTGAAGAATAACTTAGTTTGGACAAGTAAACTTTTTCTCGAAGGCTTTGCTACATTTCTTTTAACTAATTTGTAAGAAAATACAGAAAATTTAGTGTGTGTGTGTGTTATGTGGGAAAATGTATTTTTCTTTTAAGAGCTCTTAAACTTGTAAATACATTTGTCAGTGGGACTTTTTAAATGTTGCAACACGATAGAGCACCCATTTTTTTTTCTTTTAGCCATATTCTTTCTCTAAATGTAACCCCAGATGACTTACAAATTGGTAATCTAAACTTTATTTGATGTTTTGCTAATTACTGCAAATATTAAGTTATGCATTCAGTTCCACAAAGGAATGAGCTCATAACGCTCTAAAAGTAGTTATTTAAAAATATGTATTATATTTTATATATCTTGACTAAAAGCTGATTTTGTCAGTACCTGACTGGGAACTGTTGCCCTAAAATAAAACCTGTTAGTTTCAATTTGACATCATTTTAATTGCAACACTTTATTTAAGGGAAAAACAAGAATCACACATGGAAGAAAAAAATGTAGCTTTATGGACTAGATTAACGAAAGCTGTCAATAGAATTAGAGTTGACTTGAGCTATTTAAAATCCTGCTATAAAGGAAAATAAAATGTGTCTAAGTGGTTGATGTGTGGCTCATATTAGAACCAGTAAAACACAACCAAGAAATTAACACTTAAAATAAGTGTTTGTACAATTTCATTTTCTAGAAATGTAAAGTTTTCTGGTGAAAACAGTAGTAATCATTTGTTTAAAGGTGTAGTTCACTGAAAACCCATTTTTAATGATTATTTCTGATTCTAATGGTTGAACATGAAAATAGTCTCCTACACCTATCTCCTGCATCAGCTTCTGATAGAAAATAGACGGTGAAACTCTAGGGTTAGAAAATCCTGACAGATCTACGTCACACTGTCACTTAACATTCATGGACTCACCCATCTTGACTCACGACGGGGAAGGCTGTTGTTGGTTTAGCGTTCAGGAAACAGCAGAGAACGTCTCTACTAGTAGAAGCTAACCGTTAGCATTAGCAACTCCACCACACAGCAGAAGCTCCTCCAGGCTTGTGTTATTTGTGGAAATAAAACATCAATGTTGCAAGTCAATGGTAAAGCGTTGCTGTTATCCAATCCAGGGCAAGATATCCAAATATCAGGAAATAAGACTCCAAAACCTGCAGTCTGAAGCTCAGCTGTGATCCTAGAAATGGTGCACCGGTATATTTTTCCCCTGAGAACGACTTACAAGACATTTATTCCTACTAGAGACCACTGCAAATGTATTGATTAAACAAGTATTCCGCTCCTTCAAACTTGTAAGTTCAAACATTGTTGGTGTCCTAACTGACCAACTTCATCGTATTTTAAAATCATTTTCTCATTTGCCAAAAAGAGAGACAAAAAGTTGGGAGCTAGATGTTTATCTATTCTTTAGATTATAGCATTTAGGATTAAAGACGATAGATCTCCAATCCAAGATTTCACCTGCTCTCTTCATGATGCTCCAAATATTTTTAAAAACAAGACCAAACTGGACTGCAGGCCGACCACTCTAGGAGTGGTACCTACACGTACACTTATGGATAATTCCTATCTTACACCCTTTACTGCTAAAAGCATGGGTGGTTTTTCTTGGTTTTAGCGACCTCCATGTTCTTTTCCACCAAAGCAACTGAAACATGGACTCATCTAACCACACAACACAATGTCAAAACGGCTTCAGCCCACTCATCACAGTAATAATCAGATCTTCCACAATGTTATCACTCCTATTTTCTACAAATGTGAGTCTTTCTTTAATTCCATCTCAACTTCTTGGCTGTACTGTTGGCATTCAATTTAAAAAATGATCATTTAATAAAATACCATTAAGTAAAATATTTTCTTCATCTGTTAAGGGTTGAAACAAAACGTGTAATTGCTGCATTTAACAAAATCCTGTCCGTTTTCTGATAATTGAGCTGCTGGCTGACAGTTATAAATCACTGTTAATTTTTTATTTTATTTTGTCAGTTCTATGAAAAAACTTTAAAAAAACGATGTCCCTGAACTTTTACAAGCAGTACTGATGAGACTGGATTTCTACGTTCTGATAAGTGTGTTTCTGGGAAAAATCTGTTTAAATATTGGCAGCAAATGTGAAGATCTCTCACATTAGTTGTTGGAAGGTGTGCATTTGGTCCCAGAGCCAGAATGTGTTTTCATTACAGACTGATGACTGGTTAGATTGGCGCTATGAGGGTGTATGTGTAAGGTCAGCGTGAGCCTGCAGACGAATGCTGCCTGCATGGAGGCAGAGCAGGAAGCAGGATGATTCACTGACCGTACGGCCTTCAGAAACCCTCTGCCTCTGTCCAAGGTGCTGGAATACTCTGCATAATTCTCCTCTTCCTCCTACTCAGAACCAACTCAGACTCTGCTCTGCATACGAGTGCTATGAACCCAAACCCTCAGGACCCGTTTGGCATGAATCAACAGATGGGTCGAGGTCCCCCACAGCGAAATGGTGAGAGTAACACACACACTCATTCACAGCTCAGGATTCATTGAAAGACAATTTTATTTCTTCTTAAATCATCACCATCATTTATACATATATGTTTGTGTAAATATTTACCATCCGCTTGGGTGATTGGGAGGTAGCGTTGGTTTTACCTTTGTTCGTAATGTTTGCAAAATATCTCATGAACCACCAGATGATTTTAATGAAACTCTCAAAGTTATCATGAGATGTTCATTTATAATGGTTTAATGTCAAGAGTCAGTTAACCTTAGAAAATACAAATCCGTTTATAACTCTGTCATTTTACTGATACTGGAATAAAATTGGTTGTGCTAGTGGTTAAGCCCCAACTCACACCCCAAATACTACACCTTGTAAAAATAGAAACTTTGGTTTTAACTGTTAAAGTCAACCATATTGTTTACCAAAATATCAATATTTAGTATTGTGCGAGATCACACTTAAGAAGATTTGACAGATTTCTGGCAGCCGTCATTCCTTCAGAACACTTCAGGGAAACTTTGCCGTTTTGATTTGCTTCTAGTATCCATTTTAATTCACTGTCATAAAAACGAAACACAAACTCTCCTCCTCGCTGTGCGTTCATCTTTTTAACACCTTAATCTAACTGCTGAAATGTCTCCTCAGCCTTCATTAGTGTCTACAGGAGCGGTTCATCACTAAATCCAACAAATCAGCTGTGTTCATGATCTAAAACATGCAGGAATCATGTCTGAGCTCTCGCGGTTCAAAAATCTCCCGATCTTGACTCTTGTTTGACTCCAATTGTGGTCGAACGTTCTTTTTATTCTTTTAGCTTCATCAGATAAAAGTTTTCTTTGTTTCTTCTGAGGCTCCAGCATGATAAATATATTTCAATAAATGCTAACCAGGTACAGCTGATCTGTTCTGAGGCGTAAACATGGATTGCCGTAAAACGTGACTTTGTGAGACTTCAGGGAAGCGGTCCAGAGAGGCTGAAGTTGCAAACGGGGTATCCTGCTCACAAGGGGCAGAGGGGGCTGAGAGACTTTTCATTCACCCTGGAAATGATCAATTTAGCACCTACTGGCTCAAGAAAATGATTTAAAAATATGAAAAATTTGCTTAGTATGCCTTTAAGACTTTAAATAAATTATAGTGTTTGTCCCAAAACAAAAGCTCTCACGCTTTAATATTTATTTTTGACTGCCTTTAGCTTTGATTACAGCAATGTCACACGATTTATTTCTATCCGGTGTTGCATTAATTTTCCATGAAGACCTTGTATTGTTGATGAGAGTCCAACTGCTGCACAAAGCCTTCTCCAGCACATCCCAATGATTCTCATTAGGATTAAGGTTTAGAGTCTGGTGGCCAATCCATGTGTGAAAATGATGTCTCATGCTTCCTGAACCACTCTTTCACTATTTGAGCCCGATGAATCCTGGCATTGTCATCTTGGAAAATACATGTGCCGTCAGGAAAGTCCCCTAGTCATTCAGTGTGTCCACGTAGTCAGCTGACCTCATTCTTTGGACACATGATGTATCTGAACTTAGACCTGATCAACTGCAGCAACTCCAGATCATAGACTGCCCCCACAGGTGTGTACATTAGGCACTAGGCAGGATGGTGCATCCATTTCAACGCTCTCCTCTTACCCTTGCATCAGTTAAAGTAAAATAACCCATGCAGTAATTATCCAATGGGAGGTTCGTGCTTAGTTAAATCCAGGTGGTAATGTTTTATTGAGTTAGTTCTTTTGCTAGTATAAGAGCTGCAAAAGTTGTTTTTTTAAAGTAAATTCTATTATGAACAAACTTATGAAGGCCTTCTGCACTCCAATACTGACCTCCCAATACTTAGTTTTCTGTTTTCTAGTATTTTACTAGACTTTCACAGTGAAAAGGGCCCAGATTTCTTTTTTAGTTTTTCTTCATTTTCTAAACAAAAACCTTTAACTTGTCGAGGATAACTCTTGAGATACTTCATGTAAAAGTCTTTCATTCCAAACTTTTGATTTGTTCACTAAAACATAACACCTTGAGATGTTTCTTGTTAAAGCTCTTCTGGCTGAGTTTCATTACAGGAACCCATTAAAGCTGTATGCAGCATCAATTAAATGAAGCAGTGAATCAAAGATTGTTCCCTCAAAGATTTTTTTGTAATCAAGTTAATTGAGTTACTCGCTGAATTATTTCAGCTCTAACTCAATGGCCCCTTAAAGGACAATCAGATTTTCCTTTTCATCAGTGCTGGATGCTGTGAATTGCTTCAGTTTTGTGGGATTTCTTTGTCTGTTTATTTGTTTTTATTCTTTGAAAATCCATTTGTATAACTATTGAACGTTTTTAACGTTCTGCTTGGGTTTTATTAGGATGAAGAGCCACTGAATTAGAATTGGTTTGACCTTGCATTTGCTGTTATGAGAAACTTTCACTGTGTTTCGTCTCTTCTGTAAGTGAGTGTGAATGACCGTGATGAACGGAGCAGACAAGATCTGTCAGCAGATGAAAGAGGAGGTGGAATGTTATCTCCCAACAAGGGCAGGAAGCATGACAGTGAGACAAACAAGGATGATTATTATCATTATTGAATCATTTTAGCATGCTGAGATTACAGTTGACTTTTATTCAGGGTATTTTACTTGAAAATGGAAACCTAAATCGTTGCAGAAGAAAACAGATGTTTTCAAGATGAATATCTTGTTACACAGCGTCTACACACTCCCCTGTCATTGTTATCGTCCCATTTTATGGTGTTTGTGTTTCTGTTCCTCTGGTCATTTATTAACAGGGAACACAGTCCATCCAGGCAGCTGTTTGTCAGCTCGGCCACATCGCCATTTCCCCTTTTCTTTGTTTAAAATGCTCTTTCATTTTCTAACTGAGCCAAAGCCAAAGATCAAAACTTGAGCCAAACATCTGAGCTTCCTTCCTCTTTTATTCATCCTGGTCATCCCGTCACTTTCCTCTTTCTGATCTCTGCACTGATAAAGTGGACGAGGAAGACGCTCCTCCAATTGATTTCTACTCCTGCGTTAAGCCAACATGCTCAAACAGGATGTTACATCAAGATGTGGCCCAAGAATGAGTTTCAGAGACAAACAGAAGCTCAAGAGAGAAGTTTAAAGTGAAAATCTTTTGTGATGAATGTCGGTTTTATTTAAATAGCACTTTATAGCAACCAGGGCTGCACCAATAGTGCTTCACAGCAGCAATACATACACCAAGAGTAGCACAAAAGACTATGAACACATTAGCGATACAAACTTGTAAATGACCAAGTTTGTGAACAGATCTAATGTGTAGAGGTAGGTTGCTCCAGAGGTTACAGGCACATGGCTTTGAATACGAACAAGAGCTCCTGTACTGGACAGGGAGCCAGTGTTATGTGTCCATGATATCTTGTACTTGTCGAGACACAAATATAGGCAAATGGATATGAAGTGGAAACAATTGTTTTTGTATTTGAAGCTATCCAATTTTTGAGCAAAAACAAATTCAGGAGAAATGTTGCACTTTGTAAAACTTTTAGACATCGCAGTTGACAAAACTGATGTTTTGACTCTCAAATAACAACTTGCACATTAAAAAGACCTATGTGGTAGCAGCAGTTAGAGCTTTATGATGATGTGTTCTCTGAGCCAGACGAACTGTACCGTTGTAGCCTCAGCAGGTCTACCATTGGCTGGGACAAGTTTAAGCCGGGCCAATCACAGTGCTCCTTTTTTTTTTAGCAAAACGTTGGGCAGGCTTAGCACCAGAGCTACGATAAAGAAAAACTACCAAGATGGCGTCATTTCTGTAAAGGCACTCATTTGAAATGGCTTTGGCATCAACTTTGGATGATTTAGACTTGGGCTTTTTTTTTTTTGAGACATGAGCAGATCGAAGTACTTTTATTCAAAAAATTATGTATTTGCTTTTTTTCTTTAATGGTGTATGGCGGACGACCCTTTTGACTGATTTCCATAGTGATGAATACATCACGTCCATTGCTCTGATTGGTCCTAGCGCTGGTCAGTAGCACACAGAGACAGTTTGAAAGACAAACGTAGATTCCACCCCACGACTGAGCTCTGTCTATGGGTCATCATGGCCAGACTTTATATTTACATATATAGGATGGCTAGTATTCTCTGATAGGAGGGTCACAGGTCAAATGGAAAATGACCCTGAGGAATCATGTATCTTTTCTCTTCTGTAAAGTCAACAAATGTTTTGCTTTGCAGTCTTTCATAAGCCGTTATATCACTGTGCTGCAGCTGTGTAAAAGTTGTCTGAAACTCAATTTCCTCGCATTAGTCGCATGGCCTTGATGTTTTGTAGCTTGAATTTTCAACACTTGAGACAAATGTTTTCTCAGAATAGTTGCAGAAGTGTTGCACAGATCAGTTTGAAACATGTCTCTGAATGCTCCTCAGACCACCTGAATTTAAACTGAGTTCAGGGTCACATTTTGTAAACACTAGTCTTCATGCATGTTCTTCTGCATGCAGCATTATTTGCGAGCATCCTCGTATATCTGTGCAGTCTGCTTCCCCACAAAGAGGCCATGACACAAAGGCAGCTCTTGTTAGAGAGCGAGCAGCGCTGCCTCATGGCCTCAAGCGTGAGCGCACAGAGCTGTGAAGCCCCAGGGCCTCGTTGACACCTCTCAGGGTTTCAACGGGTTTTGAGTGGTGTTAAGCCCTGGCTGATTAAAGAAGCATCTAACTAGGAATTACAGCTATGAGTCACCCCACCGGGCGGAAACACTTACTGCAGACGAGTTCAGCTACACTCTTATTATGCAATTTATTTTCTGCCGGTTGCTGCAAGGGGAAAATGAGCAGCGTCGGTCAGCAGGGATCTAGCGTTCGCCCTACAGCCGACAGAGCTCTGATTGGTGCTTTGCTCGTTCAGCAGACAGCTTGTTTTATCTTTTACAACCTCCATATTGAGTTTGATGCTGCCAAAGACACGAGCCAACCATTTTCCACCTCAGTTGTCCCGCTTCTGTCCTAGTTGCAAGTGTGAGCTACAGTGAATAAACACAGTTGAAGAGGGGATGTAATGGTGCCAGAGTGTTGTATCGACTCATTGTCCCATCTGCACCAGCAGGCGAAAAGCTGGCTCCCTCAGAAAGAATGAGTGCATGGAAGGAGCAGGAATGGGTGTCCACTGGATAAAAAGGCTAACGAAAGAGCTGCTATGTTCACATTTGAGCAGAGACTTGAAGGAGCCGTAAAGGGAGGCCTCTTTAGTTTTCCTAATAGGCAACACGAGTGTGGCTCAGGGAATGATGCTGCCCAGACGTGGTCACAGAATAGATGAAATAAAGGAGACCAGAACAAAAAGCCTGTTTTTTAGAAGTGAATCTGCAGTAAGAAGGAAGAGAAAAGGCCTCTTTGTTGTAGGAAAAGCAGTAATGCTCTCTCTATTCCTCATGGCTTTGAAGTCCCAACCAATTTTTTTGTCTCCCATTCCTCATCTCTGATTAATAACATGATGCCAAACACCCAGCTGCTGTGTGTATGAAACTGAATGATAATTGCAGAGTGTTGCAAAGAGCCTGTTTCTGTCAGAGGGGGTGATTATTGCACCAGACATACTTGCATTTTCAAACAGGTGGTTAATATTGAATACCTAATGTTTCTCTGCTCTTGTTTTTGTGTGTTTTCTTCGACGACCACCCCCCACTCTCCTCTTCCTTGTTTTTCATGGAGGCTGGCATGCAGCTAGTGTAAATGAGGCAGACATTGATGGCACTGGAGATGGTGAGTTTGGATTGTTTAAATATAAATGGAGGACTTCTTTAAAAACAGGTTTAAAATGAATTTTTATTTTTTGCTCTCTACAGTCTTCTCTTTCCCTGCTCTGCCTAATGAGGAAAATCTAATAGGTGTCAGTAAACCTCTTCCCAAGCAGCTACGGGAGGCCCAGAGGGTGAGATTGAGACTCATTTCTGATTTTTCCTGTAATGTTTGATACCTAGAAAACTCCTTGTTGAAGCAGATTAGATTCTTTACCCGGCGTTCACTGCTCTTACGTCAGATTACTTTCTTTCTGTCAGTAATTCAATGATTAAAGAGATCAGAGTGCACAAATTTACATTTTTAAACAATATTCATGATAAAAACATTTAGACTTGGATTTCCTCTGAGGTCAAATTGCATTAAGCATGTAAGCTAACAATCCGAAAAACCTTACCTGAGTTGCAGGTCAGGCATTTTAAATGAACTTCCTAGCAGTCATGAATTCAGGAAAATAACAACAAGGGTGTTTGAGGAAGTCATAGACAACCTGTGGTTGGATCCGGAGCAGCCAGAATGAAAAGAAAGGAAAAATGAGGAAATACCAGCTGAGGGTTAACCGTGTTCTTGCAGAGAAATAAACCAACACACACTTCTGCCGTGTCACAGAGTGTGACTGAGTCAAATAGCTTTGGGATGAGTCAGCATGTAGAATTAAAAAAAGCTTTCCTGTGTGTGAAGTTTTATAAATAGTCTATTTTACGTTAATGTCTTATTGTTCCGAATTCTACTTCAGTTGTCACAGATGGTTCCTCTTCAGATAATAGACGTTTGACCCCTCTGACCTTCTGTTTCTGCTGCACACACATGTGTGTACTAGTTTCTAGCTATTTTAAAAACAAAGATTTTCTAGCAATCTGAGAGCACCTAGGTTCAGTTCAGGTGATCACTAACACCTTAAATTCCTGCGGATGTTTTACAAAAGCACGTCGCCCTTCCTGTTGAACTAGCCTTTCCTGTTCAGCCTTAAAAAGAATGGAGACACATTTTCTGTAATCAAGCTACATAACTCAGAGGGTTGTAGGTGAAGCTTCCCTCATAACCAAAGAAACTCCCCCGTGGTTAAAGTGCTCCCCAAAGTTCCCCTCACTACCAGACATCATCACCGGTCTGGTTTAGCAGTTTTACCCATCTGAGTCATCACATTCCTGAGTTATCGAACTGTCTTTCAGGATCAAAGGATCATCCTCAAAGGATTCCCAAACTGACTCGTCCAATATTTGGGTTTTTTATTCTGATGTTCAGAGACCACCTAAAGCACCTCTGATTTCCTTAAAGAGCAAGTCCCCCCCCCACTACAGTCTTACTCCACCCACTCTTCCTGTTTGATAAAGACTGTGTACTTAGTGGGCCCTCTCAATCTTAAGATAATCAGAATTTTCTTTTTTTCTCATAGTTAAGTTATTTCAATGCATATTTGAGCAGGATTTAGTCAAGTGTATTTATGTGTCTGGTGATAAATGTGGGTGGTGAGATTTTTATTACTGGAATGATGGAAATACGTGTCAGTGACGTGTTTCTGTTTCTGGTTCAGGTCCAGTCTCTGGCACTAAGACCTAACTCGCATGAAGTGCCTGGAATCAAGTAAGTGTTCAATCTAGGGTCCTTGGTTGGGGGTGGGGTGGGGTCGTTACGCACCTGAAACATTTTTTTAACCCACACGTCCACTGAATTCCACTTTCTACATTCCTTGATATTGTGGTATTGATTGTCATTAATGAAATTAATTTTGAGCATTTTTAAATCTTTTATGTTCGAATCATGATGAAACAAAAGATAGATTATATCCTCGCTGCCTAATCCTCAGTCGTTGTTGTAATCTGGTAAACAACGGTTTGTCTTTATCAGAGAAAGGCTCCAAGGTATCAGTTTGTTTGTTTTTAATAGAGGCTGATAAATGTGTTATGGAGGCTAGCATTTGTTCACCAGTTTGTGTTCCAGTTTGTTTGGCGACCATTAGCTCTTTTTATAAGACACACCATGCCGGCAAATCAGCATAATACTGCCGCCACAGTGTGTCTTATGAACATGCTGTGGCAGCGTGGTGATGCAGGAATTTTGTGGCATTTGTTCCACCACGCTTGGTAGTAATATTGCCACAAAGCTGGACTTGTGAATGCAGATTCAATCATTCAAAACTTTATTTATAAAGCACCTTCCACTCCCATCATGGGAGGCCAAGGCGCTGAAGAACAACATAAAAACATGATAAAAAAATTAAAACAGTAAACGACAGTATAAAACTATAAAAATACATAAAACATGCATACATAATGCATGGAACATAGACGCATAAAAACAAGCAGACTTCAAGCAAGGTCTGGAAACGCTAGACGATAAAAATGTGTTTTCAGTCGACTCTTAAAAACCTGCAGAGGTGTAGATAGTCTGACGGACGGTGGTAGCTCATTCCAGAGGGATGGTGCTAGAACAGAGAAAGCCCGATCACCACGAGTGCGACACCTAGTGCGGGGGACCACAAGCAGGCACTGATCAGAGGAGCGCAGAGAGCGTGTTGGCACACGTCTCTTCAGGAGTGCCGATAAATAAGAAGGGAGACCTCCCTGCATGAAGCGAAAACTGCCCTCATACCCCCTTCATACCGCCATCATGTAATCTTTTGTAAAAAAGGCATGATTGCACCACATTACCGCCACGGTCTGACCACTTATAAACGACCAAACGCTCCCTGATGCCGCCTCAGCATTGCGGCAAATTGGCTGCATTGTTTTATAAAAGAGGCTTATTAGTGTTTAGATTTGCATCATATTAATGAGACAAAAAGTCTAATTATGATAATGGGAATGATCAATTATTAAAATTCAAATCTTCATTCATCAGTCTAATCCATTGTCTCTACTTCAGTATATTCCCGTCTCCGGAGCAGAACCCTGGTTTGTCCCACTACCAGGGCTCACTCAGTACCGGTGGCTCCCTGCCGGACCTCAGCAACCTGCAGTTCCAGTCTCCACTGTCCACCCCGCTGGACCCCGAAGACAACCTAGGGTACCCCAACCTCAGCGGGGGCAACAGCACTGGAAACCTGCCAGCTGCTATGATGCACCTCGGCATTGGGAACTCACAGGGTGAGTGGAGAGTTGGTTTGTTTCATCTAAACTTATAGAAAGAATTATTAGAGAAAGTTGAGGGTTGTTGTTTGAATTAAGTATTTTCATTTTCATTCTTAAAACTAATGACATCATTTATTGCTGTGTTACCGTCTTACAGCCACATCACAGATCTGTGAGCACAGAATACCAAACATATTATCTTCCTGATTTAAAGTATCAGAATTGTTTTTTAGTTCTGTATGAAATCTTTATTTCTAGAAAGAGGCTAACTAATAAATATTTCAGCTCTGATTTTTTTTTATATTTATTTGTTTTTGTTACCAAGCAGCACAACATTTCTATCTGCTATAACAAGTCTCTTTAAACGTCTGCTTTTTCATCATCATCAAGACATGAACTCTCTGTGTTCTGCTTGAAACAAATCTGGTGTTGATTTTCTGTGTTGTTGGTTTTAATGAGCTGAGGAATTCATCCAGCTTTAGATGTTGGAAGCACTGATTCAGTAGTCGAAGCCCGCTCCGCGTTTATCTGCCAGCCGATCATACATTATTAATCATCCACTGAGGCATCTCTCTGTCTCTGACTTCCTCACTCTGAGCAGCAGATCACACCCACTGCTGCTCCCTTTCACTCCTTCTCCTTTAGAAGTGTTGTTGGGCTCACAAGTCCGACACAGTTCAGCCTGGCCGAGCACCAAAGCGACAGAGGAATTTCGACCCTCTTTTTCACTCACTACAATCGGCTCTTTTCTTTCCTCTTCCCTCCCTCTCCCCCTGCTTCCCATCGTTCTCTCTCTCTCCCCAGTTGTACAATAAAGTCCAGTGTTTCATGTCAGAGACCGGAGAGCGCACTGGAAAATCATGTACATCCATACAGCTACCACATGTTCTCCTGCTTTACACCCGGATGAATCCAAGGCCTGTCTGATGTGTTGTTTCTCTGTCCCAGCAGGTCTGTCCTCCTCTCTCAGCAATCCCTCCATCCAGGCTTCTCTCAACAACTGCCAGCTGCAGTCGTCTCTCAGCAATCCCTCCATCAGCTCATCCCTGCGTCTGTCCAGCAACTCGCCCCGGAGGCGACCAGCTCCCATCAGCCCCCTCACGCTGTCTCCAGGAGAGGACCAGCGCAGGGGCCTGGCCAAGCAGCTGTCCCCTACCATGTCCCCCTCCCTGTCCCCCATTACACAGGTACTCGCTTTACACAGACAGCAACGTGCTCAACGAATCAGGTCTTCATGAAAAAAGAATCAAATCTGAATCCTGGTCCTTGTTGATTTGGACCCTTTAACAACTGATCTGTTGTTTTTACGTCTGAGCACATGGCTAATTAGCATGTCAGTGTTTACAAGCTACTACCTTCAGTTTCATTAAGGAATAAATGACGCCTTTAATGTTATGGGAAATTATTGTCACTTTTAAATGCTTACAGGATTTCCCTTTTGTTTTGTGTGAAAATGTTTCTGTTGGTTTTGTAGAAATAAGAGCTTTCATTTAAATGTAAAACATTTTTCTTCTGTATTTTTGTTCGAAACAAAAGAAAACCTTTGCTTCGTGTATGAAACTACAACAAAATGACCAGAAGAGCTGACTGTTTTCTTTACTGCATTGCAGAGCTACTGAGGTGTCAGAGGAATTAATTTTTAATAACTTTTATGTACTTTAAGCACAAACCCAGACTGAGGCTCGGTATCAGCAGATTCTTCATCTTTAATGGCTTAAATCAGTGTCAGGGACAAAAGATCCAGATTTCAGTTATGAAACAAAAAGTACATGAAGAAGAAGACATTGGTGACATTAAGCCTGCTGTAGACTAAAGGACATTTATAATTGTCCAAAATGTGAAACGCTCAAAGCTAAACTGATGCAGTCGTTCTGATGGGTGAGATGTTGTGAGTCTCCCCACTAAAGTCAAACTAAATCAGATATTTGTATTTGGTTTGTTAAACTTTGTAATAATAACTCTTGTCTGTAGGGAGTTGCTTTGGACACCAGTAACATGCCAAGGGAACCGCCCCCACCCTATCCACTCTACCAGCAATCCCAGCATGCAGTGGATCAGAGCAGACAGCGCCAAGCACCGCAGCAGCAGCCTGTTTCACCGCTTCAGAACATCCCACTGGACTTCAACACGGGCCACGTAAGTGCAGCGCACGTGCACGTCATACATGTGCATTTTGGGTTTTAGTGGTTTTGTAGAAAAGAAATCAGATTGAGAATTTTTGTACTAAAAGTTTACAGAAGATAAAAAATCTAGTCTGTGAAATTCTACCCAAACATAAATCCATCAACTAGGTATTTAGCTCTGGAGTTCCTTAGATGTTCAGCTTCATGTGTGTTACTGACGCACAAACGGATTTTCTGTTTTAGCAAAAGAAGAACAGAAATAAAAGTGTCCATCCTGCAAAGAATGCAGTTTAGACCAAGATGAACTAATGAGGTTACAGTTGTTTTGGTATAATCCCAAAAACATCATTATGCACGATCTTGTTGAACAAAACTTTATTACAGCCACATGAAAATGTAGATCAGTATTTGTAAAATTATGAGCGTGTTTGTTTATGACAGCCATCTTGATTTGGGTCGACTCCTAAAGGTAATCTGTTGTTCTGCATAGAAAAAGAAAAACAGTGAAATAAACAACATGACAAGACTCGATGCAACAGATCCAGACTTTATGGTTTTAGTTCCTATTAAACGATCAGTAACAACCAGGGTGATGGTGTGGGCTGTATTTCCAGCCCAGCCTAGAGATGAATGTAGAATAATGAGTAACATGAGTAACAACAAACCAAAGCTCTCCTCTGAGGACCCCGTTAGTCAAATGAATGGGTCTTTATTAGGATTCTGTTGGAGCCTGATGAGGACTTTACCCTTTCATTTAAATCATGTGAAGCAGGAAAACCCCAAAAACATGCAGGACAAGGGGCCCCAGGACAGCCTGGGAAACACTGGTTTCTGCTAGAAATCCATTCTTTCTTAATTAGAAATGTCTGCGGTCCCTTGACGAGTCTGTTCAGCATGAATACAAATATTTGTTTGATTATTAAATTTAGTTTTTTTCTTTTCTTCCCCACAGCAAAACAGTATGGCAGCACTCTTCAGTGACCCCTTTGTGGAGCAACATTTCTCAAATCGCCAGGGCAAGACTCTGTCCTATCAGGTGAGAGATTAGGAGACATGCGGAGAAAAGCTGAAGTCCAAAAGGACATCTGAGTTTGCTTTGGAATTTGTAAATTATAGGATAAAACTGTTTTATTTTTCTGTAATTACACAGATGTGGTGGTAATAGTAAAAGAAATCTAAAAGGACCAAAAGTTAGAAAATGTTAGTATTTAGGGATGAGTCTTGTATTAATCAAAATATCTTTTGTGAGTGGACAACAGAAAAGCAGCACGTTTTGTCTGTCTTGTAAAGGGTTATAGAATTTGAAACCACATTTACATTGTTGAATATAGGCAGCTTAGGGGGTCTAATGTAGCATACCTAAAGGGCTGTGCCGTCTCTGGCCTGCTTTCCTGTGTACATTAGTGATGTTAGAATGGCAGCTGAGAAAGGCTTCGTTCTGAGAAAAGTTGGTTTAACATGTCATCAGTTTAGACACGCACCCTTAAATCAGCATTTTTCAACCCACTTGAATGTCTGCTAAATATAAACATTGGTCACGGTAACCCCAGCTTTCCACTGTATACGTAAGCATCGCGCAAGTTAGGGCAGGGGTCTCCAACACGTCGCTCGTGAGCTCGACGCACTTAAAAGTCGCTCTTTTGGAAGCAGCCAGCGAGCCACCCTGCCTGACTTGTAATAAACAAGGGACGGCTTTAAAATTTGATGGCAAGCTGTCCCCGTTTTTTGTGATATTTAACCTAAAATTAGCATTTTGGGGAAGTAAAATAAAAATCTGATTATTGCACAAATCTTTCGGCAAACGTGTTCTACTGGAAAAACACAGATTCATATCTCGGGTTGCAGCACAGATCCTCCGTTTCTCTCAACTTTGATCTCAGCAGCTGCAGCTGGAGTGGTGATGAAGACGTGCTTCTATCTAAAGAAGACTGGTTGAGAGGGTTTCCACCGGCCGTGAGGTAGCACGTTTTGGACGTGTCCAGAAGCGTAGTGACACGTTGCTCTGCTAAATTTAGGCTTTGAGTCTATTTTTTACACACTATGTTTCCAGAATGCGTCAAGCTCGGTAGTTCAGATTGGGCCAGACAGGAAGTCAGGCACGAGACAGTGTAAAACATCTGGCAACTTTCAAAACAAAAGACACGTGCAGATTTACAGTTGCTTAAAAAATGCCATGACCTGTGACGCCTCTGTAAACTGAACAGACTTTACTGGTTATTGTGTGAACTGCTGATATCACGCACAGTCTTTTAATTCTCCCAATGATGTTGTGACCTCGTGGGACCAGCTGCATGGAAGGCTTTCACTGATGATTTGCGTCTGAAAAGCTCCTGGTAGGAAGCGTGCGGGGAAAATGTCTTTTAGATTAGGCAACACATACTCATCCAGTGGAAAGCCTGGGATGTACTGGGAAAAGCCAGATAGATCTGATAAAGTTATGCAGGTACTGTACACGGCTGTACAGAGTTTCTACCTTCAGGCAGCATCATGGAGCCATCAAGGTAAACCGGCCAATCATCATGCAGCAGCATCATGCTCTGGCTGAGTGGGCGGGGAAAACCAGTCTTTCTACTGTAGAGCTTTATTATGAGGTTATGTTTGTCCATTTATCAGAGCCCCTGGGCCATTGTGAGCCCCAACAAAGTTTCATATGATATCTAGAAGCTCAGAGAACAGTTTTAATGGTAACAACAATAAACTTGTTCTAGGACACCTTTAGTAAGGTTTTGTTTAGTCCTTGTTATGAGAAAACATTGTAAGAGTTGTGACAGCAGTGCGACTGCCAGTTTGACCGTGGCTGACTTTGTGTTTTCTCTCGATGGCCACTTTTCTTTCCATCTGCCACCCAGTTGGACCAGTTCAGTTTGTTGGAAAATGCTATGAGCTCCACAGCAGGGGGGTCCTGCTATGATCCTTCATCGTCCTCTTCATCCTCCCTCTACCACTCCCAGGCAGCTCTGTCAGGGCTGGGGGGCAGCCACGGCAGCCTGCAGGACCCGATGCACATGAGATCCAACATGCTGTACTCCAACTGCAGCGGAGGGCTGCCCAACATCATCCTCACAGGTGAGTCTGAGGCCTGATGGCTGTTCTGGCCTCCTCTATGGTAACAATCAATGTATCACTATTTTATAATTAACAGATAAACTCAATGTTCAGCTGTAGAAGTAGTTCTGATCCATGTATTTGTGGATTCATTTTTTGGCATTATTTATTTACTCATAATAACCATTCAGGCAAGTTTCTTGTCAAGTATAGAAGTTCAACGCCATGGTAAACTTAGCTGTGTCCTTCCCTTTGAAAGACTCCAAACTACAGGAGCCAAATGCCTCCATGTTTCCTCCCTGTTGTGTTTAGGGTTCAGGTTAAATTTTATATGTTATGTTAAGTTATTGTTTAGTATGCACTGATTCTGGTTTTGTGGGCTGATACTGATTTCTAATTCCTGTGTAGCTCAGTCTGATTCCAATGTACCTCTAAGAGAAGTGAACACGTTCCATAAGGAAGATTTGACTTCTTAAAGGGGTCATCACCTATAATACCGTGGATATCTACATCCTATTATAGTCTTTTAGACCATTAAAATAAATTGTATTGGAAAAATAAATTAAAAATGTGATTTTTTAATCCTTTATTGTAAAGGGCATATTTTGTCGCGAGATCACACACGATATTTCGGCAGTCTCGGACGCGCGCGGGACTGAGGAGAGTGTTGATTGGTGGAAGGAAGCAGAAAGCAGCTTCAGCGTCTCGCTCCAAAATAACAAAAGTTATAACTGAACCCGACCTGGCAGTGACCTACGGGATCTAACCGTGTATTTACGAGCCCGAGCCTCGTGCGTAATGGCGTCCTCGTTTGTTGTTGAGTTGGGACAAAGCAAGCTAACAGCCAGGCATCGGCTCTTATGCTGTTGTGAAGATGGAATACACAAACTGATTGGAGTTTTGTCTCCCATAACACGAATTATAACATGAGTCGTCAACGGTAAGACATAATTTATGCGATTCACGTTATGAAATGAGCTTTGTTGTGCTGGTTTGTTCGCTGCTGGTTCATATTTGTTTATATTCGACCTTTGTGTCTGCATATAGGGCCAGAGCTCAAGTTCTCGTGTTGGAATGCGCGTGCTCGTGGGGTGCATGTGAGCTGGTTGAAGAAGGCAAGATTAAACAAACGCTTCAATGTTAAATATCGGCTTCTCAGCCAGTGAAAAATCATTAGGAAGCCATTATAGACATGTTTTTAAGTGGAAAAGTGAAAATTTCAGGTGATGACCCCTTTAAAGCAAACTAGAACACAATGGTGCATTCAGGTACTGGGAAAAATGTAGTTTTTTTTTTTAACTTCTTCTTGGCAGTAGTGCACTCGCAGACCAGAAAAAATATTTAATCAGTTACAATGAATACTGAACAATTTTAGAGTCCCATGTGAATAAATGAACAAATGTTTCACATAACTTAAAACGCCACAGACTTGTTTTCATCCACACACATAAATGAAATGAGTTTATTCATCTACAGAGGGAGTTGGTTTGTATATTTACTTTTGAACTTTTATTATTTTTCTGTAAAATGCTTTTTAAAGGGATACTCTGCAGTGTTGGCTTGCTTTTAGCACCTCCTAGTGTTCCATTGGTGAAAGCAAAAGTGAAACTTATCTCCTCACTCTGCGTTCGTCTTTTTAACACCTTAATCTAACTGCTGAAATGTCTCCTCAGCCTTCATTAGTGTCTACAGGAGCGGTTCATCACTAAATCAAACAAATCAGCTGTGTTCATGATCTAAAACATGCAGGAAACATGCTGGAAGCAGACTGCAGCGCCAGGCATGTGAGCTCCACTTTACTAAGTCCAACAGGTGGCAAACCAAACAAGAGTTAAGGGGTATTTCTCATGAGGAAATGACAATATCACATGATAAAAGGTCCAAAAAGTGGATTTTTCATGATATGGAATCTTTAGGCTAGCCTGGCCAGCCATACCAATGCTTCCGCTGTGTAGAATAGACAGAGGGAGAGTCTGGCAGGCCAGGCTACCTTTAGGCTGCTGCTAACCTGTCACATTTATCGCCTCTAGGGGGCATTTGTTTCCCTGCACTATGATGCAGAGCTAAAGGGTGTAGCTGTGATTTTTGCGTTAACAGCAGGAAACCTGGAATAAAGCAGACACGGAGTTCTGATGCTGATCTCTAGTTTTTATTTGATCTTTCCTTTATGGATTCAGTCCTTTTAGATGAAGACGTTTTTGAATCAGGATGAAAGAGCAAGAGAATGTGATGATGCATAGAAGAATTATTAATGTATCTTTGCAGCAGGATTTTCCTGTTACTGGCTGGTCATTGACAGACCTTCCTGGCATCTGAAGTGTTTACGTTGTACTTTTCTTCTAAAAGTAAACATTTGTTGGAGAGTTTTTTTAAAATGAGACGTAAAGAGGACAGCTTGTTTTTAGAAGCTTCTGCAGTATGGTTTTCAGTTGCCAGAGGAGGGAGATGAAGTAGTTGACTCCGCTGCCCCGGGCTCTTGCTTTGATACTCCTGTAGGTGCTGCTGGTCTGATCAGAGCAAAAGTTTCAGCTCCACGCTTATAAACCCAGAGGAGAAAGAGCCGTCCTGACTAATGATGAGGGCGGCGATAGTAAGAGGAAGTGTTGTCACCCACCACCGTCTGTTGTTTGTGTCTCAGATGACTCCAACCCAAGTTTGTCGAAGGACATCAGCAACGCCCTCTCCACCGTACCCGAGTGCTTCGACTCGGAGGGAGGCTTCCCACTGGAGGACGAGCTGCGCATCGAGCCGCTCAGCCTGGACGGTCTGAGCATGCTCAGTGATCCCGACATGGTGTTGCCAGACCCATCTGTGGAGGATACTTTCCGCAGCGACAGACTCTGAATATGAAGACTGTCACACAATTTGAGACAGAAAACACACACCCACACACACGCGCACATACACACGGATTTACAGTGTAAAAGTGTATAAATCTTAATATGCATGCCATACGATGTGGATTTGGCCTACATGCATGCATCCAGCGCCACTAAGAGTCATGAAATGTGAAAGACGAGCAGCTTGCAGACAGAAATCTTCATCTTTTAATTAGGAGGCTTGTGAACAAACACTGTTTACACCTGCTTTGCTCAAACTTATTCTGATGCATGCTTGCGCTCACGTTTGTCAGATTGTTTAAAACGATGCAGCTGTGTGTTTAAAATCTGCTCTAGGACCTGATGCAGGTCCAGCTCTGAGTCTTTGCTCCCTGCAGACGGCCTCTACTGAAAACCAAAAAGGAAAACACAAACAAGGGGCGATCCAGAGTCGTGTGTTTTTCTCTCATCACCAGCTCACAGCCCAATATTCCTCCTCTCTCTCTCTCTCTCTCTCTGAAGCCATGGAAACACTATAACCATGGTTACACACCATAGCAACCCCATCACCGTGCAGAAGAGCAGCAGAAATGCCAACACATAATTTACGTTTCTCTCTGCTGTAATAAAGGAGCGGAGCCCAGCGCAGAGTTCCAGTTACGGCTCGCAGCTGGAGCAGCGACCACCGACGGGTTTCTTCTAGGAAACAAAGCCGGACTTCTGAATAGTCCTGGGATGAAGAACAGAGGAGACTCGACTCCTCAGATCATGCTTCTTTGTATTTGGTGTCTGATCATTTTGAGATTGTTGCTGCAGATTTTTAATATAAATGTATATATTCCTACGTAAGCCTCAGATTTTAGTCTCTTTTTCAAACAAGACAAGAAGGGCAAACTGTTTACAAAGATGAGATTGTATTAAGTAAATATTACTAATATTTTGAATTTCCAGTTGAGAAATAAAATTCTAAGATTTGTTGAATAAATTATATATTTTTCTTGCAATTTGGATGAACATTGACTTTTGTTTGTGGCAGAACTCAGGCAGCACTGAGACGATTGAACATCAAAGTCCCACTTTTTATTTTGTACGTTTGTGTTTGGATACCTAAAATGTACGTTCATGGTTTTTGTTTTGTACTGACTTGTAAAGGCGCTTGTACCGTACTTATAACCTGATTGTGAATAAGGGCATGCTCTGTGCTACTGTGGAGGGATTTTTATCCTACATCTTGGCTTCTGTCTGTCTGTTTCTGGAGTTTAGTAAAGTGTCCCCATGTGGCTGCACAGTCAGAGCGATGCATTCAGAGAATAGATAGTGTGGACAGCACTGCACTTAAAAGTTTTTTTTTTTTGCACTAATTGGTTCACATTGTTTAGATTTTTTTTTACCTGAAAACCCAAAGAAGTTGAATGAAGCCATGGGTAAGGAAGGTGTGTGTGCGTGTGTGTTATTAGTGCATTTACACACCTTTAAAATCCTGATCAGCAGCTGTTCGGCTATAATTTGGTGTGAAAAAGAACAGATTTTTGTTTCTGGGTCCTGTGAGATTTTTGTAAAGAGCTCCTATCTGCAGTAGATTATGTAACAGCTCAGCCATTCTGGGCATTGAGTGCCCCCTAGTGTCACTTTTGAAAAAGAGCTGGTGTTTCATGTTTGCTTTTTTTACCTATGCAACCTTTCCAGAGTGAAACCTGTTGAACAGGTGCAGCTTGCACATTATGCAGCAAAGCATGGCTCAGTTTTTTTCTAACCTACACAATGTGAGGGATCAAATTTGATAGATATTACACGTGTCCACTGTGAACGGTGTGTCAACAGAGGGGGGAGTTTGAGCACCGTTTTTGTTGTTTTTACAGACTGTGTCACTGTGTAGCCTGTGGGGTCTTTTTGTGCATGAAAGATTCAATGTCAATATTTGTCAAATTAACTTTAAAGGGGGGTTTGTCAGTTTGTTTTATGTCCAGTTTCTTGTCATTTCTTTAACCCAATGGGAGATGGAGACGCATTTTGGTGTAATTTAGCTGTTTCTTAGGTTTCTTTCTTTATTCCCTCCTTGTTCCTGCCTGTTTTCCTGCTGTCTATTCGCCTGCCTTCTGCTGCCTTACTGTGTTTGTGTTTCCATATTCCAGCTGTTTCCTGCATCACTTCTCTTTAGCTTTAGCTCACTTTTCTCTGCCTGTGGTTGTTTTCTGTCATCTGGTCTCAATGTCAAGATTATTTGTATTTTTCAAGGTTGTTTTTGTTTGTTGCTTAAAAATGTACAGTTCTGTTATTTAAAGAATGTTTATGCCCTTTAGTGTTACTTTTTTAAGTCATTTGAGTTTTTCCTCAAGGTAAAAATTTTATTGGTTTGTAACGTATGTTATAGTGCTTATCTTTCTGATTTAATATAATCAATAAAAAATATATAATTGTTTTAAAATTGCTAGATTTTTTATTGTTTTTCCTTTTTCTGTTATTGGCTGGAGCTCTTTGAGATCTTCTGATGTGAAGGGCGTCATCCATCCATTACAAATTTAATATCACATTAAAGTTTTCAAAGAATTCCAGTGAAACTTTTTACAAAAGTATTAGAAAATTAAAAGCAAAATAACACCATCTTCGTTTAAAGACCTAAATTCTAAATGAAAATGAAAAATTTTAATTAAAAAATAATTGAATACCATAGATATTGAAGTGGACACATTACAAAATAAAACAAGCTCACAAGTTGCTAGAGAATGTGAGTCAGTATTTCATATAAAGTGTGCAGATATTTGTAATCACACATAAGTATATGATTATCTTTTTAACAGTTAAAATGTGTGTATTTGGTGTTTCTTTAGTGTTACTGCTCAGTTATTTTTCTGTTTAGGGAAACCCCTGTGGTTGAAATTGTAATCCTCTAATGTTGGGCAAATGTCGCCCTCTGGTGGAGATTTTGTGGAAGTATACAAATGTTTGAATTTCATTTTGATTTTTTCTAATTTTGGGGTAATCAATTAACAATTTTAGATTTTTAAAAATAATTCTGGCCTATAGTAAGAGCTATCTGATGAAGTCAAAAGAAAACATATGCAACCTAGACACTGATCAATATATTGATCTATGATGTCTATGGTTGCAACTGTGAACATGCTAACATGCTAAAGCTGCCTCTTTGGTCTTAATTACATAAACAATAACAAACGTTTGTATAATTGTTACCCTACATGATAGAAGTAAACATTTCTTTACAATGATAGAAAATCTATGGGCTATTGTGAAGAGGAAGATGCAATACGCCAGACCCAACAATTCAGAAGAGCTGAAGGCCACTATCAGAGCAACATGGGCTCCCATAACACCTGAGCAGTGCCACAGACTGATCGACTCCATGCCACGCCGCATTTCTCCAAGAGCACCCCAGGCCAAAGGAGCCCCAACCAAATATCGGGTGCTGCACATGCTCATACCTTTCATGTTCATACTTTTCAGGTTGGTCAACATTTCTAAAATTCCTATTTTTTTTTTTGTATTGGTCTTAATTAATATTCTAATTTTATGACCAGCACCTGTGTGTGTGTGTGTGTGTGTGTGTGTGTGTGTGTGTGTGTGTGTGTGTGTGTGTGTGTGTGTGTGTGTGTGTGTGTGCGTGTGTGTGCGCGCGCGCGCGTGTGTGTGCGTGTGTGTGCGCGCGCGCGCGTGTGTGTGTGTGTATATATATATATGGAACTGTTGGAATGCTACTACTCCAGTAACCCTAGTGGGAGGGGTTACATGCAGAGAATGCGGGAAGAATGGTTACTTTGAAACCCACTCTCAACACTATCAGCCCAACAACTAGTAGCTCAGTGTTCCAACATCCATACACAGCAACTTGAGATTGATGAGATGCAACACAAATGCTACGGCAAGGGGGAACCAGGAATCAGGATACAAGGTCAGAGGTGAGTTAACATCAACTCCCCATCCAGAGATTGAGTACAAAGCCCCAAGTGAAACAATGCTGAACGAGGCAGCAACTGACCTAAAGCCAATTCCAACAGCTGAGTGAAGTACCATCAGAAATTCTTGAAGATGTGAATGCAGCATTGAGAATGATTCCTACAACCAGCATCACTGAAACCAGTGAGCTGATATATACTTCAGCAGCAGTGATCCGTGAGATGCTTGGCTACAAGAGCATGAACAACCATTAGAAACTATACCCACCATGGAAAAGAAGGTTGGTCAAAATCAAGGCAGCACGGAGAAAAGTGAGCCAACAGTCAGAGTTTCAGAAGGGTACAATTAGAAAAACAGTAGCCAAGAACTATAGCCACATACCCATACCTGAAGCACTAGAAACTGCCAAAGTCTCCAAACCTTGGACAACTGCCTAAAGAGATACACAAGAGAAAGTGAAGCCAGACGAATAAACCGTCTCTTCTCAACCCAACCAACTAAAGTGTACTCTCAGTGGCAGGGTAATAGCAGCAGAGCAGACCCACCATGGCTGGAGAAGGAGGCATAACACAACAGCAATGCAAAGTGGCTAGCCTCTCTAAGAGAAGACCACAGCAACCTCCCTGAGCAGAACCCAGTACCCATCACTGTGGCAGACATCCAAGACAGAGTCTCAGGTATGAAAAACTGGACAGCACCAGGGCCTGACATGATCCACGCCTACTGGCTTAAGAAGCTCACGGCACTCCATGAGCGCCTGGCAGCACAAATGAACCAGCTGCTAAAGGATGGGACTCGCCCTGAATGGCTAACTGAAGGGCACACAATCCTGATCCTGAAGGACCCCTCAAAGGGTACAGTCCCATCCAACTAATAGCCTGTCTCTCCACAAAATGGAAGCTCATGTCAGGCATCATAGCGACTAAGATAAGTAAGCAGATGGATCGATACATGAGCACAGCACAGAAGCGCATCGGCAGAGATACCAGAGGAGCCAAACACCAGCTGCTGATAGACCAAACAGTCACCCAAGACTGCAAAGCCCAACACACCAACCTGTGCACGGCCTGGATCGATTACAAGAAAGCCTATGACTCAATGCTGCACTCATGGATCATTGAATGCTTGGAGCTGTACAACATCAACAGGACTCTGAGAGCCTTCGTTGCAAACTCAACGGGGGTGTGGAAAACCACCCTTGAGGCCAATTGCACAAGTCTCCATCAAATGTGGCATATACCAAGGAGACGCCCTGTCCCCACTGCTGTTCTGCATAGGTCTGAACCCTCAGCCAAATAATCAACAAGACTGGCTATGGATACCGACTCAAGAATGGAACCACAATCATCCACCTCCTCCTCATGGATGACATAAAGCTGTACGCCAAGAGCGAGCAAGACATCGACTCACTGATCCACACCACCAGGATCTACAGCACTGATATCAGAATGTCATTCAGACTTGAGAAGTGTGGTTGTATGGTGACAAAGAAATGGAAGGTAGTCCACACAGAAGGGGTCTCACTCCCAGAAGGAACAATTGCAGACATGAGGACAGCTGCAAGTACCTTGGTATACCACAAGCAAATGGCAACCTCGACGAGGCCGCTAGGAAAGGAGCCACAGCCAAATACCTACAACGAGTAAGGCAAGTCCTAAGAAGTCAGCTCAATGGCAAGAACCACAATCAGCCAAAGGTGCTTTTGGTATAGAGCAGCTGTGTGCTGTCACATTAAATTAATGGCAGTAACACTTTTGTGTTTATTTCCAAAGACTAAATTGAAGTCAGATGGCAGCAATTTGAAAGTAGATAATTTCTGCCTATTGCCCATGAAAGGTAATTTGCCATATGGGAAACACCTATCAGGTGTTCAGGGACAATTAGTTAAAAAAAATCTTAAATTACTAAATTCCATCATAGTTCTGGTTTGGTTGAATAAAGATCTAAATCTTTTGTTTTAGGTAAAAAGTATGTAAGAAAAGAGGAAATGAGCTCCATTAAAAATGTTGAACTTGGTTTAGTTAACTAAACTAAGAGTTTTACGGCAAAATAAAATGTGAAAAGAACAGTTTATCGTTAATATTTGATTAAAATGTAAAATTTATAGCAAAACATTTGTCCTCATTGGGTCATCACAACATTTGGTGCCCTGTAGGTGGAAATTTCAGTCCATACATTCACATACTCGGGCTGTGTGTGACCGCAGTAAAGTCAGGCAGATGGGCAATGTGGGCTCCTGGAGATCAGCCAGACCTCATATATCACATGCAGCCTGGGAGCAAGTTCCCAAAACAAAAACATGCACACACAGCACAGCGAGGGAGCTGAGCAGATAATCACCATCGTCATTCAGAGAGCTGGAGTCGGTCCACACAGTGAGTCTGGGCAGGTCAGGATGCCAGCCTGGATTCCTTTGAGGGTTCTGTTGGTGTGTATGCGCCCCCAGGTTCCCACCAGCTGGATGGCGGGTTGAACTGAGCCACAGCCTGGGAGTAATTAATGACGTCCATAATGCTGCTCACAGTCTGACAGAGCAGCGCTTTTATTGTATTTGACTTGTTTTCTAGTAGTTTAGAAACAAAGAGCGATGAAGTGTTGGCCAGTGGTAGATGGATAAAACCAACCCTCAGCAGGGTGAAGAGTTTTAACTTGTTTACGAGAAACACATCAGCGCTGCTTATCTTGGCTGAAGGATTTATTCTTGTCCCAGACGTTTTATGTGCATCTCACAGACGTCATCAATTGGATCATAATGGATAACACTGCTGAATAATTCCTTCTAATCTCAATCTGTAACTGCAACCTCAGTGTGATGGAACTGGATTTCTGTCTAAATATGTATTTAAGAAGTAGAGCGGATTTAAATTTTACATTTACCACATAGTGTCTGTCCTCTTTGCACATGTTTGCTGTTTGTTTTGCTCATGATTATAAAGATTTTCTCTGCATTCTGTTGTGATGTGTGTTTATCAGCATACAGCTTCAGATGAATCAGAGGGAGGGCTTTACATCCACCCTGACCTTCAAGCAGCCATGAGACCACCAGGAGGTGGAGTTTAATTCAGTCTGTAAACTTTTTTAAATCTGCAGCAGCCCACCTCTTGGATTCCCATTCTCATCAGTAAATCTCAGCCTATGAAGAAACACTGTTATTGCAGTCGTCCAACTCTTCTGTAAAACATATCAATAGTCCATTTAGCTCCAAGCTGGTGCAACATCCTGTCACTAACAACTGTTCTACTTCAGATCTATCTTTCCTGGTGAGGTGTCGACTGCTTCTTTAAACACTAGAATTCCAAATGTTTCAGAATTTCTAAATGTTCTAATCTCATGCCCCTTTTCCCAGCTGAACACGGCTCAGTTCAGCTCAACTTGACTCAGTTCAGCTCAGTGCGGGTTGCTTGTCCAAGTCAAACAGACATTGCTCTAGTGGGTGTGCCTGTAATAGTGTGTGGGGGTTGTGGACACTTGCAATCTTTACCTGACACAAAAGTAGCGTCCCAGAGAGCCCCAGTCCCTGAGGCAGAGAAACACCCCCACAACAGGATGCTGCCACCTCCATGCTTTACTGTAGGTAAGGTGTGGTGTGTCTCATCTGACCATAAGACCTTTTTCCTTTTGGCATCAGAATCTTCAAGGTGCATTCTGGTAAAGCTCAAACAAGTTTTAATGGGGCCTTTCTGGAGAAGTGGCTTTTTTCCGTACGACCCTCCTGAACAATCTGTGGAGTGCTTGTGAAATTGTCACATGCACAGAATGACCACTCTTTGCCATTGGCCTCTTGGTAGCCTCTCTTGCCAGTTTTCTTCTTATTCTTCCATCCAGTTTGGAGGGATGACCAGATCCAGGATAGGTCCTAGTAGTGCCAAAAACTTGCCACTTCATTATTCTAGCGTTTACTGTGCCCCTTGGATTGATAAAGCCTTTGAGACTTTTTTGTATCCATCTCCTGCCGTATGTCTGTCCACAACTGTCTCTGAGATCTTTTGAAAGTTGCTTGTCACCCATAGTCAGTTGTTTCTGTCAGTTGCACCACCAAGCAGGAGGATGCTGCAGAAACAGCTGTTTTTATGCTCCACTTATCACATTGATTACAATCAATCACAGGCGGAAGCCAACCATGGCCAGCTAAGGAAATGGTGGTTACTTCTACTGATTGAGTTTAAAAGTAGTGTTGGGGGGGAGGGCTGATCCTTTATTAATCTCAGTATTTCTTTTTTTTACGTCTTATTGCACTGTAACTTTTACATTTTTTGATGAATGTTAAGGTTGCACTGGATAGGCAAAGCTGGTAATAGATATTTTTGTTTGTGTTTCTATTTAAGGCTGTAAAGCAAAAAGATTGAAGTCTTTCAGAGAGCATGATTCTCTTCTATTCCCACTGTAAGTAAAATATCTGCAAAATACAAATTCATTGAATCAAAACATACAAAGATAATGATTTTTTTCAGTAAGTGCCCTGTGTATGCCCTGTATAGCCTGTACAGCTCATCTTCACCTCTTATAATGTGAGTGACTGAAATAAAGCCACATGACAGAGCAGAAACGGCTCAAATGAGCATTGCTCCCAGAACAGCAGGAGCAGAAGCATCTGATCTGTGGTCTGCTCTGTAAACCAAGTCCTGGATCTGGCTCATGGCTTTGGGGGTTGTTTACATGCTTTTGTCTTATTCTCATTCGACCACTTTGAACCATATTCCTGCTCAGTGGGAACATCTGACGGCAATAAGCGGGTACGGGATGACTTTGTTTGCTGTGACATTTTCAATTCCACACATATGAAGTTTTTTATGTCGACACATTTTTTTATACTGACAAAACTAACATTGAGGGTACTAAATGCAGAAAGTCTACACACAACATTTGCCTTTATGAGGACGATATTTTACTCTCCCTCCAAAACCATTCATCCATCATTCCCTGAAGCAATAAAACTGATAAAAATGTTTTCATCCATTTCAGACTATCCTATTAACTGGAAAAAAATCAAAACCCCAGGCAAGGGTGTCCTCTCCATCCACCATCTCTATGGGTTGGGGGGCTGGCGCTCCGCCGAGAGGCAGGGCCGGGTTGGCTTGGTTGTCCCATGCTGGCTGTCCTCGCAGGGCGTTGGGTTGGACCCTTGGGGCCTGGGGTTGTCTCACTCTGGGCTGGGCTGTATCGGTGGGGGCAACAGTGTGCTGGGCAGGGGGATCCAGGCCTGGTGGCCCCAAATGGGTTCCCTTTGGCAGGGGGCTGGTGCCCTGACGTCCTCTGGAACGTTCTCTGAAACGGTTTCTAGGCATCTTAATGTTAAATTTGTAAGGTAATTCACCTAAAAAAACCTGTGTTAATGTGTTTAATTCACATATCACTTTTTGATTGCCTCAGATAAAATAGTTCAGTGGAATTCAGTCGTGCGTATCCTTCGGCTCGTTATCCGTGGCAGTTTCCACACTCCATATACGTGGGCCCCAGACTCTGGTGCTGGTGAGACCTGGGCTGCTGCGGGCAGCCCCTCCCTCATCATATACACAACATTAACAAACAAAAACAAAACAACACTCTTGGTGACAAATCCACATGCACCCACAAACACATAGAGAATCACACAAACACACACACACACACGAACATATTCTATAAGATATAGACGCATGCATGCTCACATGTGCGCGTGCACACACACACACACACACACACACACACACACACAGAAGTACATGCTACTACAAATATAGACAATACCATTTAACAGTTCCTATTTTATTTATTCTTGTAGATTTTTTATGATGACCCCAATGTTATGCCCCGTCTGTGTATTTGTCTGTTGTCTATTTGTTGTGTACTGTTGTCCCTCCATTCCCCTCTCCCTCTCTTTTCCTGTTTGTGTTGTATGTCTCTTTTCTCCCTGCCTGTTCACTCTGGTGCGTAAGCAAATGCGGGCTACAGGAGGAATATCCCACATCCCTCTTGCTGTAGATTAAAGCTGCTCTGGCATATTATGGCACCCGGATTAACCATTCTGTCTGCTTCAACTGCCAGGACAGGACAGGTTAAAAATAAAAAATAGATAAAATATCAACACATGCATGCACGCACGCACGTAGGCATACACACACACCACACTCTGCTATAAAATCCCTCTTACAGCTGTGTTTGCTTATGTTTGCAGAGTGATGTGTTTCTTAGACTACCGTGTCGTTGACATAAACACATCCCTCATTGAAACAGTGCTACCTGAGCATAACAAGTGTTTATCTACGAGTGTTTGATAGATTGTGCTTGTGGTATCGCCCCATGTGTCTGACAGGAGTCAGCCTGTCCTGAACCATAACGTTTACTGGACTTCACTGAGTCATTGAGGTGAGATCAGCCTGGACAGATGCAGCACATGTTTCTTATCAGCATGTTTGACAGCAACACTGACTGAAGGTTGGTGTGAATTTACTGGGAAGAGCCTCAATGTTTTCTACCTCACATAATAAAATCCTATCCAGTGCTTTGAGTTACTACTTATTTGCTCCTTTACAGATTTAGTCTGTTTTTGCTTTTTTGTTATGCTTAAATGTTTCAGAGCATCAAAAAAATTTCAATATCAACTTCAGTAAATACAAAATACAGTTTCAAACAATCATTTCAATTATTAAAGAGAAAAAAATCCAAACCAACCAGGTACCATGTGAAAACGTAATTACCCCATTGTTAAATCATGAATTAATTGTGATTAACCACATTATTTGGAAAGGTAAGTGCAGTTCCACCAGCCAGGGTCCGCCCATGAAAAGTAATTTCAAACTTATAAAACATGGTTGCACACAATTCCTGCTTTATAAATCACAGTCTTCCTTAAAAATGTGCTCAGGTACTTTTGGATCATATCCTGCATCTTCAAATGTACACTGTTCACAAAAATTAAAGGAACACTTTTTTATTGGGCCTGGCATGAAATCAATTAAACCTGTCTGATAATTTTCTGGTTGATTAAGCAGCTGAGGGCATTGTTAATCACTTTCAGCTGTATTGGTGTTCATGGACTTAACGACAGGTGCACTAAAGTGGCAACAATTACAAAACCCTCAAAACAGGACTGGTTTAACATGTGGCGGTCATTTCAAGTTTCTCCCTCTTGATCTTTTTTGGCTGGTTTTCCACTCGTGCTAGTTTTGGCTTGAGTAATTATCTCTACTGGCAGTATGAGGTGATTCCTTAACCCTACAGAAGTTGCACAGGTTGTCCAACTTCTCCAGGATGGCACATCCACACGTGCTGCAGCAAGAAGGTTTGATGTGTCTCCCAGCACAATCTCCAGAACATGGAGGAGATTTCAGGAGACTGGCGGTTATTCTCGGAGAGCTGGACAGGGCCGTAGAAGGTCCACAACCCATCAGCAGGACCGATACCTGCTTCTTTGTGCAAGGCGGAACAGGCTGAGCACTGCTCGTGCCCTACAGAATGACCTCCAGAGGGCCACTGGTGTGAATGTCTCTACCCAAACAATCAGGAACAGACTTCATGAAGATGGCCTGAGGGCCCGACGTCCTGTAGTGGGCCCTGTGCTCACTGCCCAGCACCGTAGAGCTCCACTGGCATTTGCTCAAGAACACCAGAATTGGCAAGTCCGCCACTGGCGCCCTGTACTTTTTACAGACGAGAGCAGGTTCACCCTGAGCACCTGTGATAGACGTGAAAGAGTCTGGAGAAGACAAGGAGAACGTTATGCTGCCTGCAACGTCGTTCAACATGACAGGTTTGGTGGTGGGTCAGTGATGGTCTGGGGAGGCATATCCATGGAGGGACGCACAGACCTCTACTGCCTAGGAAATTGTGCTCTGACTGCCATGAGGTATCCAGATGAAATCCTTGAACCCTTTGTCAGACCCTACGCTGATGCAGTAGGTCCTGGTTTTCTCCTAATGCATGACAATGCCCGGCCTCATGTGGCAAGAGTATGCAGGCAGTACCTGGAGGATGAAGGAATTGAAACAATTGAATGGCCTTCACAATCCCCTGACTTAAACCCAATAGAACATATGTGCGGGACATTATGTTTTGGTCCATTAGGCGGCGCCAGGTTGCTCCTCAGACTGTACAAGAGCTCAGGGATGCCCTCACACAGATCTGGGAGGAAATGCCACAAGACACCATCCGTTGTCTCATTAGGAGCATGCCCCGACGTTGTCAAGCATGCACACAAGCTCGTGGGGGCCACACAAGATACTGAAAAGCATTTTGAGTTGCAGAAATTAAGTTTTTTGAAATAATGGACTAGCCTGCCACATCTTCATTTCACTCTGATTTTAGGGTGTCTACACAATTGAGCCCTCTGTAGGCTGAAAACTTTTATTTCCATTAAAAGACTTGGCATTCTTTTGTTCCTAAGACATTGCCCTGTCGTTATTTGTATAGATATCCAACTTGAGATCTGATGTATCTAATGTGTTTCTTTAAAGTGTTCCTTTAATTT